>CM032464.1:5740446-6292946 GCA_019059595.1 Marasmia exigua | reverse complement strand
TTGAGTTCCTTAGAAACACCTCTCGAGAATTGCTAAACACAAACTGGTCGTAAAAACACTTTCACTGAACTTAAAAGATTGCATGTGCAGTAATTTCCACATAAATGAAAATAAGTTGGTAGTTTTTCTATCGAAGGGTGAGGAAAAATGGTCTGGCAGCAAGCCAAATAATGTATCCTCGATTCACTGTCATGAATAGAGTTTTATTTTGAATGTTAAGAAATATTTTTTAAATTTTTATGTATGTAGGTATATTAGTAAACAGTGCTTTTAGATTTTCACGTTACATTACAACCACAATTAAGAAGGAGATTATCGCGACAATTATATTATTAGTAGGTATTACATTGTTAAGTGCTTAATGCTTAAGCAGTAAGATATCAATTAAACTATAACCCTCTTATTACAAAAAAACTGCTCTGATGCCGCTTTTAATCCTAATCTAGCAAGTTCATGATTATTATGGAATAATGTTAGTTCTTAAATTTTTATTACAAATCCTCTACTAACCATAGACAACTTAGTACCGCAGCATAGTGTCAAAATTGATCGGATCATTCAATCATTCGTTCAGTGACATTTCATTATACGTAACCTTATTTTGTTGTCTGAAGTAAAATTTTAAATTGGTTTTTAAGCAACAATAAATTTAAATATTGACCTAAGTAAGGTTTCCAAGTAATATGCATGGGAATTGCTTATATTTTTGGGATTAAATAACATACCTACTTAAATAAATTAACTACTTCCTCACAAATAATTTTAGCGTAAAACGGAATGAACTGTCACAGGGATAAGTTGTCATGGTTACTGAATCGAAATTTGGAGGTTATTATTGTAGTTCTCATTTTAAACTAGGGGTCAGGGTGGTTTAACTCTATTATTATAGTTGGTATACTAAATAACGTTAAACTTAGTTTTGTAATAATGATTATTCTAGTTCTTCAGTTATTCCCAGTATTAATCTCACTACTTATTTTAAACCACGTTTTGGAATAAGAGGGTAAGTGAATAATTTTTTTTTATGTGATAGGTGGCAGACAAGCAGATGGATCACCTGATGGTAAGAATTGCCGTCGCCCATGGACACCCGCGACACCAGTGGAGTCACAAGTTCGCTGCCAACCTTTAAACCCCCATTTACCCTGGATTAGGCATCCGGTACCCTTACTCACGCAGCGAAACACAACACAGTGCTGTTTCAGTTGCTTCAAAATAACCAATTAATTTACTTGAGTTATCATCATCAACGAGTTTCCTTTTTCTTGGTTGTGTCTAAAATATGGTTCTGGAGCCCGGAGTCTGCTATACCAATAAGTATAGAAATACCTTAAAAAAATGTTTTTTCCAGAGAATTGAAAAATATTTCACCCTCTGCAAATTCGATCGCCTGTTTTTTTTCATTTTGTATAATTTATCATAAGTTTAGGAAAAAATATAAATTAGGTAGTTAACCGAGACCTAAACTAATTCAATAAATATCATCAAAATCAGCAGTAGATCACATTCTTACATTTATAACGTGTTCCATATGGATATGGACTAAAACTGAATAAACATTTCATTTATCTTCAAAAAGGAAAACATGGTGAGCCCCTAACAAAGATTTTGTGAATCGTATGCTTCTAAAGGGCAATTTCATGTTCATTTGCATCAGATTTCCCTGTGTCTGCGATACCGACTCCTCTGTCCTGATATTCATCGATGGGGGCTCTAAAGGAAAATAACGTAAAAGGAACAACGAATTCTCCCCTCGAATTTTAAATGAGCCAATACAATAAACGGGACGGCTTCCGTCGCCGATCACAATAAAACAGGGAATCAAAACCTGAACGAAAAATGTTTCGCCATTAATTGTCTATCAATTGTCTGAATGAGCAATTTGTGAAATAGATCATTGTTTACGGAAATATGTTTTGTTGTGCTAATAAATTACTTTCTGTTTCGATATCGAAGTGTTTCTTATACATTCAGTTGATATCTGTCAGCTGAATTAATTATTAACACTATAAATTAATTAAAGTATAAATTTTAAACAACAGAGTATCGAATCTAATTCAAATAATGAATTCATTTTCCTTAATTTGACTCAATTCAAATAAACAAAATTTATTTAAATTTTAATATTAATCCTCCCTAATATATAGACAATGTTTTTAAATCAGCAGCAAAAACGTCATTCAAATTTATTATGTAATTTATTACATGTATAATTATATTGTATTGTATATAATGTTATGATCCGCATGATGGTCTTAATAAATGTTTTCATTCCTTCATTCATTCATTCATTCAAATACCTCCACATGACTATTTGCGAAAGTTTTCCGCGCGTTACTTCTGCGGTTTGTCCATGAGATTGGATTATATCTGAGGAGACAGAAAATGCCGAATCAAAAAGTATCTTCAACCAAGGGCCCCCGAATTATAAGGGTCCCAATTTATTGATTTTCTATTACGTTCAGCGTTGCTTCCACTCGAGCTATGATGAGGACGCCGCCGTTCTTAATTAGGGATATGATCCGCAAGAAAGTAATTTCCTTGAGATTATCTTCGGAACGATGTGGAGCCCAAAACCAGGGCGTAATAATAAACTGGAAGGGTCATAAAAGAAGATTAGCCGAGCGTTGTCTTTGCGCCCTCACCGAATATGTTTGCGCAAAACATAATTTTATTCTGGCATCAGATGAATTGCTACAAATGGCGTTTGCGGCTGATAGGTGTGGGCGGACTGGGAAAGTTTTTGCATTGTGCTCGGGGATGAACGTGCAGATTATATTGTTAGGTAACTAATATGTAGTATCTACGGAGATTGTATTACGTGAATACAATAATTTTGATGTTGATGTACATGACTAGACTGATAAGTAAACCTAATAGGCTATTTGAGAAAAATTCCGACAAGACGTTGTTATAATAGAAAACAACTAAGTATTTTAATGATGGATTTTTAAATTTGCTAAGGTCGCTTGGGGTTGGACAAACTAGGAAAAAGGCTTACCACCTTTTTATAAATCGCGATCTAAACGTTTAACCGTACTAAAACTCATGTCATCCCGTTCCAACACGCAATGTTAAAAGGAGCTGGCATGAATTTTGTTCCGGGACTATCTTAAGTTTGTGATTTGTCATAAGGGGTTAATGTTTTGGATCTGATTCCGAAAATATTTTTTTAAGAAAACGTTTGCGAATAATCTTATTTTCATGAAGCAATGGCTATTAAAAAAAAAAAAAAAAAAGTACGCTTGACGATCCGCTATCCGAAAAGCTAAATCCGAAATGTAAATGTATAAAAATAGTGTTCAGTTTCCACCAAACGCATATCACGAAATTGCTTAAACGCTTTGAAACGAACGTCCGCACAAAACAAGTTAACAAAGTCCATTACGATATTGTTTTTGTACACAATCCAAGTTTTGTTTGTTTGTATTAGTTTACATGGCATATAACAGGATTGTTTACGAGTTATCTATAAGTAAATTTATTGTGACAGTCAGGCAAACAAATTCAAATTACTTGGGTGATATGGGTGCTCGGAAACTAAACTTCCAAAAATACAGGCTTATTCTGTAACTGATAGCTAAATTATGCCTTTGAAATTGCTGCACCTTTTCATAATAACGTACTTACCAATAAAGTAGATATTTATTGATCAATCAGAACAGAAGTGGTTCATAGTTTTAAAAAGGCCGGCAGTGCACCTGTGACTCTTTTGACGGGGCAGGTGTCAATGGGCGGCGGTAATCGCTTACCATCAGGTGATACGTCTGCAGGTCTGCCCTCTATATCATAGAAATGAAATAGTTATAATTTTAGAAAAAATTAAAAATCATTTATTTCTATAACCATTGTAACAAAATGTGGTATCGGCCACATTAAACAGTACAGACTACTCAGTAAGTTGTCTAAGACACTTGTGTTGGTTATGGCTCGCAACTTCCCTTACGGCTATCTTACATTATAGATTTAACAACTAGTTAACAGTAGAATGTGTGTGTGTGTGTGTGTGTGTGTGTGTGTGTGTGTGTGTGTGTGTGTGTGTGTGTGTGTGTGTGTGACCTTGTACGTATGTGTATTCTTGTGCGTTTGTATGCTCATATGGGTGAATGAATGTGCTTTTAGGTGTTTGTAAGGAATGAGTATCTGTATGCCTTACGGATTATGTACCTTAAGATAAGAGCTAAGAGTCCACATACAGGTCCCCTAATTATAATATAACTAATAACAGTATTAAACACAAGTAATCCTCATCTTATCGTGTAATTGCCAGTTACGTCCAAAGCTGTCGCTCTAGAGCCCGGGGTACTCTTTAACCATGATTCTTGATTTGGGGAGCCTGGTAATTACAATGAAGCGGCTGCCGTTTGATTTTCACAACCCTCTAACAGAAAAACCAGACCAACTGAATCATGATTACAAGTTTCAGAAACTATCCGAAACGTGCAGGTTTCTACTGAGTTTCTTGCTGATTCTTTTCGGTAGAAATCTACATTCTCAATCAGTGGCAGATTATATATTATTTGTCATTCATAATAACTGTTCTGTATGGACTCAAACTAAAAAAAGAATATTTTACTTCATTTCATTTTATACTACGAGGTTTTCCTTTCCCTCTAATTTTTCTTATAGTGCTTCTTTCGAGACATGATGAAACAAATATTAATAATGAAAAAATACATACACAATTATTAATTGTAAAGGGGTTGGGTTAAAAAAATGGGTTCTACCAAAATTGTTTTTGACACTCGTGGTGTTAAAAATATATCTGTAGTTATATTTTTTCTTTAATAAAAAACTCATTTATTTCATTATGTTTAATAATTTCCTAGTAACAATTAATAAAAAATAATACTTATGCATAAGTAAATCATTGTAAATGTTTGTATATATTAGTCATTTTTAAAACTACTGATTTCAAAATTTTCGAGACAAATGGCTTAAGTAAGACATAAAAATGACCACAAATATTTTAAAGTGTGACAAATAAAATAGATACAAGGTCAGAGTTGATGTGATAAAGTTTATAAAAAGTATATGCACCATTATGTACAATAAAATAATATTATTACGGGTTGTGGTGCGCTGATAGCCTCCCAGTGCATTACTTGCAACCGCAAAATAGAATTTGATGCGGCTTCAAAATGATGCATACAAAAATGAGCTTGTCAAATTTACTAAGTTTTTTAGATCTTAAGATTATTTTTAGCTTCTTGCAAGATTATTTAACAAGCTTTTTAAAGTTAAAGGTCAGCATTGTGTTGAATAAATAATAATTGCTTAATCGTTGCCTCTTTAATATGGAAACATCTCTAAACTCGTCAAATTGCGAATAGTGGTTTAGAGTTATAAAATGATCACAGACTGCTAATTTACCAATTGAAATTCCTTTGCGTTTAATATATTATATTATTATTTTCGATATATCCTGTTCTATGGAGCTTTGACCTGTTCGATTTACGAGATATTTCAAGGTTGATTCGACACCAATTAGACGGAGGTTTAAAATATATATTTTAATAGGCTTGGTTAACATAGATTGATTGAAATGGTTCTTATGTTAAATGATGTTATGATATGTTTATAAGTATAACATCATTTCAATATTATCTACAGTGGTTTTCTTTGTCACTGAGTAGCGATTGAATAAGACACATCCACGAACAATGACAACACTTTAACCTGATAGAAAAATTGTTACTTAACTAATAAATAAAAGAAAGACAATGCTATTTTGATGCAATATCAAATTGTTTAGAAAGCTTAGTTCTGTAAATAGTTCATTCATAAACAAGAATCGGAGTAGATAGTCGACTGAATTTTGCAACTACACAATGCCGGTCAGATTTCGGCATTCACAAATAATTCGATTGGACAAATCGACTGTGGTCGATAACTCGATATTTTATTACAAAAGAACTATGATTTTAAAACTGCCTACATTTCACTGGTTATATTCTACGCATCCACTGCATTCAAAAGGTACAATGAAGGTTTATTTTATTTTGGTATGAAAAAGCAATTGTTATTTTATACGCACCAGTACCTAAGTAATTGAAGTAATAAACGAAATCCAAAAGTAATTAAAGGGGATAATTCCTATACTGACTGTTTATCATTATTGATGAGATTATGATCGTTTCCAACAAATCGTTGTTTCCTGTATAAGTTAAATCAACTTCAACGAGATTACTTAAAACTTCGATACTTATTAATTGTATCTTTTGTTTCTTTTCAGATGAAAATGATTTTTACTACACACCAGTGGAAAGAAATTTTGCTCAAGTACAACCTCCTTTATTTCCAAACACCCGACCTACGACGTTTTTCGAGCACGGGGACAACTTCAGAGTGGCACCATCAGCTCCTCAACCTCTATACAATGAGGGCCATGTCAGATTTCCTAGCCCTAACTACAATCAAAATCCTTCGCCTTTCCAATTGCCCACGGGTAGGAGTCAGTCCGGAACACAATATTATGTTAACCAACCAGACTTTGGCACTCCACAAAGACCAAGGTTTAGACCAGCTCTCCCTTACAACTTCCAGATGGTACATCCAGCTTCAACCAAAAGGCCGGACATATCGCAAATACATTCTGTAGCGTATCAAAACGATCCGTCTAAACCAGAAACATTTTTAGGCCAAATTACTATTAATAATCCAGATATTGATTATTTGAGGAACAACAGATTTAAGACTATACCATTTGATGGAAACAGTTTGAAGAGTAATGGTCAAAGTGGTCATATATCTCATGATGAAGATATCGACAACGACAATCAAGACCTATTTGATCACCATAGAGTTACTACTTACAATCCCAATAAATTAGCAAGTAAGCAAAGACTGAGTAATAAACCCACTAGTACACGATTTTCACATTTTGATTCATCTACATCTGATGAAAAATCAAACTTCAGAAACACACCTAATAGATTTGGAAGTAAAGAAACAAAATCTGATGCTAGTTTGTACCACAGTTCTTCAACTGAATATAAAGCTTTATTAGAAATAGAACCTTTACTTGAAGATGACATCAGCGATATCAGTTCATTCAGGGAACTGATGAAAAACAAAAAAGGATCTTATGATGTTGAAGTTATCAAATCAAATCAAAGCACTCCTGAGGTAGATCAAACTGAAGATAGTAAACCTGATGCCAGTTCTATGAATACAGGTAATGTTGTAAAAGATAAACCTCTGCGAACAGCTTCCTCATTTACTTCAACTACAACAACCGAGAAGCCTGCTGAAACTCATGAAGCTGAAAGTGACGAAGAAGGAAATGATGAAGAATACGTAGAATATTATGACGAAACTGAAAGTCCAGAAATAAAACACACTTCACCTGAACCAGACACAACTGAACATGTGACTGATGCTTATGACGAATATGAAGATTCTAATGAAGAACCACAAAAACCTACAGAAGTAGCAAAAACGAATACATCCGAATCTTTTGATGTATTAGTCATGAAGCCAGAAAAAGTTATGATGAAAGATGATAACTTCAAACATTTTGTAGATACTACAATTATCGATCAAACAGAACAAGATGATGACAAAGTAACTACTGGAGCAACAATTGACACATCATTAGATTCTGAATCTTTAGATGATCTAGATGACGAAGACGTAACCTCGATTGAAACTCCTTCTATTCTTGGCCAAGAAGTTGTGTCTGTAGTAACTACAAAGAGTGTTGTTAATGGGACCATTTCAATACCAGATGTCACATTTGCGCCAACAACAACAAAAATTGGTGTGAGTTCTGACTCATCATCTTCGGTGGAAGAATCCCAGGGTAACGATACATCCATTCCAGTAACTACCGAAAATTGGATTGTTGTTGCATCTGTTCAGACCAGTAGAAGTGTTTCAGGTGCTCGATTCTTGCCTTTCCCGTCAGTAGGTCACGAGGAAAAGAAGCAAATTTTGTCGGATGAAGAAGACGATGACGTTGAAGAAGAAGAAGATGAAGAAACTACTACCAAAGACCCAAAATTAGATACAAGTGGAATTTTAAGTAGTTCATCTTCATCTTCGACGGAAAACATTAATGACAAATTAGATAGTATACAATCTGAATTATCAAGTGCAGTCCTCTCTGGATCATTAGATAAAGATAATAAAAATATCGAGTTGATAACAGAATCTACAACTGAATCAACTACCACTAGTACAACAACGACTACTACAACTACTACTACTACACCTTCTGCATTGAATGTTTTCACTTTGAAGAGTACTCAACCGACAAGTGTTACGGAAAAATCTGCTCCCGATCCGTTACCAGTTATGATAAAGAAATTCGCACCTCGCATCACCACATCTACCACACCTAAACCTAGAAAGAAACTGGTTACTGTTATGGATGAGTTATCGCCTGGACTGTTGCCACCAGGTTATAAACCAAGATTATCATTTAAAGACAAACGCACAAGTACTACTACAACCACCACTACAACTACAACCACTACAAGTGCGCCATTGTCTTCATCCGAAGAACCTATTGTTAATGGCACTCAGGGGCGTTCTTCAGGTATAAACACTAAAAACAGGGTAATTATTTTAGATGATAAATCTTTGCTTCCTAAAGAATACAGGCCTAAGGAACACAACCCTCAAGATGATTTAGTGAAAAAGTTCCAAAAGGATGATATTAACAAATTCTTACCACCTGGTTACAAACTACCAACATCGGAAGCTCCAGAAAAAGAAACAACCAAACCTAGCATCCTAGACAAAGTGCAGCAAGTGGACATCTCTGCATTCTTGCCTAAAGGGTTCAAGTTAAACTCTACAACCACCGAAAGAAACAAAGTAGAATCCAAGTTACCACCCGCAAAAATTGTGCCTGTTAGTGATATATCAGCATTTTTACCTCCTGGTTTTAAATTAAATACGACGGAAGAGAAGCCCAGTGATAGCATTATTGATAAAATTAAAATAGCTGATGTGTCAAGCTTACTACCTCCTGGTTTTAAACTAGATAAGTCTGAACAGCCTCAAGAACCTGAAGGACCTCAAGGCCCTGATGTTTCACCAAATCTATCTACAACTAAGGCTCCAGGTGGAATCAAACTAGTGTTTCCTGGAAGACCAGGAAGCAAACCTATTAGAAAAACCACACCTAAACCAGCCAGTATTGGCCCTAGTCCCGTAACACCGAAAATTCAAAAAGGCTGGCCAACAAGGTAAACATTTTTTAATAATAAATCACTTACCATACCCATGAGATTTTTAAAATTGTATCAAATTAGTCAAATCAATCAAAGAGGTGGTAAATTTTGAATCGCTTACAGTAGTTTAAAAAAAAATCGAGGTATTAAAAGCCGTTGAACATTATTCTTCTATATTTCTTATAATGGTTTACTTATTTTCAGAGCCTCGACCGAATTTACTGGATGGCCGTCACCATCTACTACACCGTTCTCAATAGAAAAGCTTTTGGAGGCACAGAGGAATGCCACAGCCACAAGTCCGATGCCCGAGTTCAGCACAGAAGCTACCACTAGACGAACTACAACGACCACTACCACGACACCAGTTCCGCCACCCCCGACCACTCCTGGAGTTTGCAGACGGGAGTGTGATATCGCTGCTACTATTAAAATTGTTGCAGGTATGGAAATATTTATATTTTGAAGAAAATGGAAAAAATCTAACTATTAATTATGGCAGAACCCGTTAAAAGTGCATCGATTTAAAACTTTACTAAGTCTAAGACAAAATTCAGTATATCAGTAATGCATTGTTTTTTTTTCCTAGAAGTGTCCGTTTTTCTTACTCATGCCTCGGCTTTATTATGATTGATAATTATATGTTGTGGTACTAATGTAATAAATATTTATATAATATTAATATTTTTTCCAGGGGCTAAATGGGTACCAGAGCTATTAGACCGAAACACAGAAGAATGGCAAAGGTTGGCAGATGAAGTTAAAGATGAGGTACGGTCTCAATTTACTTTTTGTATTTTTAAATGGTGTAATTTTTATATTCAAACCCATGTTATAAGATAACAATATTTGGTTGCAGCTCAATTCTGTCTACTCACAATCTGATAGTCTAAAGAAATGGTACAAGAACATACGTATAGATGGATTCAGCCAAGGGTCTATTCTTGTAGATTACTTCATTGAGCTCAATGATGTTGAAGAGAGAATAGATACTTTCGATCTTAAAAAGATGTTCCACAAGTCCCTTCACGAAGCTAAACCCGGATCTGTTGTTGAGAAGGTAACAGAAAAATCAAACGAAGCTGAATTTGATCCTGATGGAATGCAAGGTGATCAGCCAGATGAAGACAGAATGAAAAAGAGTGACGAAAAAATGACCAAAACCATTGACAAGTCGGTGGGAAAACTTGAAATCGGGAAGTTTGTTATGGACCCTGCGTACACAGAGTTTATAGGTATGTACAAGAAATGAGTTATCTATTTGAGTTAGAGCACAAGTTTCATTGTTTATATTATTTTTTATAGTTTTGCCAAAGCGTGAGGAACCAACACCAGTGGCGCCTGAAGAAGAATCATTCCTGCCTCAGTGGGGTATTGCAGTTATTGTTATAGCGCTAGCCTCTCTATTGTTTGTCGTTATCTTCGGCGTCACAGTGGTGAGTAAACTAAACACAGGTTTTGTAATAAAAATATTTTAAATTTAGACTAAAAATAATATTTATTTTATCTTTCGCTTTCAGCTGGTTAATCGACAAAAGAGTGCTAAAGCGAAGCAGCCAATTCCACTTAGTGAGGATATGCTACGAGAGCTGGATAAGAGTCATATGGGTGGTTTCGATGACATGCATCAATTGAAAGAGAGGGATCTGCCTTATCTTCCAAGTGGAAAGGTAAAATTTTAAAGTCCTTAATAATTTTAGGCTCCTTTGATAGAGACTTCGGCAAAATTAGATAAAATAATGAATAAATTGAGACAACATCACATATATTATCCTGGTCCTAAACTAAGGTTTTCCCTTGTATTATGTAAACCAAAAACATCGAAGGTACCACAACACCCAACACAAATATATGTTTAATCAATAAACATTCGTGTTGGTGCGGGATTCGAACCCGCGACTCTTGCTTCTCAACCGACACTCAAACTACGCTAAACTGGTCGTATGATAATGAAATTTTATCGTAATAGTATTTATTTGGTGTAGTATCTAATGATAACATTTTAATTTGTTTAGCGCATGTCTACTGCCTTCATCGAGCAGTTGGCGTATCCCAATCCGGGTGACTCCTGGAGATCAGAGTGGACACCACAGCTCCAGAAGTATATGCAGCATTACACGCCCGACTCAGGGAGAGGCTCTCAGATATACGGGCCTGTTGGCAACGGATACGGGTAAGTTAAAACCATTATTGAAATCAACATATTGTGCAAAATACTTAATTTGACCGTTTTGGGTTCTCTCGGGCATAAACGGCATAAAATATAGGTCATGCCTTTGTAATACTGAAAAGGGTAAGCAATATTTACAAAGCGTTTAAGCAAATTAAGTCACTTGATTCTTATAATGTTGCCAGGAAATAAACTACCTGCATCGAAAAATTTTTGTAAAGCGAGTGCCTAAAACACTTATTACATAAAACAAAATTAGTTCCTGTATATAATTTTAATGCGTTTCTTAACATGTGATTGATTACGAGCAAAACAATTGATTTTAAAACGAGTGATATGATATAAAACAAAACATCAAGGAATCTTTATTGAACAAATTGTTTACTTACCAATTCACATGTTTGTCTATATTTGAAATATAAAGTTTGTTTTCCATTACTTACAGGTACGGAGGAGGAGGGGGCGGAGGGTCGCAGCTGTACGGGCAGACAGGCGGTGGCTCCCAGCTGTACGGGTACACGGGCGAATACCCTCCCCGCTCACACTACTCCCGCCGGCGCTCCGAGTACGACAGCAACTTCTAGAACTCTCTGGAACCCGTCTTAAACGACACTGAGACTTGACACAATTTTGACAATATCACATTTTAACCTCAATTTAAATCCTTAGTACTCTGATAGTCGTCGTCGTTTTCACTATACACGCAGTCATCAACATCAGTAACAGGTTGTGAATACGTTTTATTATCATCAAATCTAAATTATATCACAAAATTTATACGTATTTTATATTATGCATGGTATTTTAGCAGCTTTTAGTCCGGCCTATTTAGGACTATAGTGCCAATCGTTGTTTTGCGTTTTGTACTTACGAATATATTTGAATGTAACAACCAGCAACTGAAATAGTTTTAAATGAAAATCGTCTGCCAAAATATTATTAACTATATGACTGATTGTGAGATGTAAATATTGTAGAATAAGAGCTCACCAATATTGTAAGTTGGAATTAGTAGACATAGGGAGGTGCTACATTAGTGTGATTTTTCATTTGTGTTTGTAATGCCTCATCTTTCATTAAAAATCTTTGACGACATACATCTTTATTAAAATACTCAAACCAATTAATGTAAGTGTGCTAATACAAATGAAATATCGCACTTGTGTAGAAATTTCATTCTATGAAGTATTTCTGTAGATATCTCTCTGCATACCTATATTTGCTCAGAATGTGTAGTGGAGCGCCAATGGGCCGTGTGTGAGCGTTAAACGCCTCTTTGTGCCAAATGTTCGTTCGTCGTGTACGTGTAAATATTAAAAAACTTTCCGCATAGAAGAAACGTTATTATTTAGATGAGTGTAGATATTGTCTAGCCGCGGGGGCAGTTGAGTGTTTGAAGTTGGACCTCCACGTTTTCAAGAAATATGTGCGCGTGTGTAAACTAAATCATAAGAATTTATTAATTTTACCTAGTACTTGTGCATAACTAAAATGTTATCGATCGTCAATTTGATTGTCGCGAATAACATCAACAGGTATGGAGACATTAAAAACTAATTTTATTAATAGCAGATAGTTAATAATAAATGACTACATTAATAAACGCTGAAGTTATAAATCTTCAAAATATTTTTCTCGATTGTGTCAAATGATCAATTCCATCATATGTAGATGTCGATTATTGTTGTACATTCCTGGAATTACGATCGTTATTATTATGTGTTTACCTACCAATTAGTGTAAGTATAGTTGCATTATAATTCTTGTATATAAAATCAATTTTTGTACATGTAGATTTCTAATTTAATTATTATAATATAGTTAGTGACAAACTAAACAATTAAGACCCTGAATATAGATATATAATGTCAATAATTGTGTTTAAATTATTTCCCAACAACATTAGAAAAGTATAAAATCATCTGAATAAACCCTTTTCTACTTCTATACTCAAAGCATACACTATCCTAGTAACGAGGAGTGCACGCTTAGAATACTAAAGTACAATACTAAGCTTGAAAGATAAGTTACACGTTTATTTCTACAAAAGGATGTGCAAAGGAAAGTAACTTAGTTCCCTGCTCCTGATTATCCCTGTTCCCCCTTGGTTAGGTTATAAAACCCTGTTTTCCACGCCACAATACACAGATCTCTGCGGGAGATACTTTTCAAAAAGATCAAGCACGAGCGCACGAGATCTCGTTTTACAAGTTCTAATTACTTTTGCAAGGCGTTTGACTCTCGTCAACTTGTAATCTTTGTTTTGCATTTCCCAATGAAAGTTTATAGGTTGGCTGTTGTTGCATGATGAGTTGGTGTCGCCGCCGCCTGAGGTGAAAATTTGCTGTAGTGAAGCGACTTAAACCAAGTCGAGTCGAGTAAATTCGAAATAAATTTTACTCGAATGAAAAAACAATAAACTCAGATTCTTATATGGACTTCAGTCAAGAAGGGAGTGTTTGTTTCTCCAATATTAGCAACTCGAAGAACAAGTATGTATATCTACAAATATTAATAGCATAGGTGTGATTTGTTTTCTGAGCTTCAATCGAATTAAAATACTTTCATTGGTAAAGAGCAAATAAGAAAATTAGGTAAACAAACTCACTCTACCGACTACCCTAAGATAAGCTAAAGATCGAGCAGAATGAAAACAAAAAGGCATTTCATGAAACACAGCCTTCGGGAGTGAGCAATTCGTTGATGAAGAAGTTACCAACCAATTACCTATGATATGACTACCATCGTAGGACGAACCTTACGAGGACGGCATTGGCTGGATGAGGCCATTTGAATGTCTGGTCTTCATACTATAGATCGATGTAAGTTTATAATATAAATTAGATGCAACTAACTTTAGACTGACCTTTATACACCAAGGGTTGTGGGTTCCATCCTCACAATGGACAAACATTCGTGTGATGAATACTTGTGTTTGTCTCTGTTGTCTGATAACCGTAACGCAAGTGCTTAAGCTACTTAGTATTGAATCAGGTAAATAATATTAATTTCATGCAACATCTCATAAGAATGTTGTATAATAATATACATCGCTTGAAAAAATTTAATTAACAAATTGCAAGGTGTAAAATTTTAGAATTAAGAACGGTAAAACACCCACGGTAAAATAAAATCCTAGTCGCATCACTATTTGCTGCCTATTCGTGAGAGCCCTCCACCAGCTACAGGCGGGAAACTGCCATCTTCAAGCTAGCTTTTATATTTTAAAAGGGGGCCTTTGTGAAAACGTTCATTCATATCAATCCGACTTTTTATGAATAGCTCGAGCGAGCAGGTTGAATGCAAGTAGTTTGAATAGATCTGTGATTATTTAAAACTAGATCATTTATTAATTGCGAAAATGGTGAGAATCACAAAGCCTTATCGCAGCATGTAATTGAAAAAGATTTTGAAAAACAATAAATAAATAAATTCCTGGTTGCGTGTTAAGCTGTCAAGCTGGAGCCCGGGGTACGCTTAAACCATGATCTAGGATTTGCGGAGTCTGGTAATTACAATAAATCGGCTACCGTCTGATCTTTGCAACCTTTTACAGGGGAACCAGAACCAACTGAACCATGGTTACACGTTTCAGAAATTATCCAAAATGTGCAGGTTTCCTCACGCTGCCTTCGATAACCGCCAGGTTAGTGGTAGAAATACGCATATAGATTTTTAAAAATCAGAGGTGCATGCTCCGATTCTAACCACGATACTTACATATGGAAGTAAGGTACCACCACTGAGTTACCATAGCTCTTACAAACAATATGAGGTAATTCGAAACGCGGTGGTAAATGCGGAAAATGGTTCTAGAATTTTATTTCATTCCTTTTATTTGTTTGAGAACAATTTTATTATAAGCCCCTTCCATCTCCAGAGCATGAGAGAAATTTTAGCTTGTCAAACTTATGTAGGTATACCGTAAAATGATATTGTTCTTGGTATGCTCAAACGTACATAGGGGTTCGATTCCCGATTGAATCAAATTAGGAAACTAACTTATTAAAATTTATTAAGACCATTGTGTGCTGGTAGTCAATCATTAGCAAGAACTCATAGTACAGAAAACGCTAAGGGCGTTTATACTTTGAGACTCGTTGTTCAGTGTTAATGGTCAGGCGTATTTTATGTATCTTATTTTGAATGGAAGAATACAGGAAAGTTTTTTCGAAAAGCCGGAGAGGAAATTCTCGTGCACTTGACGTTAAAGTCAAAATCAGAGATTTCATAAATTCGTCCATACAAATCTCTAACTCGACATCAATGTCGAATGCTCGAGAATAGGGCCTCAGATCGAATTAAAATTGAAAGTATTTGTCTGAATACAGTTCTTGTACATGCCAATACATGATCCGATCTGTTTGATTTGAATAAACGGATAGCACTTGAATATTTGGCAAATAGTTTTTTCACTTACTAAAAGTACCAAAAGTAGTTATAAAATAGTATTTCAACCCGAACATGTTAAACCTACTTGGATTACTATAGACAAAGTCTACACTCTGGTTTTAAGAAGACATCCTGTATGTCAGTCTATTCGGTGTTCAATTGTCTGCTTACCAAAATATATGTCGTATGTAAATACAAAATATGCCTGTTTACTTTGCCCCTCTACCGATATAAATAAATGAACACACTAACAGAAAATATTTTTATTTAGTTCTTTACCCCAAAACAACAAATATACACAAGAAATGTGTAAAAACAAACAAGTGGGGAATGTAAATAGTCACAAAGCGTTAACAGAACCCATCCGATTGTGATACACAGAACAATATACATAAATAATCTATAGATACACGTCACATCTTTAGATGTAGGTACACTTGTCTCCCTGTGTGGGGAAAATCCTGTTCACTAGATGTTCCTTCACTGTATTCCATTGAAAAACTTTTTTAATAAAAGCCAATATGAGCGGACCCAATAAATAAGTAATATTTTTGAAAAGAAACTCTTTCAATTGGAAAAGCCTTCCAAAACCAGTAGAATCACAAATGTGCTGCTAGACTTTTAAGAAGGAAAACGTTCTTTCCTTGAAGGTCGTAACCAAATTTGCGCAACAACTACCTTTTTACCCGACTACGGCAAAGCCAAAAAGGAAGGGTTATGAACTTAACAGTCTATCGGCCGCACTCAGAGACGTCGTTTTTCATTAACTTTAGTATCGGTAGTCTTTATGCGTATCAAAATAAGTGTCAATATTTTTTCTTAAGTAGCCAACTAAGTTAATCAACGACTCTGAGTGTGGCAGTATGTATATAAACATTTATACTTCTATCGTCTCAGTCCGTGAGTTTAGAAATCCGCATTAACAGTATATCAGAAAATTGTCACCAGTTTTCAAAAGCTGATCAAAACTATTATAACACAGATTTCGTTAACTTTATCATGTAAGTATGCAGATATCCATTATTATGACACATTGATGATCTACTCTAAGGGCACGAAGCACAGAGGTTTGCTTATACAAAAGGAGGTTCAGTAGGTAAATTAATACAACATGAACATTCCTATTCACTCGTAATATTACTATTGAATTCGAAATGGGACCAATTTCACTGTCGTGCCTAATACATAACTAAAGCAAGCAATTAAGCTTAGGAGCGTATTTTCCTATAACCGTACATGGATATTTGATAACACGCGGGTCCGTAGGTATAATTATCAAGCCTCCTAGGGGCAACATGATCATTATAACATGACGGCCTGTATTTTTTAGGGTTCCGTACCTCAAAAGGAAAAAACGGAACCCTTATAGGATCACTTTGTTGTCCGTCTGTCCGTCCGTCCGTCTGTCAAGACCCTTTTTCTCAGGAACGCGTGGAGGTATGAAGCTGAAATTTATATCAATTACTCAGGTCTACTGTCCCTTGAAGCTGTGAAAAAATCAAACTTCTAAGCCAACGCAATCAAAAGATACAGCCGATTATATCGATATTTTCATCAAATTTTCGACACTCGCAAAGGAATCAAAACCTACAGGGTACTTCCCGTAAACTCAGAATCTTGAAATTTGGCATGAAGCATTGTCATATAATGCAAATATAGGAAAAATTGCGAAAATCACATTTTTTTAGTTATATAAAATAATAAAAATATTTTAATAAAATGAAATTTACTACTTTATTTCTCACGAACGAATAAAGGTATCAAATTGAAATTTATACCAAATGCCTAGGTCTACTGTCCCTTTAAGCTGTGAAAAAATCAAACAAAAGTTAACGCAATCAAAAGATACCGGCGGAACCCTCGGTGCGCGAGTCAGACTCGCACTTGGCCGGTTTTTTTTTGTGATCCTCATACATTCGTAATGCGCACAGCTAAAGAACTAAGTGGTACGCCCTGCCAGCATCTATTTTTCCCAGTAAATACAATCCCAATATATTGAAAGCTAGAGTGAAATAAGCTATATTTGGGTAAGCACGCTCCATCGAAGATTTTCTCCCAACCCTAGAGTTCACTATGAAGCCAAGAGCAAACCCATCTTCAATTAAAAGTGATAGGTGGCAGACGATTATGAGACTGTATTGCATTTACAAGTATGCTATTATGTAAGTATGTAAGTATTTACATATGTGCTATGTATAGCGAGAAACATAAAGTGAAATCATCTTTTGGTTAGAATCTTGACGTTCTTGCAATAATATACTTTGACGATTAGGGGAGAGTGGGGGAATTGCGGACGCTTAAGGGAAATGATAAACAAAATCTATATTATAAGAATTAATCAGTCTTTCTTTATTAATAATGAAACTCTAGTTATCCATCTACAAAATCAACATTAATTATTTTACGAGATCAATCAACAACCATATATTTTTAAGCAAAAACAAAACCCTTTGTGTCCGTAATTACCCGTAGCTCTTGGGGTAAAACCGGACGGATGCTGGGTTAATTGCGGACATCACGGGGTATTTACGGACTAGGTCTCACTTTATGCACAATAGACACAAAAAAAGCCTCTGGAAGGACTTCCAGCAGTGCAGTTCTCATGAGCCCACTTCTTGCACTTTAAACAGATAATCCAGTCTTTGATGGGTGGATCACAGTACTTTTCTTGGCAATAAATGCAAAAATAACCATTATGTTCTTGTTCATTTTCAAAATTCTTTACTTATTATATCAACTCAAAAAAGCTCAAAAGCTATGGCTTTTGAGCATTTTTCTGTGTTATTTCTTGGTTTCTTTGGCTTATCATTTATATTAATTTTTACTTTAGTAAGAGTACTAAAGAAAAAATAAATATAAATGGTAAAGACTAAGAGTAGGCTAGTTGTAAAACTTCTATGGTGTTCCTTTTTTCTAATATATTTTCGAGGCATCTAAAAATAAACAGTGATTGGTTAGTGTTATTTAGAGTAAACAGTAGATATAGTAAGCAAACCAGGGGCAATTACGGACGTCCGTAAATACCCCAATGAAATGTCCGTAATAACCCCAAATGGAATTTAAAATGTCAACGAGGTATTTTTTTAGATTATTAAAACGCTTCATCAAAACAATTATTTGCAATTCATACTCCATTAGCATAAAAAACCTTAGAAAAAATCCCTTAGTTACATCACTTACTACATAGATTTGTCACCGAAATTAATGGTCACCCAAAATTAGAACAAAATTCACCAAAACATTAAATTTTATTTACTTTGAAAAGCGTGCGTTGCCGGCCGTCGTGGATGTTTGCACGGCACTAAAGATGGCGAAATGTTTCCCGTGATTGCATCAGCCGGGCGCGGGAGGGAAGGAGTAAGTAGATATTGGTTAGTCCGGATTTACCCCGCGTCCGTATTTCCCCCATCGTCCCCTATCTATGTCAACAGTATGTGCATGAACCCTCCCCATATGAAAGGCGCGTTCTTATCTACTGAGCTTCCATAGCATTGCACTTGCCTACATATATCATATAGTGTCAGTAAAATTTATGGTATTTTTCAAAATAATTTAATTTGTCTATCATCATCATCATCATCATCAGCCCATTTAAGTCCCCACTGCTGGGGCACGTGCCTCCCTCAATCATATGAGGGGTAATTGCTATACTCACCACGCTTGGCAGACGGGTTGGCGAGGTTTTGATATAAATGCAGAGTTTCCCTTCTCTGGGTGCTGATGATCATGCCAGCAGCTTTACCTTAGTCGCCTTTTACGACACCTCGATAAGAGTGAGTGTGGCCTATTCTACTCTGCCGGGGACCACACGGCCAATTTGTCTATATTATTTTATTTTTCAGTTACTATTTTACTTTTATAAATGGTAGAAAGACATTAACCTACCTAAACTTAATAGAGAGAGATAAACCTTAATTATTATTTTTTTGTTTTTTATCAGGCTTTTTATTGGGCCCTAAGAGATGAGAAAAAACCTAAGATGGCGTGAGCTTACTTAAAAGCTGCCTATTCACTCTGGCTTTAAAAATGTTAAAATTTAGCTTTTGAACATTTTTTTTTATACGAGAGGTAGCAGACGAGCAGACGGATCAATTGATGGTAATAAATTCTGTCGCCCATGGACACCCGCAACACCAGTGGAGTCACAAGTGCGCTGTCAACCTTTTCCCCATCCCTACCATTGAGCCTCCGGTAACCTCACTCACATTTATTTATTTGACGGTCTTTTAGTTGGATAAATATCGTTTAGTATATATATATATAAAATATTAGTGTGCAAAATTAATTATAATCCTCTCTAATTTTTGAATCAACGAAGCATAGCGTTATGTGTTAAAAAGATGTAAATATCACATTGGTAGGTATCGAATTTACGGGTGTAAGCTTTTTTCAATAGTAATTTACTCACTTACATATAGGAGACTATTTAACCGGATTCCATCAGGGTAGGTAACAAGTTTTTTGGATATTTGCTGCTGCAGAATCAGGCGATCTAATTTAACTTGACGATTGCCTAACGCACTAACACAAATTGGCCCAACCGAAAACAATCTGACCAAATGAACTGAAACTCAGCCAGTAACTAATAGGGTTTGAAAAGGTTAGACAGTTTCAAAGTCTCAGAACGTGAACAACTGAAAATCAATATCAGATGTAGCGTTTTTTTTTATTTCTCTTTCAATTATTTTATCATCGCAATCATAAATACTTTTTAGTACAATAGTATCTAATAATTTCGTCTACGTCGTGTCTAGAGTATTTTTTTAAAGAAAAAAATAAAAAATATTTAATAATAATAATTCTCACAACATCTCATACATTGACCTGATTCCGTACTAAGTAGCTCAAGCACTTGTGTTACAGATATCAGAGAACAGAGGAACACAAATATATACTTAAATACATATATTACACCCAGACACTGAACAAACACAAGTGTTCATCGCACGAATGTTTGTCCAGGGTGGGGATCGAACCCACGACCTTTGGCGTAAGAGGCAGGGTCACTACCAATTGCGCCATCCGGTCAGTCAAATGGTCGGTTATGTAGTGACACAAATAAAATAACAAAATTACAAAACATTATTACATCTATAAAAATATTGAGGTTAGGTATTAGGTAAAAGAGATCAAAGCAAAAAAAAAAATTTATTAGTCTTGACGATAGACACTAGACGAAGACTACCTACCTATACTAAACACAAGGACTCACAGCAGACTAATGAATGATATAATATGACACTTAAGCCATGGCCAGTAGTTTTAAATGGTGTCATATTTCATTCATAATTTATTAATAGAATACTCTAACGTCCGCTACCACAAAAGTCTTTGCGTTTAGTATAAGGTTCCACAAGGAATAGAGACTTCAAGAAATGAGACGTCAGATTAGTCTCAAGGCAGACTTAGACAGTAACCAATGTTAGGATTCGGCGGGTAGGACTAAAACAAGCCGCATGGGCTGATGCAATTCAAAGGTTTTAAATTAGTGTCTAGTGGTTTTTAGTGTACAAATTTGGTGTTTATTTGTGCAGTGAACTGCCGCAAAGTGATCCTAATAATAACAATCGTTGGATTGTATCGTTTTTAACACTGCTATTGTGTGTCGAGTGCGTTGTCTCGTGACAACCGTACCTCTATTGACTTTCATGGAACCAATTATTTGAAATTGGTTTGACTTTATAAATTAACCCTGGGAAAGAAGGAATATTAGATTCTATAAATTTATTATTTAGGTAAATAAAATAATTCGAATAATTTTAAATGGGAGACGAGATCTAATAAATACATGTATCCATTATATTTCCCACAGTAAATGCGTATGTTACAATCAGAAGCTTACATATCAGAATAACACAAAGCTATAAAAATATCTTAATAAAAAAATATCTCGGAGAGATATTATTTGGTGAGTCAGATAATTACAATGAATCGACTGCCGTCTGACCTTCGCAACACTTTAACAGGGGAACCAGACCAACCGATCATGGTTACACATTTCAGAAACCATCCGAAAACGTTAATTTCTTCACGATGTTTTCCCTCACCGCTGAGCAAATTAAAATAAAATCAAAAACAAAGTGAAAGAAATGTGACAGCCATGTTGCTGTTTCTGTTAAAACCTGGAATGGGCTTAAGTACGATTTTGTGTGTCACTTATGTTTTACGAAATAAATATTTATGATTACCGTCAATATTCGTTACGCGGATTAAGTGTTCGATTTTTTTCTTGAATGTAAAGTACTTACCTGTATCTATAAATATAAAAGGAGAACCTGAGTGACTTAGGTATTAAGTGACTAGGAATGCACCCACAGCCCAAACTACTACTGACCCTAGAAACTTGAAATTTGGGAAGGGGGTTCCTTTAATTATAAGTTTTTAATAAAAAAATTGAAAATTCAACCGTTAAGGGGGTAAAAAGGGGGTTAAAAGTTTGTATGAAAGTCCGCCATCTTTGATGTGAGAAATGTGAAAATTTGTATTCAGACTAATAATTTAGAATGAAAAGTAACCTATTTAACGTTTTTCGAAAATCACCCTTAAAGGGGATGAAATGCCAGTATGGGGGATTGGCCATTTAAAGTAAGAATGTTGAAAATTTGAAAATCGCTGTAAGTTATCCTTATCTTAAACCAAGAACAAGTTGTTGTTGTTACATTTTTATAAACTCAAGCATTAAAGTTGTGAAAAGGGGTTTGGAGTTGAAAATGAAAAATGTATATATATACATATAATTAAAATAAAAACTAATTCACTTAAATATTTATGGAAAATCACCCTTGGAGTAGGGGGTAAGTTAGGGTATGATATGCAGTATGGGGGATTAGGCAGTTAAAAAGTTAAAATTTATATTTGGGCACCGGTTTTGAATAAAAAAAGTGACTTTTGAATTTCAACCCCTAAGGGGTAGTTGCGCGGGTTTGAAGTTTGAATGAATACTTTTTTAATAAAGACTAAAACTGCGTGAGTAACGCCGCGGGCGCAGTCTGGTACCTACATAATAAATCCCCAGGCTAAGAAACCAAAGTACAGGCTCGGGGCACATAAAGTTTATCGCGCAAGGTCTCTAGGTGTTGTTTAGGATAGTTTTAGTACTTTTCATGGCACCTCAGCCCGCCTCCGAACCATAAAACTAGGAATACTCTCGTTCGGCTGGTGTTCGTTTACTTAAGTTTATCTCAATGTTGCTTGGTGATGTTTGCTTCTCTTTATATTTAACAGTTTTAGTTCGTTTCTATGTTAGGATTACAGTATACAGGTTGTTAACCGATGTGAATATTTAGGTACGTCTTTGACAATCAGCATATAGAACAACATTTTAAATGGACAACATTTCAAAATTGCTAAGCTCTGAAACAAAAAATACCAATTCTTTGTTTACTTTTCCGCTGCTCGAATATATGTTTATTCATTTTTTATATTGCTTATTTACTGAGAAAAAAATTAAAAACTAAAAAACGTAAGATGACGTCATCGGACGGCAGAATGTAAAATATTTCTTTGCTTAGCACATTATAGTTTTAAATTTACGAAATGCCAAACCCATGACATGTAACTGTCAAAAAAAAGACAACTTGTCAACGTTGAATGTATGAATGACGTTGACAATGTTGACACTAGTATTATTTACCTTTGACAGTAGTACTTTTTTTTATTAAAACAATGATAAGCAAAGGAATATCGCTGTATTCAGCCGTCCGATGACGTCATTTGGCGCTTACGTCTATTTAGAATAAAAAAGAATTTCAATAATTATTTTATGCATGAAAAGGAACAAATTTTGAAAAAAGAAAAAATATGGGTCTGTTCATTTTATGTCTATTTTCATATAAAAAAACAATATGGACATGTTAAAAATATGAAATGTTGTCCATTGAAAAAAAACCGTGTAGGTACATTGTTGTGTACATTTCGAGAGGCCTTTGTATCTATAGATAGATAGATACACTTTATTGCACAATTTACAGATCTTAGCCTAAGTTATTATACTAAAACAATGTAGGCGGTCTTATCGCTAATAGCGATCTCTTCCAGACAACCTCAGGGTAGAGGAAAAGTATAGCGAATTAAGAAAAGGGGTAAGGCAGTGCAAGTCAGAAAAAGAGAAAAAAAAAGACATTGTATAAATCCGAGTATGGTATATACATACATACATTATATTAAATAAATATATACTAGTTATAAATACTAAAACATACTAGTACATTACAAAACAAATAAACATACATACTAACAGTTTATTGGATTGATAGATACGGTATTTGACAACTTTTTTATTTTTGCAAAGATAAGGCCTCTCTATTATTGAAACATCGTTGAAAGAATTACTTGATTTTCATTGAAACTACCTGAGATATTACAACTTTAAAATCACATTTTGGGCAAACCCAAAACGCTCCATACAAATGGCGACTGGCATGTGACGTCACATGCATGTATTTTGTATGCATTTCTTTTGAATTTTGCTTGGTAGCCATATCAAATGTTTCGTTTATGTCAAGGGTTCTATTAATAAGCGCAAATTGTATGGGTTATTCAATGGTATAATTATTTTTTATAATTTCATATTTTTAAAATGGCCTTGCCCATGAAACTTAGAATATGATCATTCTAAACTGGCTAGACGTTATAACGTCTCATTGAAGAGTCACGTTTTCATTGAAGAGTTTTGTTATTCGTACATATTGACCTATATTTTGAAAAAAAAATAAATATTTTGTAACATCTCGAGCTTTGTCAAATACCCTATTGCGATAAACTGATGATACACCTGGTATTGATTGGTATCTAGAATCTACTTGGCCTCTAGAGTCCGAAACGATTCTTAAAAATAAATCTACATGTATATTGCTTTTACATACGAGCAATAGAAAATAATATACAGCTTTCTCAGACGTTTTTTCTTTATGTGCCCCCCCAAAATACTTACATGCGGACCGTGGTGTGAGTACTCTTCTAGGTGGAAGCAAAGACGAAAGCTGTACTACTTGTGCGAGTACGTGTGGTCTCTAGAGGTAGGAGCATCTTCTAGAATAAAGATTTATTTATTCTAGTACCTAGATTGAACGGACTTTAGGTATATGTAATCTAGTTACTTTTCTTTCTTCTTTATTTCTAGTTACGTCTTTTCTTTGACTGCCTCTGTGTCGCAGTGGTCAGTGTGTCGCACTTTTAAGCGACGACTGCGCAAGAGGTCTCGGGCTCGATCCCCGGGTCGGGTCAAAAATTTGTACAATGTTTTCGGTAAGAAATTCTTAGTGGCAGCCCGGAGTCCGGAAGTTGGTAGTCTTGTACCCCCGTACCTCGGAAAGCACATTAAGCCGTTGGTCCTGCGCCCGATTTCTCTCCGGTCGTGTCACAGTAGTGTCGGTATCGGATTATGAGGGTAAGCGAATAGAGAGTGCACTTGTGTTTGCGCACACACTTCAGCACTATAATTTATGCGTAGGTACGTGGCTGATCGTTGAGATTGGCCGCCGTAGGCGTAATCGGTTGAAGGATATTATTGTTATACATTTTCTTCTTCTTATGTATGTATTTTAGGTCATAGTACACAATCATGAAAGCCTTATACAAACACGCTCGTCCCTTCTTATTAAAAATACTGCAGGCGTATCTGGTTGTCATAACATCAGGGAAGGCTCTCGGAGATCAATATAATTTTACCGATACGATATTGCATTGTACACTCTAGGGCTGGTACACTTTCCTTTTTGCCTCCGGCCACTGCTAATATTTTATATTAACATCCGATCGTAAGACCCCCTACGTATCGGTAAAGGCAATCCTTTCCTATCTATGTGTATTTCAGAGGTTCTTTATCGTTATGGTTTCGTTGCAGAAAGGGTGCGATATAAAGGGCTAGATATCGGAAAGGAATATAGCGGGAAATGTAAGTCATGTATACACATAAGTACCTACATTGCTATTTAATATTACTCTTCGTTTTGCAGATATTCTCATTTTACAGTTTACACTCGTAAGAGTGTTTAAAAAATATGGCATAATTTTTAGGTAGGTAAGTAATGAATTCTTAATTGAACATAATTTGTTGATTTTTTTTCCATTTATGTTTTTTTACGTAAACTTCAGTGACTAAACTTCCGTTGTTGCGCAAAAAAATATGTTTTTATTTTATCCAAAGGTTATCAAATAACAAACAACAATATAAGAAGAAGGAATATCATTATAACTTATCACTTATAATTAGTGTAACTTTTACAAGAAAACGGCCATGTCTATTTTAAATAAATTATTATTTTCTTACAGGATAACATTGAAAAACTACGTACTTAGTTGATATTCGTGTGTTGGATATTGGTTTCTTAATTTTAAGAAACGATAATGATATATTTTTATTTAGGATTTCAATATTGCATGAAATTTGGTGTATAAATAAATACAAACAACTCTAAACATGGTCCGTTCATTACCGTAACAAATTAAGCCGAATTATTTTACTAATCGAATTAGGTTAGCTAATATATACCGAGTGGAGTAAACTAAATGTTGGTATTTAAATAATTTGTGGTCTCTAGTTAAAACACGAATTATCTGTGTTAATGCAGTACTACGCAGAAATAAAATATAAAATATGCCCATTGCCCAACGTGGCAATAAAATGGTGCCCAACGTGGGTCCTTATTTTTACCGGCTATACAGCATAGCAGGTTTGTTTAGATTAATAAAAAGCGTAACTTTAATTTAAAGAATATAACATTCTTAACACATTAAAATGGCAGTCAATATCCTACCTACAGTATTTTGTAAAAAATAGAAGAAGGATAAGTATAAGTAATAACAGCACTGGAATTCATACAACGTTTGTTTATGGCTTTTTTTTCATTATATTTTATTCCCAGTACCGTTAAAGAGATAAAACAAAATCTTAGACTTTTTATTCCTTCAGTCATGAATGATACTATTTGAGCGTTTACATTTATAATCCATACTATAATAGTTATTTACGAGATTTCTACCATGTACCTTATTTTTGAGTTTCCGATATTTCGGCACTGTTGCAAGCGCCATGGTCACGGAGTAACTTAATTTTTTGCGGGTAAGATGTTACTGGCAGACAAAACGGTCTACCTTCCTTCGCAGTCTTTTATTACGAAGGACTTCAGTTACTCCGTGACCATGGCGCTTGCAACAGTGCCGAAATATCGGAAACTCAAAAATAAGGTACATGGTAGAAATCTCGTAAATAACTATTTTAATGTTAGTGACCATGAAAGTTTAAAATAATATAATCCATACTAATATTACAAAAAAAATGCCGTGATTCACGACATTTTTTTTGTAATATTAGTATGGTATATATTTAGCTAACCTAATTTGATTAGTAAAATAATTCGGCTTAATTTGTTACGGTAATGAACGGACCATGTTTAGAGTTGTTTGTATTTATTTATACACCGAATTTTATGCATACTAATATTACAATAAAAATGCCGTGAATTCACGACATTTTTTTTATTGTTCCACTTAAATCACCTGAGCAAATCGCCCATTTAAGTTGGCCAAATTAGTAGAGTTAAATCAACTGGTACTGAAAGGACCTAGGTGAAGTAGGTCGACAGTAAATAAATTGGTTTCTGGTATACTTCAAACACCTGTGCTGAAACCTCGGCCAGAATTCGATTTTTCTTATGAAATTGATTGACTAATTCTTTATGTTTTTTTTTTCGAAGATAGGTACCAGGAAAACATAGGTTTACAGGAGTTATCTTTTAGCCAAGACGAAAAATACTTTTAGGGACATAGCGTTTAGACGGTCGGTTATAAACACTTATATTGATTTTTATGAAAAACTTATTATATAATTAAGAACAACAAACACTATAAAATATTAACTACTATCAGTGTAACAGTTGATAGGGATGATAAGTTTTTCAAATTGGTAAACAAAGGTCATGTGGTCCCCGGCAGAGTAGAATAGGCCACCCTCACTCTTACCGAGGTGTCGTAAAAGGCGACTAAGGTAAAGCTGCTGGCATGATCATCAGCACCCAGAGAAGGAAAACTCTGCATTTATACCAAAACAATCGCCAACCCGTCTGCCAAGCGTGATGAGTATGGCAACTACCCCCTCATGTGATTGAGGGAGGCCCGTGCCCCAGCAGTGGAGACTTAAATGGGCTGATGATGATGAAACAAAGGTCCTCTCAATAATAGAAACATCTTAATAAGCTACTGTTTGTCTCTTTCTAACGCGAACGAACCCGCGGGCAAAAGCTAGTAGTCCATAAAATCTTGTTTATAGATAAACTGACTTTAGTGCACCGCTTTCAACCGCATTTTATTTCACTAGGGTAGCAATTCAGTCTCCTTAACGACTACGGACACTCATAAGTTTCCATGTTCTGATAGTGACACCCCTATCGGCTTGCGCACACAGACGGCCAAGTTAGTTTTTTTTATTTGCATGGTAATACGGCGGGCGCTTGGTGTAAGTCGGTTTGAGTCATAAAGGCTTGGTTCGATTTAAAGCGATGCACAATACACAGAGAAACGCTGAACCAGACTAATGATATGAACAAAACTAGCTCTTTACTTTCATTTGGTTTTATGTTGTCTTCACAAAGAAACCTCTCTGTTTCTGTTCTGTGTTCCTCTGTTGTCTGATATCTGTAACACAAGTGCTTAAGCTACTTAGTACGGAATCAGGTCAATGTATGAGATGTTGTGAGAATTATTAAAAAAAAAAACCTTGGACAAACATTCGTGTGATGAACACTTGTGTTTCAAACTTCAATGGCTGGGTGTAATATATGTATTTAAGTATATATTTGCATTTCCTCTGTTGAGTTATCAGATATCCGTGACACAAGTGCTTAAGCTACTTAATACGGGATCAGGTCATTATGAAATATTGTAAAACAAAAAAAAAGCAATCTTACGATTTTGATAATACAGGAAGTATCGGTGAACATCTTCATTGCTTTGCTATCCTTTTCCAAGAACATTTATTTTACGATCTTTGAAAATTCACTTAAAAAATGTTCTACTTTTCATACAACATCGGTCAGGTGGCTAGGCCATTTTGAAAAGGGAGTCGAAATCATTTTAACGAATTTTTAAACGTGGTTAAATATAAAGGTAAGATAAAAAAAATAGGTTCAAACAAAACACTTATGAATGTCAAAAACACACACAAAAAGATGAAAAAGTTCACCAGGGTGTACCCTGTATGTACGATTCTCACTAGAGTGAGATTTTTTTTTGGATTGTGTAGACACAATCCAAAAAAAAACACCTTCAAGCGAGCTTCTCGTTTCATAAGCTTATGAAACGTGAAGCAAGCTTGAAGGTATTTTGCTATCGAAATGGTTAGAGGCTTGAAAATGGATTGACTTTTTTTACTTCTTAATAATAAACAGAGTTTAAATTTAACTCCAACTATAGTAAGTATGTACGGTACAGAGAATAAAAAGGTTCGTCACCTTAAGGTATAATTTCGCTTGCAAGAATCAGTTATACCAACATACCGTTTTAAAAAGATCTGCCAACCTTCTTTAAATTTTCTTTACATCAAGAGGAATCAATGTTGCTACAAGCAAATCTGAACTTTCCGTTCTAACAGTTAAGCATCAATTTTTGGCGCAACAGGTTTTACTCTGATTACTCTGACAAATTTACGAAAGGTAATAAATAAGTGCTCATAGCATATCAAAGGAATCAATTTCAAAACTGACAAACCTTTTCGTTCTTTGACAGTTTCATAAACAGACATTATCTTTTTGTTATTTACATAAATATAGATTTGACAAACATTCCCAGATCTCTCTATCGCCAGTGCCGGAGCCGTACCTCTATACAAATCGAACGAAGAGGATTTATACTATTGCGGGTTGTGCCGGGAATATTAAGGCGACGGGTAGGGTCAACTAGCGACGCCAACCAATTTTAATTTTTAGCTACTAAACCGGATCTATTTTAATCAATTTCGGGGTTACAACCTCTCGGCCAACACTTTTTATTAAATACTTATATCTAACTTTTGGGTCTGCTTTTGTACTCGAAATGTGAATAAGCGGCCACTTTTGGCGTGAATCAATTTTTCGCGTACAAAAACGGACCCAACATTTGTG
This sequence comes from Marasmia exigua, assembly GCA_019059595.1. NCBI lineage: Eukaryota > Metazoa > Arthropoda > Insecta > Lepidoptera > Crambidae > Marasmia > Marasmia exigua. Next base: position 6,263,106 of record CM032464.1, on the reverse strand, counting down.
CATGGTTATTTAATAAATAGTACAAGTGTTTGCCGAGAGGTTGTAACCCCGAAATTGTTTAAAATAGATCCGGTTTAGTAGCTAAATATTAAAATCGATTGGCGTCGCTAGTGTACCCTACCCGTCACCTAAAGGGATTTCAAAGCAATGTGCTTAATATTATGAACGTTGAGGAAAGTGAAGCAGAATTGTGATACTATAAAATCCAAGGCGCTCAGTGCGTCTCAAGACTAGGGTTCATGAAGGGAAAGTAACTTTAAGGCTTAAGTTAGCACTTTTTACTTAAAGGAAACATCAGTTTACTTTTTAAACTTTTTTTTTCTTCTATTTGAGGGTTTCTATTAACATGCATTAGTCGGTATTAAACTCTAAATCGTACAGTGAAATGCTTGAGAAACGTGTCTTTAAGGTACCTTATCCCACTGTCAAAACATCTTTCGCTCAACGTTTTGGAAATTTTCTTTTCCCGTTCATCTATAATAAAATGGTAAAAACATGTGATTTTAAACTCTGTACGGTGCATGAGGCAAAGGCACTCTTAACACGGACCCTTCTGAATTGGACTTATGATGAACCCGAAGGTTTTATCAGGGTAAAAAGATAAAATACTTTTCATCGCACACACACACACACACGCACGCACGCACGCACGCACGCACGCACGCACGCACGCACGCACGCACGCACGCACGCACGCACGCACGCACGCACGCACGCACGCACGCACGCACGCACGCACGCACGCACGCACGCACGCACGCACGCACGCACGCACGCACGCACGCACGCACGCACGCACGCACGCACGCACGCACGCACGCACGCACGCACGCACGCACGCACGCACGCACACACACACACACACACACACACACACACACACACACACACACACACACACACACACACAATATATTCTCCAAATTTAAATTTATACATTTTAAGTTTTATTGTAACTTTGTAAGATTTGTTAGCCGAACACATTTTCTTTCTGGTAATCGTAAAATCAACCTTCACAGGACAGGCATTGCCTAGTGTGGGGTCAGTTTCGTGTTATTCTGTGAAATGTTATATTGGCAATAAATATATTTTCATTTCATTTTTATTAAAAGAAAAAAACGGCATTTAAAGTTTTTTTTTTATTGTGCTTGTATTGCATGGGAATCGAACCGAAAAAATAATTGGCCCTTTCAATCTACTTATCTATACAATCATTATTAAAGATGAAAATTTCCAAAGAAACCATAAGTCTTACATTCGTCTATAGTGAAAGATATCCTTAGGACCAGGTATTAGAATTAGAATATTTAATAAATAAAGTGATTTTCCTTGAAGTAACTAATGCTAACTTAATAGATTAAGGTAATTTCCCACCATGTCGCATAGTCGTGTGACGCCCTGTGTACTCAAAGCGTATAATACTGTTTTACCTACTACTCGTATAGGTGTGTTTCGCTGCGTGAGTGAGGGTACCAGAGGCCCAATCCGCGGGTAAGGGGAGTTTAAAGGTTGGCAGCGCACTTGTGACTCCACTGGTGTCGCGGGTGTCTATGGACGGCGGCAATCGCTTACCATCAGGTGATCCGTCTGCTCATCTGCCACCTATCACATAAAAAAATAAGTATATTAAATAAATAAAAACTATATATTTATTAAATAACTGTGACTTTGTCTGTCAACTATTTTACCAATAAGATGCATATCAACGGAAAAAATCTAGATGTCTAAGCGTGTCAAGCCAATGTAGCAGCCCTTTGTAATAAAAAAGTAATGTTGATTGTTGATCACCCCTATAGTTTCACCAGCTCATAGGTTACAACTCTATAAGGCACAAGTTCGGCCCCACATGGAATACTGCTCCCATCTCTGGGCTGGTGCACCTCAGTACCAACTTCTTCCGTTTGACCGCGTACAACGTAGGGCTGCTCGAATTGTCGGTGACTTGACTCTTTCTAGCAGACTTGATCCTCTAGCATTGCGGCGGGACATAGCTTCCCTCAGCATTCTATATCGCATCTATCATGGGGAGTACTCAGAAGGACTGTTTGATCTACTCTCTGCAGCCGAATTCTTACATCGAACCACTCGCAAGCGATTGTCATTCCATCAGGGGCGTAGCTACCGCCGAATCTGCCGTATCAATTATACGGGGCCCCCAAAGTATGTAAGGAAAAAAAAATAAAAACTTTCTAATTTACTTTATTTTACAAATGACAAAATTCTATAAAGCAATTACTTTATTTTCCCGCCTTAAGGTGTGCGTTCAAAAGTTCAAAAAAAAATATTTGTAAAATGGTTAAATTATGTTTTGATAAGTAAATAAATAATAAATATTAATGGCGAGTATATGTCACACCTACGATTCGCAGATGACATCGTCATCTTGGCGGAAACAAGACCTACAGTGTTGTTGATTTGTGTTGTTGGTTGCATACCTCAGTTCTGTGGAACGGGTTGGCTTCAGGAGTGTTTCCGGACGGCTACGACTTGGGGACCTTCAAGAGAAGAGCGTACTCTTTTTTTAAAAAGGCCGGCAACACTTTAGCGATCTCTCTGATTTCGCGGGTGTTCATGGGCGGCGATGATTACTTTCCATCAGGTGACTCGCTTGCTCGTTTGTCTGCCTCTAGCATAAAAAAAATAGTGTACCCAAGTCACTAAGCGAACAAATAATGACTGGAGCACTATCGCACCGCCCGCCACCTTCCGGTGATGGATTTGACGGGATCGGCCCGACATCCCCTCTGGGTAAGGTTACGGCCCCTCCGTTAACTGAAAACTGTCACTGAACAAATACAGATAATGTTGAGTAGGGGGCGCAAGAAGGAAAATGTAGTAGATACATGTTAGCGGAGCTTGTTGTTGTAAGCTTCCGATATCCGTGTATCTTGAATGCGTCGATCTTAAAACACGATGTAATTTTTTGCACACTCCGCAAGGATTAGATAGATAGATAGATACTCTTTATTGCACAACATACAAAACTTAAAAGCTAGGTATACAGAGATACAATGTACAATTTAGGCGGATTTAGGATTTAGGATTACAGTTTTTAAGTTTTTAAGTTTTGTATGTTGTGCAATTAAGAGTATCTATCTATTACAGGCGCCGGCACATAAGTGTGCCTGGAAGGCCTTTGCCGCATATTGCGAGCATGTGATGGAGGCGAAGGAGGCGGCGGAACGCGAGCGAGAAGCTGACCCTCTCGCCCCCGCGATCCGCAAGGCACGTAGAGGGAGGAGACGACGCCAATACTTGCGTCTCCTTCCCCTGCGAGGAGCAGGTCCGCTGGTGCGTGGGGCTGTAACCCCACCACCGGCATTGCACGGACCTCCTCCTACGCCTGTTGGGTACGGCACGACTCTCTCGGCTGTCCCCATCCCTCCCCCCGACCCCGGGGGGAGAAGCGCCGTGCCCGCCGTATAGGCGGGCGTCCCTGTCCGGGGGGTGACGAGGTGAAAGGCTCCGAGCTTTGGCCCCATGTCACTCGCCCACCCATGGACAGATAAGGGAGAGTCCAAGGAGTTTTAGTCGGTATGCCTCTGGCCGGCTTCTCGTTAGGAGAAGCCGTCGCCAGTGGAGAGTCCGACATAACCCATCCGTTTACAGACGGATGGGTTTGCGTAACGCATTTCTCCTGGGTCACAAAAAAGGGCACATAGCGAGGAGAACAGACGGCCGTTGGGGCGGAAAGGTTCTCGAGTGAAAGCGACGTACAGGAATTCGCAGCCGTGGCAGGCCCCCCACAAGTTGGACCGACGATCTGGTGAAGGTTGCGGGAATCCATTGAATGCGTGTGGCACAGGACCAATCTGTGTGGAAAACATTGGGGGAGGCGTATGTCCAGCAGTCGGCGTCAATACGGTATATGACTATTTTTTTATTATTTTTGCAATGAAAAGACCTCTCAATGATAGAAGCATCGTTGAAAGAATCACTTGATTCTCATTTAAACTACCTGAGATATCACAACTTCAAAATCACATTATTTTGGGCAAACCCAAAACGCTCCATACAAATGGCTACTAAGATGTGACGTCACACCTTAGTATTTTGTATGCATTTCATTTGAATTTTGTATGGTAGCTATATCAAATGTTTCGTTTATGTCAATGGTTCTATTATAATAATTGGTGCAAAGTGTATGGGTTATGCAATGGTATAATTATTTTTTAATAATTTCATACATTTAAAATGGACTTGCCCATGAATCTTTGAATGACCATAAAACCGGCTAAACGTTATATTTTTAATTGAGAATTTTTGCCAATGGCACATATTGACCTATATTTTGATAAAATATTTATATTTTGTAAAATCTTGAGCTTAGTCATGTACCCTATTGATCGGCTGAAATGATCTTCACTTTTTCCTTTGTAAATATATACTTCATGCTCGCCCCTAATTAACCTACTCATTTCGCCTTTCTTCTAAGTACTTCCTACTTATTCTAAAATTTCCTCTCGCAGTTTTCCACTTCCGTGGGCAGCACATTTACGGTAAAATCACATAGTATGCAAAACGAACATTGGAGGTCAATAACTGGTGACCCCGTACGAGCAAGCTTCAGCACCTTCGGGGAAACTTCAGATCACCTTCTCCTTACCTTATCATCACTTCGCCAGCTACAGCTACCATCTCAGCCTATAAAGTGATTCCTCCGTTGACATATGGCGTCATCAGTTTAGAAATAGTAACTCGTGCGATGAATGATAAGCTAGGAGACTGCGTTACTCTGTCTATCCACATGGTTGAAGTGGTATGATTCGATTCGGGTCAAATGCTGAAAGTGTGTCGTAATATAAAAAAGGTCCAATTAGGACTGATGGAAATGGAAAATGGAAAGATGGACTGCTGTCATCATTAAAATTTTATTGCCTTTTCACCATGCTTTTATACCATTCATTTTTATAATTTTATACCGTGTGTTTAAGGAAGTACCTAAACATCAGATAACTACCTGATGACAATAAGTTTCTAAAGTGTTTACATCTTTTTGCAGCCAATTTGTACATACTCCGTCAGATAGAGCTACCAGCAATGCAAAAATAGCACCTGTGTCTCAGACGTAAGAACAATTACAAGTGATGACAGGCCTGATGGCACATTTTGTAGTGACCCTGCCTTACAAACCAAAAGCCTTGGGTTCGATTTTTATCCTGGACAAACATTCATATGATGAACACTTGTATTTTTTATTTATTTATTTCCAAAGTTACACAAAATAATCACACTTTTTTTACTTTACTTTTTAATCACATTATTTGCTCAGTGTCTGGGTATAAAATTTGTATTAAATCATCATCATCAGCCCATTTAAGTCCCCACTGCTGGGGCACGGGCCTACCTCAATCACATGAGGGGTAAGTGCCATACTCACCACGCTTGGCAGACGGGTTGGTGAGGGTTTTGATATAAATGCAGAGTTTTCCTTCTCTGGGTGGGGATGATCATGCTAGCAGCTTTACCTTAGTCGCCTTTTACGACACCTCGGTAAGAGTGAGGGTGGCCTATTCTACTCTGCCGGGGACCACACAGCCACAATGTATTAAATACTTTATACTTATAATTCCTCTGTTGTCTTATATCCATAACACATATTGTAAAATAAAATAAAACACGAGTGCTTAATCTACAGAGTAATCAGGTCAATGGTTGAGATCAACGCATAGTATAAAACAAAGTCACTTTTGCTGTCTGTCCCTATGTATGCTTAAAGTATCAGCCTATATACTGTCCCACTGCAGGGCAAAGGCCTCTATCATAGAAATCAAGTTATCGCTACTATGATGGGATTAGGCTTAATCACCACGCTTGCCTAATCCGGATTGGTGATCACAAGCCCGCGAGCATTGTTCGAAAATTTCGAAACTTACTTTTTGCTCGACCCGGGAATCATAATAATAATAATTCTCACAACATCTCATACGTTGACCTGATTCCGTACTAAGTAGCTTAAGCACTTGTGTTACAGATATCAGACAACAGAGGAACACAAATATATACTTAAATACATACATTACACCCAAACACCGAACAAACACAAGTGTTAATCGCACGAATGTTTGTCCAGGGTGGGGATCGAACCCACGACCTTTGGCGTAAGAGGCAGTGAACTACCAATTGCGCCATCTACTCAGTCATCGAACCCAGGACCCCGAAATCACGGGCCGGTACTAAAACCACTAGACCAACAAGGCCAGGCGGGCGATGTATGCTTAAATCTTTAAACCTACGCAACAGATTTTGATGCGCCTTTTTTTCATAGATAAGAATCATTGAAGAGAAAGGTTTATATGCTTATGCATATAACGCTTATGCATATATTACGGGTGCAATATTATTATTGCACCCGTGCGATGGCGGGTCAGCTAGCTGGTTTTGTTAAAAGTCTAAGAAGGAAAACTCCACGTAACGTGAAGCCATGTGATAAAAAAATAAAGATATCCTCCAACCGATTTCGGCTAAGGTGGCCACTCTCAACTATCAGCCACTTACGCAGGATATATTGTAGTGCTCAAGTGTGTGCGCAAACACAAGTGCACTCTCTATTCCCTTGCCCTCATGTTTACCAGTGTGACATGACAAGAATCGGGTGCAAGACCAACGGCTTAACGTGCTTTCCGAGGCACGGGGTACAAGACCGCAAACTTCCAGACTCCGGCTGACACTAAGAATTTCTGAACAGAAAAACTCAGTTACAAATTTTGGCCAGACCAGAGGATCTAAGCCGGGACCCCAAGTGCAACCGTTGCTTTAAAGCGCGACGCACTACCCACTGCGCTAAAAAGGCAGTAAAGAAACATGGTTACTTATTAAACTACTTACATTGTCTTACCAAGCTCCCTTTTAGGCTGACCTGTTAGAAGAGGATAATAAAAGAAACGCACTTTGGGATAACGACAGTATATTATTTTTTGTATTTTTTGTAAACCATTGTAAAAAAGTTGGCGATTAAAAAGATCTTCTCGGCCAGAAACAACTTTCCGAGCCGGTGGTAGAATCGCATTATGTTTATTTACTGTTTTTAGTATATTCTATGTAGGTATCAACATATAAATGTATTAACATGTAAATTATTACGTAAGTTCTTATAAATAGTTTTAAATCATTCAAATGTATGACGATTTGTAAGTGCTGAGTACAAGCCTATGCAAATAAAGAATTATTTGATTTTGATTTTAGCGACCATCGACCAGAAATAATTTTAAAGTTGATATTTTTTATATCAACTTTTTGCAATTTATTCTTAAGTTAAAGTTTCACTTAAAAATTTTCATCCCGTGTTCAGACGGGACTCGAACCCACACCTTCCACTGGTGGTTCTTTTAACTGGTGGTCAAATATTTGTAATAATATTTCCACTGGATATTGTAAATATACCTACAATATTGATGAGATTATCGACAGCTCATGTCGAATCAAGCACTTACAAATTTATTTTTAATAACGCGTTCAGTGGTCTAATTGATAGAACATTCACCCTGGATTGTGGAAGGTGTGAGTTCGAGTCCCACCTGAACACGAGATTAAATTTTTAAGTGTGTTATTTACTTCAGAAATAATTTTGTTATAATAAGTATAAATACAACAGAGTAAGACCTTCTACTATTGTATGATCGAAGATTTCACCCGAAAAAGACCCAACCCCTTCAACCCTTGCTCCGGGTGCAACGCCTACACCCAAAAATAAGTAATAAAAACTAAAGAATGAGGGAAGACGCCTGAAAAAAGTGCCGGTCCTTCAGAAATAATGTTGTCCCCGACTGAATATATGGGATACTGATAGAGTTGTCTATTTATCGATAACACATCAATATTCCAACTGAACCCAACCAAAGATAGGGGTTGAGAGGGTGATGAGATTTTGCACGCTACGACATAGCATAGGGCCATTGCTCATATGCATTAAGATGGCTCAAAATAATATATCCGTCAGTTTAGAATACTTATGGAAGTAGGTTTAGTAAAATTTGATCACGGTTATTTGGCACGTGGCAAAAGTCAGAACTAATGCTGTTTTGACATTTTCGGATAGAAAATACGTTGTATAACGCCCTCTTGTCAATGTCACTGAAGTGCCTTTTGATCTTGGTCGGTCTTTATGTATTGGATAATTTTGTATCTGTTTTGTTATCTTCTGCATTGAATGTCAATATTTATATTTCTTCTAACGCAAAGGCATATACTGAGGCTGAGCCTTGTTGGCCGCAACTTTTATGCTCTGTACCGTTTTTATTTATCATTTGCTTTATGTTTTATTTGTTGTGGTCAATATATAGTTTTCTTTCTTTTTTAAACGAAATATAGCAGCATAGGCTGATCAGTTAAAAAAAAAGTAAATTAAGTAATAGAAGAAGAAATACTTACGTGAAATTATTTTCGCTATCCTACCTATTTCTTATTTCATAATCTTAACTTTCCAATTGTTAAATCCGCCCTAATGCAGGGGATATTATTTATATAGATATAACAGGCTCGTACACGCACTCAATAGGCCAGACTTTCAACACGTCTACTCTGTGCGTGGCTCTCGTAATCTGACGTGGTGCAAACTAGACAGCTATGGTCTGTCTGATTGAGCGGGAATGATTAAGCCACAGATCAGATACATTGTCTGATCTGTGGAATGTCCATACACTACAACGATATTTAAAAAAAAACTTAAAAAAATAAATAAAAAAATAAAAAATGCTTTATTGCTTACCGAATTACTTAGACTAACAAAGATTTAGACTTAAATTGTTCACTATCTATCTAATATCACGATTAAATAATGTCGATGGATATGCAATATGCATCCCTAGTCGTTGCATGGCGTCCTTCGAAGGGCGATAAATTGGCTCGTCGGAAGTCGGGAAACGGGTCAAAAGGTCAATCAAATGGTGATGGTTGCGGCGGGAAACATATTAGCAATGCAAATGCCGCAAGTGCGCCCTAATTAATAACCCGGGTACTTGCGAATGTGTTAGCTGTCGGACTTGTGATGTCTCAATGCAGAATTATAGAGAACTAGTGGTCGGCCGCAGCTTCGCTCGCTTCGAATAAGGTTTTTTTTAAAATTTTATTTGGACCACCAACAGCCTGATTGACATGTTCTTATGGTCACATTTAGTTTAGTTTGCCACAACGTAGCTTATATCACTCTCCTTTGACTATCTCTACGCTCCGTTTAACTGTGAGAGATGGATTAACAAACAAACAGACACATAGCTTCACTTTCCCAATTATGCTATTATATATATATATTATACTCCTTTTGCTTTAGCATGATATGGATGACAGATGTCAAAATCTATACATTTTTCACGTTAGTCTCTTTCTAACGTGTGACTCACGTATAACTCTGTCCTGCTGTCACCGATATCATGATAAAGGGAAACTATTATGGATCTGATCGAGTCATAGGTATTATTAATAAATATTCATTATAACTTTTGTGAACTAAAACAATGATATAAAGCAATTTCAATTAATTTTTAAAAATCTATGATTTTTTTTTTCAAATCCTAAAACTGCTTTAGAAAATATATCGATGTTTATAACACCGTTTTAGCTTACAAAGGTTTATTTAACGTTTATGGATACAGCCCTTATTCTTTGGATCGTATCGATTGGCCTGTTCTTAGATTACAGGCTTTGCTATCTGTAACTTTGACACCGAAACACCCTCAAATGATACGAAAAACTTTATAGAAAAAAAAACAAATTCAAACTTAAAAAAGCTCACAGTAATGCAAAGCAATGATCTACATAAACATAATAGTAATAAAAACCGCTTGATATTTTAAAGTAGGTAGTTAGTAGGTACGTACATATTAGATATTTTTCAAATCACGAAGACTAAACTTTTTGTAAGCTGGCTGCAAGCTACTGGCAGAAAAAGGAAAAAACACACACAGCCTTAATGTTCGATGAAAAATTAAAACGTCAATTTTTATTTTTAAATTGGTATAGCATCTTCCATTTTTTGAGGAACAGCTGCCGGATGTTATCAATGTAATGGATTCGACGTATTTATCACCTACGTATTTTATAAAAAAAAGGAAAATTAAAAAAATATTAAATGTCAGTTTTCATTTAAAAGAAAAATAAGACTGTCAGATATTTAACGACAGACAGGACCACAGACAATTTTAAAATCAAGAGGGGTGATAGGCTAACAAAGAACCCTTATTATTACTACTAATTCGTCCATTAAATTGCACTAAAGTAACAAAGACGTCAAAATTGGTCTCATTTTCAAACGTCTTCCAGAAAAATTGCCATTGCCATGACTAATGAGTGTTCCACTCGCTTTTACTGCACTTGGCCAACTAATAATGGCTCTTAATGAAGTTCTGCCCGTAAAACACTTGGAACGGCCCTGTCCTGATTAGGATGTCCAAGCGTTCACATAATGCCGGACAAAATTTAAAAAAGAAAACTCGTTTCAAATTAAAAATGTATTATTTTAGGTAAATTCAATATAGGTAATGAGATATTGATTTAAAAAAAATCATTTAACGTGATAACAATGAACATTTGTACAGTTAGTATAATTCCTAATACATCGGTATAATATGTAGGTATTAAGAACCCCACAAATAACCCAGTGTTAAATTTACAGTCCGACTTTTTGGTTGCGTGTCTGGTGAAATTACGAGGTCTGTCCCACTTTTTTAGGCTTATTGGACATCTTCTTTGCAAATTGTATCTTTTGGTAAATACACATCCGATAGTAGGCGGTAACCGTAACCTAATGGACGCTTGCAGTTTGCAAGAGACGTCTCATACACGTTACTTTACAACTTTGCATAAAAATAGGTACTTTTTTTAACTCATGCAGCACTATTGTCATAGGCATCATAACAACTCGATAGAGCGCCTAAGGGCTTATTCTCGAGCAATTGACATTGAAGTCGAGTAGGATTTTTATATGGACGAATGTATAAAGTCTCTCAATTTGACTTCAATGATGCGCTTGACTAATCAAGTGAAATCCGCTTTAGGAAACCCTTGTATCAGACTGTGCCAGACAGTCTTTGAACAGAGCGAGATAATATCTTGAAGAAAGCTGTGTTCACCTCTAACACCCACAAAGACGCCTTAAGGTGACGGGTAGGGCACACTAGCGACGCCAATCGATTTTAATTTTTAGCTACTAAACCGGATCTATTTTAAACAATGTCGGGATTACAACCTCTCGGCAAACACTTATACTATTTATTAAATAACCATGCACAAATGTTGGGTCCAACGCGTACGCAAAAAATTGATTCACGCCAAAAGCGGCCATTTTTGGAGTGAATCAATTTTTCGCGTACAAAAACGCCGTGAGATTGCAACCACGAAATTGTCTAAAAATGATCCGGATTAGTAGCTAAAAATTAAAATCGATCGCTCGTGTGCCCTACCCGTTACCTTAACGTGACCACGGCCGCTGCTCTGAGAAGAGCGTAGCAAAGAGAAGAAGCATTTTTTTTACTGGGTTCATGTGCCGATTTAAAACATAGATAACGAAACCATAATAATAAATACAAATTACATGTAGGGTACTACAATAACTGGCAAGAAAAAGCGCGACCGAAGTGACGATCTCTTGTTTCGGAGGCCGAGACTCTATTTGGGTCGAGTAAGTAAGTACATGTAGGCATGATGTAAGGTAATACTAAAACACAAATTTGTCCGGCTAACTGATTGGTTACCCTGATTTTTGGTTTCAACATGGCAGCCCTAGTACTTCGTTCGCTCCGTATACTCTCTAGCGAACGTTCGAGAATTTATTTGCCTCATATTAGAAAGAAAACTGCTCCCTTGTGACCTTTGGTACAACAATGTTTTGATATCATTATTTTGCTTCAAAATATATTACAGCAATTATAGAACCTTTGCAAGAGATAAAAATAGAATAAGGAAAATATGAAGTAACGCCGGGGTAGGTCTTTGCCACTTTTTTATTATTAATTTTTACCTAAATTGCAGTAGATAACTTTGGTCCTGTTTCCTCTGTAATATGAAGTTAAAACTGATCCATTCATCGTTGTCAGCCCATTTAAGTCTCCACTGCTGGGGCACGGGCCTCCCTCAATCACATGAGGGGTAATTGCCATACTCACCACGCTTGGCAGACGGGTTGGCGAGGGTTTTGATATAAATGCAGAGTTTTCCTTCTCTGGGTGCTGATGATCATGCCAGCAGCTTTACCTTAGTCGCCTTTTACGACACCTCGGTAAGAGTGAGGGTGGCCTATTCTACTCTGCCGGGGACCACACGGCAGTTGATCTGATCCATCATTAATTTATATTACACTAACACGATTGCAGTTCAACAAGCCATAAATTGAAGCTACATCTACGCATTAGTATGAATATTAAACAACATTCCTAATAAAGAGCACATGTATAACTGTGAAAATGTGGCTAAATACGAATACATTTTGAACAAATTGCTAGTTATTATTACCCATGAATAATTAATTATAAAATTGTGCACACTGTATTTGCACATTACTGTGTTTATGGCCTCTCCTATAATTACTTATACCGTGGTACATAAGATAGGTTTATATTGAAATCATTTGAGTATAAAGTATACGACGACCCGTTTGGAACAATGGTAGTGAACGCTGCCACTGGTTCAAGGGTTGCGGGTTCGATCCCCGCACAATACAAACATTTGTGTGCGTGAACCTTACAAAATGTGTCTAAGGCATGAACATATCTGTTTGTATTGGCCTGGGGGTATTATAAGTATGTATTTACAAAAGAAAAGTATTATATGTATATATTTGTAATCCACCAGAGAACCAGAGTCACCGACATAGCCAACCGAATTAGCAAACTGAAGTGGCAGTGGGCTGGTCATATTAGCCGCAGAACTGACAGCCGTTGGAGCCGTAAAGTCCTTGAGTGGAGACCGCGACTCGGTAAGCGTAGTGTAGGACGCCCTGCGACAAGATGGGATGATGACATTCGAAGGCTGGCTGGTGTGGGCTGGATGAGAGTGGCCGAAAATCGGGAGCAGTGGCGTGCATTAGGGGAGACCTATGTCCTGCAGTGGACGAGTATGGGTTGCTGATGGTGATGATGATGATGATTTGTAATCCCACTGTTGATTCTGATATCCGTAATATAGATGCTTGAGCTACCTAACTCGATATAAAAAAAAATGTATTTTCACCAGGGTCATCGACAAGCCGAACTTGCAATGGTCTGCTTTGGGACGGGAGGTCGTAACTTTGCATCCGAGCACATAATATCCGTTTGCATATTTCTACCACTACATCAGTGGTCAAAAACATCGTGAGGAAACTTATAGGTTTCGGAAATTAACCTGAACGTGTAACCATGATCCAGATGGTCTTGCTTGTCTAAGAGTTGCAAAGGTCGAACGGCAGTTGCTTCAAACCTAATAAGTATCAACAAACTTCTAATATACTAGATCATAATCCAAAACACAGTTTTGGGGTAAGGGGGGAAAAGTTTCCGAGTGGAGGCCACGTAAAGAAATACGCAGCCGTGGCAGGCCCTCCACAAGGTGGATCGACGTTCTGGTGAAGGTCGCGGGAATCCATTGAATGCGGGCGGCACAGAAACGATCTTTGTAGAGAACATTGGGGGAGGCCTATGTCCAGCAATGGAGTTCTATTGGCTGAAATGATATGATCATGATCATGATATGGACTTATCTTGACCTAGTTTCGGTTTCTGTAATTTTGTAAGTTTAGCCTAGTTTAGTTTGATGTTACACCCCTCAAATATTTCATTTTTTTGTGTTTCAAAATGTGCTTGGATGTTAAGAGTTACCTTCTAGTTCCAAACTATAAATTTACCAATATTTTTCTTATGAATGTAACTTGTTTTGTGAGCCAAAATAAATAAATAAATAGATCAGGATGAGTCCAAAGCACAGTATAACTAGAGCTTTTTTTCCCAGGGGAATCCATCATGACCGTCACCTTGCTACGTGTAGGGAACAAGTTGGTGTGTGGGACTGTAACCCTAACCAAAATCCCTGGGGTGTCCATCTCTGCGTAATAGCGGTCGGAAACCCCACAGCCAGGACTAGACCGCCTGGGGCTCTTGTTATACTTTGGTCCAAACGTATCTCAGGGTCTAAAGCGATGATAAATCTTAATAGAGTTACGGTTGGAAACCTATAGATTTTGCAACCAAGGAATGCTGTGCATGGGGCATTTAGTAAAGCGTACCTGGCCGCAAAGGGTGACTAAGCGGTCCTTCGGAGTATCTTCTTACGCTCACCTGAGCTTACTCATAACTTGAGTGAGTGGGTCGCTCAGCACATAACTCTGACGAGGACCGCGAGGTACTTAGTATGACATCTAGAAAGGTGTTGGGGCAGGCGATCCGAAAGGAGGTAGGTATTTGGATCGCATGACACACGATCCCCATACTGCGGCGACAAGATAGATCACGTGGCATGTGGTAACATTATTCACTGCACCAGAGAATGCGGGGCTCACTTGTGTATCTTTTACGGATACTTCAATCATATAACTATATGATCGATGTACGCATAGGTAAATTTTTACCTAAATGATATCCTACGCTCACTCACAAAAAATCACTTGAGTAAATGTTACCAAAGTTAATTTCATATCAAGTGGCAGCTTACTTAGCCAATTACAATGCTAAAGAAATACTCAGACTAAGTGCCTTTTAAAATTAGCTGAATTGAATCATTAAGCTAATTTAAACATAAAACAGTTTCACTTAAAAAAACAATGGGTTTAAATATGTAGTAACTTAAAGAATTAAGTATATTATATTTTTATTTCAAGACTTGACTGTGCCCGCGGCGTCACTCACGCAATTTTAGTCTTTATTACAAAAGTCTTCATCCAAACTTCAAACCCGTGCAATCACCTCTTAGGGGTTAAAAGTTCAAAATTTACTTTTTTATTCAAAAGCTAATTAGAAAACCCTTATTTCACCCCTTCAAATGGTGATTTTCCGAAAATGTTGAAGTGAATTTCTGTTTATTTCAAATTATACGTATAAGTACAAAATTTCACATTCCTAACATCTAAGACGACGGACTATCATACAAACTTCATTCCCTTTTTCACCCCCTTAAGGGTTGAATTTACAAAAATGTTAAAAAAATGTTTTTGTTTTAATATTAGAAGCCCAAATAATGCTTTTCATGATTCTTACATTAAAACTGCTAAACCCCCATACCGCGTTTCTCCGCGCCCTACCCCCTGAAGGATGATTTCCCAAAAACTTGATGAAATATTTTTGATTTACAATTTTAGTCTAAGTACAAAATTTTCACATTCCTAACATCAAAGATGGTGGACTATCATACAAACTTTTAACCCCCTTTTTACCCTCTTAAAGGTTGAATTATCAAAACTCCCTTCTTAGTGTTAATCATCATCATCATCTTTTCAGCCAATAGACGTCCACTGCTGGACATAGGCCTCCCCCAATGTTCTCCACACAGATCGGTCCTGTGCCTCCCGCATCCAATGGATTCCCGCGATCTTCACCAGATCGTCGGTCCACCTTGTAGGGGGCCTGCCACGGCTGCGACTTCCTGTACGTGGCCTCCACTCGACTCCACTCTCCACTTCTTAGTGTTCACTTTCACTATTAAAGAAACCCCCTGCCCAAATTTCAAGTTTCTAGGGGCAATAGTTTGGGCTGTGGGTGCTTTCCTAGCCTTTTTTTTTGGTTTCTCGGGAGAAATGCACTTGGTACGCAGACCCTGCCACCGGGGGGCGACAGGGTACTGTGGGACTCACCCTCCGGGCCGCTTCTTCTAACAAGAAGCGACCTGAGGGCATACCCACTAAAACTCCCGGGGCTCAATCACCCGTGGGTATGGAATGGAGTCACGGGAACCGGGAGCGTCGGTGTTCAAGGCTTTGTAGCCTCTTACCCACAAGCTCGTCGTCGCCAATTAGCCTCTTTGCCCTTCTCTCAATACTCTCTAACGCCTCAAGCTGGTATTTGGCTGAGCCATCCCAAAGATGAGAACAGTACTCCATGCAGGCTCTGACTTGCGCTTGATATACCTAAGTTAAGCAGCTGTCCTGGCGTAAAGTACTGCCTCACTTTAGCCAGAATACCGAGCTTTTTTGAGGCAAGTTGAGCTTTGGACTCGATGTACGTGCCAAAGTTGAAGGAAGGGGTGAGAGACATGCCAAGAAGCTCAAGACGGCTAGTAATCGGCACGGACACATTCCGGAAAGTGGGAGTCAGTTGGAATTGACTCCGTTTAGCACAGAACAGACACGCCTGGGTCTTAGCTGCATTGAACGAAACTCGGTTGGCATTTCCCCAGTCTAATAATATAATAAAAAGAGCAGGTATAAAAATATAAGTTTTGACATTACCAGATATTGCTATTTTGGGTCAAAATTAGTGTACCTAATGCTCGAAACAGCCCCGTTGTGATATTATTGATTTTGAGATTTTGTTTTCTTCAATCGAAAAATCTGGCAAATGAAGAAAAAGTAGTAGCTATATGTATTTAAGTCACTTCGCCTTAGAAAGAAAAAAAATGGATTTACTTGTAATTTGGGGGGAAGGTTCTCCTTTTATATTATATAGATATATAGATATCTATGTAATTGGAAATCAATTTCAAATTAAGCTAATATAGAAATATTATAGTTTAAAAAGCTTTGTTTTACGAAAGAAAAGGAAAGGAAATGAAAAAGCAATCATATCCGAAAACGAGTCGTATAATAATTTGGTTCGTTCCAACCTGACATATTCCATTAAACTACGACCATTAATAATAGGAACTGACGGTAGGTAACGCTATGCTGCTCACAGAAAGAGGGAATGACAAGGGATGGGGGTGTATTAATAACAATTTGGATATTTACCACAATAATAAATGAGTATACTTTTACTTGAATATTCAGGTTCAGTTTGACTTTTAAATCACCATGCCAGTCAAATGTCAACATTACCATGTTCTTATGTTAATTATGATGATGAACTTGTATGTCGGGAAAAATCTACTGCTCCAAAAAACACCAAGTTTCAATAGTATAGTTCTTATATTTTCGGAAAAAAGTGCCCGTGACATACGGACGGACGGACAGATGGACAGACGGACAGACATAACGAATCTATAAGGGTTCCGTTTTTTGACATTTGGTTACGGAACCCTTAAAATTACGTGTTTTGTGTGTCTACTATTTTCCTCAAAGAGTCTATGACTCACAACACACAGCGCTTTTATTTTTATGTGATAGGTACCAGACGAGCAGACGGATCACCTGATGGTAAGCCAGTTCCCACCACCCATTGACAACCGCGACACCAGTGGAGGCACAAGCACCATGCCAACCTTTCAACCCCCTTTTCCCCCGGATTGGGCCTCCGGTACCCTCAATCAAGCAGCGAAACACAGCACAGCGTTGTTTCACGCTGGTTTTCTGTGAGGCCGTGGTATGCCCATACATGCCGAAACTTCCACGGTCACCTTATGTAAGAACAGTCCTATATTTATGTAGTAGTGCTTTTCCTGAATAAATCGTCGTCATCGTCGTCATCGTCAGCCCATTTAAGTCTCCACTGCTGGGGCACGAGCCTCCCTCAATCACATGAGGGGTAATTGCCATACTCACCACGCTTGGTAGACGGATTGGCGAGGGTTTTGATATAAATAAATGCAGAGTTTTCCTTCTCTGGGTGCTGATGATCATGCCAGCAGCTTTACTTTAGTCGCCTTTTACGACACCTCGGTAAGAGTGAGGGTGGCCTATTCTACTCTGCCGGAGACCACACGGCCTTACCTAACGGCCTTACCTAATGGCACTTACCTAATGCCGTAAAGCTATGACATCATCATTGCATCCCAAGCTTCGGAGCCCGGATTCCCTTTTATTGCTACTTCTCCACAGTATTTCGCATTCATTGTAGTAGAGTTATTGGCACGCATATTATTTATCCATTATGACATCAAGCCAAACCTTTTTTGGGTCTACCCTTTCTACCGGGACGCGGCGGTGGTAGCATGACCAGACATTTGTTGCCAAGTTATAAATTCCCAATAAATTCAAGTTATATTCACATTCAAAATATTTAGATCGGCAAAAATCTGTGACCGATGGTGGGTGTAGTTTGCTTGCACACGGCAAAATAAACGTTTTGATGAACATCGGACCGATGTTTCAGTAAAAAATGAAACAATAAAAGCTTGGTCTACCAATAACAATAAAGGCTAGATTTGTATTTTTAATTTTGAATGTCCTGCATGCCTTAAAGTACAATAAAGTTTCGTTAAAAACTAAAATGTTTTCGATGTTGGAATCACACAAGAGTCTTGGATGATAACTTGTATGTTCGTGTGATCTAAATAATATTAAATATTAATATTATAATTACATATTGTGATCAAATTTTTTTCACCGTGGGAGAGCCACACTTCGGCATGAATGGGCCGGCTCGACCGGAGTGACACAACGGCCTCACAGAAAACCGGCGTGAAGCAACACTGTACTGTGCTGTGTTTCGCTGCGTGAGTGAGGGTACCGGAGGTCCAATCCGGGGGAAAGAGGGGTTTAAAGTTCGGCAGCGCACTTGTAACTCCACTGGTGACGCGAGTGTCTATGGAGGCGACAAACCCTTACCAAGCGATCCGTCTGCTCGTCTGCCACCTATCACATAAATAAAATAATATATATATTTGTGGGGTCCTGGGTTCGATTCTCGGGTCGAGCAAAAAGTACGTTTGAATTTTTCGATCATTGCTGGGGTTTGTAATCACGAATCCGCATTAGGCAAGCTTGGTGATTAAGCCTAATCCTATTATAGTACCGATAATTTGATTTCTATGATGGAGGCCTTTGCCCTGCAGTGGGACAGAAGTTATATAGGATGATACTTTATATTTGCGACAAGAGAAAAGTAACTACTAAGCTTTCTGCCGGTTTTACTCGATAGAAATCAACCTTCCAAATCAATCGCAGATTACCTAAGATGAAATCAATTTCACTTAAGCAGATTACATATGCTTTCGGGAAGTTAGGCTACCTTTAAAAATCTAAAATCCCGCAGTGCCTTAGACAAGGTATTTAACCAATGTGTCCTCCCAACGCTCACATACGGGGCCGAGACATGGACGCTGACTAAAGAAACTATGCACAAGTTAAAGGTGGCGCAACGTCCTATGAAGCGTTCCATGCTCGGTCTTTCTATACGAGACCGCGTATCCAATGATAAAATTCGAAAGAGAACCATGGTAGTAGTAGTAGTAGTGTGTGAGCTTAAGTGTAGATGGGCAGGACACCTGGCAAGGCGTAAAGATGATAGGTTGACTATAAAGCTTACCGAATGGCAGCCAAGAATAGGATAGCGTCCTGTGGGTAGACCACCTGCCCGATAGTCCGACGGTATTGTGACGGCAGTGGGGAGAAACAATTTATAAGGCTGGCAAGGGACCGAAGCAAAAGAAGAGGCCTATACTCAGCAGTGGGTGGATGTGGGCTGATATAATAATAATAATAATAATAATAAAATTTTATTGAAAAATCTTTAGAACATAGAAGACTTATAATCTACTTAAACTTAGGGAACAATTTTTAATTTACTGCCTAAACTAGGAATTTCCTGTATCTTAAGCAGAAACAAAGAGAAAAAAGGACTTAAATTAACAAATTAATTTTAGCAATAAAACAAAACATAAAAACATCAAGATAACTAATCATTAAACTGAATCTCGAAATTACCTAATCTAGCGTGAATGTAAACAATACAAATACCTACGAGTGAACGTGATGATTATTTGTGAATATTGACCCAGTAATAATATATGATGATGATATATGATGATATGATATGATGATGATGATGAGATTACATATTTAATATTCGTTGAGTGGGTATTCTCATCATTATCATCTTTGTATTTAGTCCCAGTAGCGTCCCAAGCTGTCGCTCCGGAGCCCGGGGTCCGCTTTTCTGCTTCTACTCCTCCACTTCACACGATCTTGTGCATCGAATGTAGTAAATTTATTGGCACGCATGTCATCCCTTACGACGTCAAGTCATACCTTTCTAAATCTACCCCTTCTGCCGAAGCCGGGTGGTGGTTGCATGGCCAGACATTTGTTTTCCACGTAGCTGTCTGTTTTTCGCAGGATATGGCCGTACCAACGTAGGCGACTCGCCTGCAGTTTCTCTGCCTTGTCACGGATGTGAAGGCTTCCACGCGTGCGTGAGTTTCTCACGCGGTTTTTCCGCGTGACTCCACACATCTTCCGTGACATGAAACTCCTGCTTGTGTCACAGAAGAACTGGTCTAATGATGGACTTATAGACCTGTACCTTTAAGTTAACCGCAGCAGCATTCTAAAACCTCAAAGTAATTAAACTTCTATATTGCGCCTACGTACGAAGTCATCTTGAATACGCCTCTCAGAACTAGAAACCGCAGTACGATGTTAACAAAATGCGTATCAAAGGGATACAGAAAAGATTTTTACGTTATCTCGACTTTAGGGCACACCAGAAAACCAACGGTTATGATCACCGCTGTAATTGATACCACTTTCTTCCACTCGAGAAGCGGCGCGTTATCAGCGATCTGTGCTTCCTAATGAGTATAGCCAATGGATCCATTGACAGTTGCGAGCTCTTATCCAAAATTGGATTAAGACACAGCCACTCAGTTCTGCGCAATAGAGTAAAGCTTTACGTTTCTCCGGCGTTCACTAACTATCGCAAAAACGCGTTTTTTTTCAGCGTGCTAGCTCAGCATTCAATCTCCTTCCATCTGATTTATTCTGCACCAGTATACCAGTACCACATCACTCAGACGGCAACTTGCCAAAGACTATTTCAAGAAATAACTTTAACACTGGATCAGAGTGCCTGTCTTAGAAGTTACGCTGAGGACATGCATTCTGATTAAGTGTAACATGGCGGCACTCTCTCCATTAGTAATAAACAGTTTTCCACTTGTTTACTGTTTCCTGGGACACCAGCATGTTTAAATTACATTTAGTTTCCCGAAGCTATTGTTACAACCACAGGCGGAGACTTATTATTGGCACTGTTTTTTCTTATTGATTTAAGTTTAGTATATTATTTAGCTGTTAGTCTTCCAAATAAATGAATACATTTATAGGTATGCTGTATGGACGAATATTTTTTGACTTTTGTGTTGAAATCGAACACGCAACCCTCGAAACTCTATCGCTCAAACCACTAAAGCAAACGGGACGTGGGTAGTATCCTTCAGATAAATAATCTCTCAATCTTTTTTCTTATTCTTTATCCCGGGTCGATGAATATAGATACTCTTCCACAAGAGCTATTTCATAAATACCCATCCGTTATTCCAATGTAGACGACTAAATCCCTAAGGGAGATATTCCCAACGGGCAATCCCGGCTAGGTACAATTCAAAGGGATCGCATAAAATTTATTTATAGAGGCCACTGGATTTTCACGCATATTAATTGTGAAAGCAATAAATGCTCACCCACATGTACATGTGACCTTTCACTCAGTATTCACGAGCCAACGACATAAAAAGGATTTTCCTCTTTTATTCGTATAGTTATTTCGGAAGCTTACCGAGGTGTCGTAAAAGGCGACTAAGGTAAAGCTGCTGGCATGATCATCAGCACCCAGAGAAGGAAAACTCTGCATTTATATCAAAACCCTCGCCAACCCGTCTGCCAAGCGTGGTGAGTATGGCAATTATCCCTCATGTGATTTAAGGAGGCCCGTGCCCCAGCAGTGGGGACTTAAATGGGCTGATGATGATGATGATGATTTCGGAAGCACAATAGGAAAATATTAACTTAAATCAAAACTAGGAAATAGTAAATTGTAATAAAGTTTCAGTCTTTATACTGACTGGAGCCTATATAAGACTGACCGGATGGCGCAATTGGTAGCGACCTTGCCTCTTACGCCAAAGGTCGTGGGTTCGATCCCCACCCAGGACAAACATTTGTGCGATGAACACTTGTGTTTGTTCAGTGTCTGGGTGTAATATATGTATTTAAGATTATATTTGTGTTCCTCTGTTGTCTGATGTCGGTAATACAAGTGCTTAAGCTACTTAGTACGGAATCAGGTCAATGTATGAGATGTTGTGAGAATTATTATATACTATCCCACTGCAGGGCAAAGGCCTCCATCATATATCAATCGGATTGCCTAATGCAGGTTGGTGATCACAAACCCGAGCAATATTCGAAAAATTCGAAACATACTTTTTGCTCGACCCGGGAATCAAACCCAGGACCCCGTGATCACGGCCCGGTAGTTAAACAATTAATCTGATGATAATTACAATTAATCAGACTCCAAATCCTAAATCGGATTTTAGCGAGTGATATTTGGCTTCAAATCAAATTTATATATTTGCACGAAAAAAATTTTTATGACTTACCTACAAAACAACGTTAAGTAATAGGCTATTTTTATATTCATCTTAAATAACTATAATAAAATTAGAAAACACAACTCGTTGCCGGCGCATGTATTTCCTCCTTCCTACAATATTGATTCCTTCAAACGAAGCGTGAAGAAGCATCTCGCGGGCCAGTATGGTAGTCCCAGAGGAGCTGATGCCTGACATAGCTTCCGTTGTAATTGCAACGTGGGCTTTTTTCTTGCTTACCATCAGGCTGAGGAGAGCCACTATATTGAATCACTTTAAAAAAAACGAACAAAAATGGCGGAAAAGTAATAAAACATAAATCAAATTCCCGGAAAAGTTGTTCAGAAACTACCGAAGTGTCAGTCACGATTTCAATAACGGTTGGTTCGTCACTGAACATTCTTTATAGATATTGGAAAGTGGAAAAGAGATTATCTGCGTATAAAGTACCTACAACCTGTGCGGATAAAGAATGGGATGAGAAAAGGCGGCGCATCTATTCACTTCTCGCTCGCACACTATTTGCGTCTATACTCGCACTCGTGGGGTGCGAGTATAGACGCAAATAGTGTGCGAGCGAGAAGTGAATAGATGCGCCGTCATTTCTCATCCCATTCTTTATCCGCACAGGTTGTACATAACAGTGCGACATGGACAAAGTGATCCTAATAATAAGAATCGTTGAATTGTATTGTTTTTAACACTGCTATTGTGTATCGAGTGCGTTGTCTCGTGACAACTTGCTTGGACCTAATAGAGTCTTAAAACCCGCGATTGCTGTTAGAGTGATATCCGCTGAATCCGTAGGTCGATAAAACGTAAAACACCGGCGTTTTATTGACTGACTGTGACTTTGACTGACTTCGACTGTTGACTACCTACTTATTCTCTATAAGTTACTTGACATTGGTGAATTATCTTTGGTTAGAGCCATAATAAAAAAAAACACTGCATTACTACCGAAGCTAGCGGAGACCTTGGTATGTCGACGAATTTTGCAAGTCCTTTTTGCTTCGCCGTGAGCCGACAAAAGTTTCATCAATATTCCTCCCGAAGACTGTCGAAAAATTTTAAGTGGATTATTTACTTGGTCCTGTTAGAGATTTTCCTACTATTTAGTACGTGTAGGAATTACCTATTTACTCAAACTGTGGTAGATGCCGCCGATCCAGGTGGCTCAGAATTTCAATTTGCGCCTGTAGCAGTGCCGGTACTCAACTATTCATGGCAGTGAAATTCGGTAGCAGATTCTATTCTAGACAGTTCTGAAATATTTTTCATATTAATTAGCTGCAAATACTGACGTAACGGAATTTTTAGAAAAGCTGCAAATCTTTTATAAGAAATAACGAAATAATGCACTTGAAAAAATTTAGACAGTCTTCGGGTGGGACTCGAATCCACGATCTTGCTTAACCGGGCAACTGCTTTAACGACTAAGCTTTTTGATTTTTGATAAAAATTTTAAGTGCAGTATTTACTTAATTAGGGGTACTTACTTAGGGGTGTAAGGGGTCCCGCTCAACATCTAACGGGGCCTAAGTCAACCTCACTTGCACGTGGCGCACCCTGCTGCACAACGGAAGAGGCTCTGGCGTTCCCCACCAACCCGCACTGGGCCATCGTGGTGGGTGTAGGCCCAAACCCGGTTTGACGACCCGATTGGAACAGTGGTAGTGAACGCTGCCTCTGATACAAGGGTTGCGGGTTCGATCCCCGCACAGTACAAACATTTGTGTGCATGAACATGTTTGTTTGTATTGGTCTGGGTGTTTGCTATGTTTTATAAGTATGTATTTACAAAAGAAAAGTATTATATGTATATATTTGTAATCCCACTGTTGATTCTGATATCCGTAACACAGGTGCTAACAACCTATCTCAGAGTCAGATCAATGTATGTGATGTTGTAAAACATTTATTAAAAAAAATCCCCTATTTTTAGTATGCGGGCGGCACAGGACCGATCTGTGTGGAGAACATTGGGGGAGGCCTATGTCCAGCAGTGGACGTCTATTGGCTGAAATGATGATGATGATTTACTTAAGAATACATTGCAAAAAATAGCTATACCCAAAAAATTCATAAGAAATAAGGAATCTTAATATCTGGACAAACATTAATGTCATCATCATCATCATCATCAGCCCATTTAAGTCCCCACTGCTGGGGCATGGGCCTCCCTCAAACACATGAGGGGTAATTGCCATACTCACCACGCTTGGCAGACGGGTTGGCGAGGGTTTTGATATAAATGCAGAGTTTTCCTTCTCTGGATGCTGATGATCATGCCAGCAGCTTTACCTTAGTCGCCTTTTACGACACCTCGGTAAGAGTGAGGGTGGCCTATTCTACTCTGCCGGGGACCACACGGCGTAACATTAATGTGATGAACATTATTTTAATTGTTTTAATTGGGTGTAAATGTATTCAAATATTATACGTGTAATTCCTCTGTTTGATAATATCTAACACAATTGCATACGTGACTTCTTAGTTTTTGAGTAGACACAAGTGCACTGTAACTGACTTCCCTTACTGTTAGATTTCGATGGGACACCAGTGTAGCATAACTAAAGAGAGATTGAACGCGAGAATTAATGGGAGGCATGGTGGTACAACAAGGGGTAACCCGTACGGATTGCTTCAGTAGGTATAGCTATTTTATTTACCCTCACATTTTCCCACGGAGACCCGCGTAACGCAGTATCGGCCCTAAGTAAGTGCCTGCCCTGCAAAAGTAGCTTAACACTTTAGTACCACGTCCAACTTACTGTTCTGCCTATTATAGGCAGTTTCCAAGGGGTTCGTAAAAAAATTACGTTACGTTACTACGACATGGTACTACAGTAAATAAATAATAAATAAATAATAAAAATAGTTTTATTGCTCAATATACATTAGTTACACGTATCAAGTCTCCCCGGTAAGTAATGCAATACTTGTGTTGGGGATGACTTGCTCTCTCCCATGGTTTAGGTACACAAAATATATTGAGTAGGTAAGTACTAAATTAACAAATTAATGGTAAACAAAGGGTGTGTATGTGTGTGTGTGTGTGTGTGTGTGTGTGTTGATGTGTGATTGTGTGTTTATAACATTATATTATTTCCAGGTTTTTGGAGATTTCAGTGTTTTATTTATGTACATATCAATATTATTGAGTTTATATTTGTATGAGTGTTTTATTGTTGATCAGGGGAAGTAGTGAAGTGGTTTCAGTTTATTATCTTATTAAGTTGTTTTATATTATCTTATTAAGGTGTTTATTTATTTATTTTATTTTATTTTAGTATATTTTCAGTTTCCTCATACGTGAGGGATTTTAGCCAGCTTATTAGGGCTTGTTTACATTTAAATTTTTCTTTCGGATAACAGTTGAGGATTTTATTTGTATAATTGTATACAAGTGATGATCGAGCATTGTACTGGCGCTCAGCAAATGCTGTACGAACCGGACGAGAAGGTACCACGGTATATTTTCGTCTCCTACTTAGGTTTTCCGGGTTATATGGTAGTTTCCTATGCAAGTCGAGTATGAGGTATAAGACGTACAGTTTCCGTTACAGTGTTAAGCTAATTTTGATGCTGATCGAACGAGGTAACCGCTGGTAATAGACATCAACAATGCCGGACCACAACCATGCCGCTGACTACCGTGAAAGAAGAACTTTTTTTCAAACCTCGTTTACGAAAGGACATGTCATTGCGATCGTTTTTTGTTTAGAGTTGCCTTTGTTGCGTGTACGAGTATGTTCACCCTGCTCACACATCTCTCTTTTGAATAAATCCTATCTATCACAAGATTAATATAACGGTGTCGGTCGTATCGGTTTACAAATAAGCTTCAGCTACCAACTGAAATGGCACCGGGCCAAAATACGTTGCAGAACTCCATCTACTCGCACATCGAATGGCAAGTTAGCACTATAATTTTGATCTCGATATGCAAAATACATGGTAAATCTAAATGCTTATATCACTTACCCTACGTATTCGACTAAGCTTTTGAAATTAATTGTTAATTTAGTTAAGATTTATGAATGTGAAAATAGGTGCCCGATGAGAAAAAATTTTTGGGCCAAACCTTAAGATAATGTTTGGGTGCTAGTGCTACGAATAAAACTTAAACAGATGCAAGGGATTTTATTATTGCATTTTTTTTTCATTCTTTGTTTTATATTACCTATTACCACGTGGCTGAATACATAAATCATAGAAATCTGATGCGCAACTAATAAAATTATTAAATTATATTAATAAATTAGTCAAATAAGAAATAATATTACTGCATGCTACCTACTTGATTTTGCACACCTGCATGCAAGTTGAATACTTGTACCTACGTTTTATTATTAAGACCTTTATAACCTGTGTTTTGGCAAATATTTTTTTTTATCTTTATCTTTTATCTTTATCATGTGAGTTTTCTATTAGACCTAATTTAAAATTGAAGCTACTGTTACACATGCTCATATTTGAACAGCAAGCCAAATATGAGCATGCTTAATGAACTGTCCAAATTTGCTATCAATAAGCATGATATAAGCTATATCTATTAGCATGCTTAAAAATAAGCAAACCTGTTTACACGTGCTGAAGCACTCCTCCACACTCCCCCTTCCACCCGCACTACAGATAGCATGCTCAAAAATCGACCGGCGCGTGCCATTTTGAGCATACTCAATATTAGCATGCTTATTAGGAGCACGACTGTCCACACATGCTACTTAGTAGCACTTGGTAAAAATAGCATGCTTTAAGCATGAATATAAGCATCTGTAACAGTGACTTTCCAATTTATTTGTCTTGTTTCGTTTCAAACCACGATTGAAATTTGGCGACCTCCCCATAAGTCGCGTCTCTACATCTCGCTCACGGTTCCAAGTGCGAATATATGAATGTTATTACTACTTGTGTTCTTCCTATGTCGAGACGGAGTTATAAAGTAGATCGCGAAATAAACATGAGGCACTAAAAAGTTTTAAGTGCACGGTCATTATAGCTAGCGTTTTTGCAATGGCTCACTCCCAACTAGGGTGACCAGGTGGTTTAATTTAAAGCCGTCCCGTAACGTACGAGAATATACCTGTCGAATCCAAACAAACAAAGGAGACACGCAGCGCGTGTAAAAGATACTAGTAAGTAGTAGTACCGGAGTAATACCACGTCCTCACAGAAAACCGGCGTGAAGCAGTGCATGCGCTGTGTTTCGCTGCGTGAGTGAGGGTACCGGAGGCCCAATCCAGGGGAAGGGGGGTTAAAAGGTAAGCAGCACACTTGTGACACCACTGGTGTTGCAGGCGTCCATGGGCGGCGGTAATCACTTACCATTAGGTGATCCGTCTGCTCGTCTGCCACCTATATCATAAAAAAAAAGACAGGGAAACTCCGATTCGATAGTAACGTCTGCTTTAAATGAAGCCTTCATGATAAGGAACATAGTGAGTTCGTGACTCGTTCGTGAGTCCCAAGTCACATCGACTTGAGACTACCCAAGGCCATACCTGATCATAACGATCCTTGAATGGGTAATGAAGGCACTATTTGAATCTGAGCATGCGGCTTCCCATAAGAGAGCCGACGTCAGGTTATGTCGGGCTCTCCTATGGGCCACCAGTCCGTACCTATACTGCAGCAGTAGTGGCCCAGCCTCACTTCCCACTGGGGCACAATTTTGCTATTAGTAACAAAGTTTACTAATGGATTTTTGGATTCGCATCAACCTTGTGGTAATTCTAGAGAATTTACCTCTCCATAAATAGACTAGTGGCCCGCACTTACTTTATTTTGGGACATTATTTCCACTTTATACCAATAGATGATTGGTGCTTCGTGTTTTTTTTTATTTCCTAATAAGCGTTGTCGCTGTGTATATATACATCTCTTTATTAATAGTATAGATTAGACAATCACCGAGGTGACCGAGTGTCGCTATATATTTTATTGGTTAACTTGTAAAATAAGGGTTACGTATCGGATCTTACCTCTTTATTCAAAT
This sequence comes from Marasmia exigua, assembly GCA_019059595.1. NCBI lineage: Eukaryota > Metazoa > Arthropoda > Insecta > Lepidoptera > Crambidae > Marasmia > Marasmia exigua. The sequence goes on along the minus strand of CM032464.1, from coordinate 6,234,740 downwards.
TTATAGACTGCATTCTAGGGTTAAATAGCCTTTTATTTATTTATTTACATGCTTTCTTGAGGGCTTACAGTTTAAGTCAAGTTCCAGCCTTATCGTCCGCAATTGTTTTTGGAACCATGTTTATACAGACCTCACTTCGTTTCAGTCAAAACAAATGTCTAATGAAATAAAGAATTTATTCATAGATATCCAATATGAAAATATCCCAAATTATAATTTTGTCATCATCATCATCATCATCAGCCCATTTAAGTCCCCACTGCTGGGGCACGAGCCTCCCTCAATCACATGAGGGGTAATTGCCATACTCACCACGCTTGGCAGACGGGTTGGCGAGGGTTTTGATATAAATGCAGAGTTATCCTTCTCTGGGTGCTGATGATCATGCCAGCAGCTTTACCTTAGTCGCCTTTTACGACACCTCGGTAAGAGTGAGGGTGGCCTATTCTACTCTGCCGGGGACCACACGGCCAATTATAATAATATAATTAATAATTTTGTAATATAACCTAACCCGGAATATACGTGAGTGCGGTCACCCTACTCGTAGTGAAAGAAGGCTCCTCGTGAAAATTTTATGGCCACCCTGTTCGGATTGTTAATGACTCGGCATGTGTCTGTGTATGTTAAGAAACATTAAGTATGACATACAAATACTCTTATCTTGGCGTGTCTTTTTTTTATGTAATTGGTGGCAGACGAGCAGACGGATCACCTGATGGTAAGCGATTACCGCCGCCCATGTACTCCCGCGACACCAGTGGAGTCACAAGTGCGCTGCCAACCTTTAAACTCTTCTTTCCCCGGATTAGACCTCCGGTACCCTCACTCACGAAGTTAAACACAGCATAGTGTTGCTTCACGCCTTTTTTCTGTGAGGCCGTGGTGGTATCACTTCATGTGTGTATTTTTTTTTAATATGAGAGATGGCAGACGAGCAGACGGATCACCTGATGGTAAGCAATTCCGCCGTCCATAGACACCCGCAACACCAGCGGAGTCACAAGTGCGTTACCAACCTTTTCCCCTTCCCAACCATTGGGCCTCCGGTAACCTCACTCACACGGCGAAACACAGCGCAGGCGCTGCTTCACGCCGGTCTTCTGTGAGGCAGTAATTCCTAGTTGCGTTGCTTTGGAGCCCGGGGTACGACGTTTGCACCATGATCAGGATTCGGGATGTCTGGTAATAACAATGAAGCGACTGCCGTCTGACCTTTTCAACCCTTAAGCAGGGGAAACAGATCATCTAGATCACGGGATACCGATCAACTGAATCGCGGATGCACGTTCAGTATCATTATCTCAAATATTAGGTATCCACAATTTTGAGAAACTATCCGAGGCGTGTAGGTTTCCCCACGATGTTTTCCCTCACCGCCGAGCTAATGGTAAAAAATATGCACATATATTTGAAACGTCCATTGGTGCTTACTCTGATTTGAACCACCCTATATACTGTGTTTCATTCAGCAACATCCGTCGATTCAGATGAGTTATGGAGGCGTTCGATTTTTCAAATGAAATTAACATTATGAACCAGTGGTAGATTATATTTGTACCTATTTTGACATTCATAAGTGTTCAATATGGACCTAACTTGAATAAAGAATGTTTTATCTTTTTATTATCTACCGCAAAAACTCGCTAACACCCAAATGTAAGACTGACGGAATGTGTGTCCGACAATGATATTGGCCTAAATAAATCAGGAAACGAACAAAAGCAATATCCTCTATAAATAATAGGTACTTGCGCATTGAACCAGGGAGGGTAAGGAAAGTAGATCTGAACAAAACAGCTCATGAAAGTGAAGATTCCTACAGTTCACTTAAAACTAATGAACTAATCACTCCTAATAGTACGAGTACTGGGTACTAATACCCACTGGGTATTAGTACCCAGTACTCAATACCTCAAATAGACCGAGTGAAAGTTCAAAATGTAAGTAGGAAACGATTGATAAAATTGAAGTACTTAACCACCTGAGGATGAGTCAATTCAAAGCCGTGCTGACTATTTTCAATAAAATTCCATCTAAAAAGTAATAATAATAAGTTCATACCTCATCTCAAAAAGGGAACTGATTCCGTACTAAGTACTCGTAGCTTAAGCTCTTACGTTAGAAAAATTAGACAACAGAGAAATTAAAAATTATATACTTGAATACATATATTGCACCCAGACACAGAACAAATAGTGTTCATCACCCGAATCTTTGTCCAGGGTCAGGATCCAACCTACACTCCACAGCCTTTGGCGGATGTTTGGGTCACTTCCAAAATGTGCCGTCTGGTCAGTCAACATTGTGACGTCTAATCTAACTCTTAAGTTCACTCATTTAACTTTTTTTACTCCCTGACACGTTAATGTCCGGATTCGAGATTGTTGGAGTCAGTTTAAAATTAATAATCAAAAGTTGAACATATTTCGTGACATTGATTTAGATTAAAAACAGTGAATTCCGCAGGTTTAATGAAAATTTGGTTTTGATTAACATACTTAGCATAAAATGAATGAGTCAAACATGTTAAGTGAACTAATTCATTTAAACTAACTTATTCGGACAACACAAGTCCAGAGCAAAAACCGTTGGATATTTTTCGCGGATATTGTCGCAGTAATCCGACATTGCGGGCTCAAAGCGAACTAACAGGAAAAGTTTTTAGCGAAAAAAAAACTACTACAAATTGCCACGTTCAAGAGTAGTTATTACCCCATTAGAGTGAGCGACTGCGCCGCCCCGGCTAAGTAGCGGAGATTGAAGTGATAAATCTAACGCACTAGTATAATATGGTGCATTCCGCAGACGGTCGCCACGGATGATGAGCTCCATATTTGTCTGCAGTGGGAATAACTATCACTCATTATAGGCCCCTCGAGTGTAAGACCAATTTGAATTATGGTTTACTCAGTCGACTTACTTTAAGAATAAGAATAATATAATTTATTCAGCGCCAAACATGCACAAAATAATGTATGTTTCGGCACTCGTTGTCTGTTAAAAATATGTATAAATAATTATTTACCTAATTGTTACTGTAATGACTGTTTGTGCCAAAATAAATTTAAAAAAAAATAGAACGAAACGGACATTAGAATGGCACTGAAATGGGCTCCACTCAGCATGTGTCACAGTATCTAAATGACACCCTGACGCTCGTCTTCCGTGGAGTCCAAGGAACTAACGGACGTCACTCTGCGCGCCGACGACATAAAGTACATAAGTACACCTAACCTTATTTAAATTAATTAAGATTTGACACAACCCAGACTATCATTATGGTTATATCATTATGACTACTCTATGGTTACAACTAAAGAAATAGCAATACTACTTGTAGGGGTACAGCCTTAACTTTAAATGTTTATACTGTAGGCTTGCTGATATTTTATTGCAGTTAGGTAAATCTGGTGACGGCCTTGGTTGCGTAGTGGCTAGTGTATTTAAAGCGACGGCTACATTGATGTCGCCGGTTCGGGGCAAGTACCGGAGTATTCTGGTTAAGAAATGTTGACTTCCCTTAGAGTCCCTCTGAATAGACAGTCTGACAGCGGATAGATAGTCTGATTTGAAACAGTTGCATTAGTTGTAAATTGATAGCTTATTATTGTTTTTTTATAATTATTATTTTAGTTTTGAACTTTTATTATTTTAGTGAATTACTTGTGAGAACTGTATTTATTCAAAGTGATTCTGGATTTAACTATGTCAATAATGTGTTGTGTTGTTTTTGGGTATCCGTGTAATAAGTCTAACGAATAGAAAATATCATTTTGTCACCAATACGGTATTTGACTATTTTTTTTTTATTTTTGTAACCAAAAGACCTTTCAATGATAAAAACTTCGTTGAAAGAATTTCTTGATTCTCATTTAAACTAACTGAGATATCACAACTTTAAATCACATTATTTTGGGCAAACCCATAACGCTCCATACAAATGGCTACTAAAATGTGACGTCACACGACAGTATTTTGTATGCATTTCATTTGAATTTTGTATGGCAATGTTTCTTTTATAATAGTTAGTTCAAATTGTATGGGTTATTCAATGGTGTAATTACTTTTTAATAATTTCATACTTTTAAAATGGACTTGCCCATGAATCTTTAAATGACTAGACGTTATATTTATAATTGAGAAGTTTTGCTATTGGCACATTTTTACCTATATTTTAATAAAATATTTATGTTTTGTAAAATCTCGAACTTAGTCAAATACCCTATTTCTCATGTAAGTGAATTATTCTTATGAGAAAAAAGAACGTACACCGTAACTTGTTTATCCCGTTCGATGGTAGCTCAGTGGCTCAGTGACAGAAGGGCTTTCCAAACGGGGGGTCGTGGTTAGAATCCTAGCATGTGCATTGCATCTATGTGCATTCTACTATAAGCTCGGCGGTGAGGGAAAACATCGCAAAGAAAGCTGCCCGTCTCGGATAGTTTGGGAAAACTGAATGCGCAACCGTGATCCAGTTCATCTGGTTCCCCTGTCGGGTTGCAAAGGTCAGACGGCAATCGCTTTATTGTTATTACCAGACTTCCACAATCCTGGATCTGGTCCGAGTGTACGCCGAGCTTCGAAGCGACAGCTTTGGACGCAATTGTAAATTACTGGACCCTTGGACACGACTAATCCCTCTCCCTCCCACACCATGACACCCTGGATAATAAAGGTAAAGTAGCAACTTATGACATGACAGATGCGTTAGGGGGGGGAATAAGCTCTTTTCTTCCCTTCGTCACCAGGTCGAATCAGTTCGGAAACACGATCGTGGATAGCTGATTCCACAGTGTTTGCAAACACATATGGACAAGATTTATTACATCCTATGTAAAAAATATTTTGCATTGAACTTTTTGATTATGTACAATAAAGAATATATATCTATATAAGCTTTTATATTTTGTTATGTGGCCGACTATCAGGAGGATCACCTTATTATGTAAGCGATTGCCGCCTGCTGATTTTGTTTCTGTATTTGGAGAATGGAATATAGGGCAAAAAAAAACATTTTCCGAAATGAAAAATACTGTTCATAGAAATTGAAGAAAAATAATTTCAGAATTTTTAAACGATATTAATGGAGAGAAAAAAAAAGCAAAAATCCTCCTGTGACGTCACTAAGCATGACATATTAATAAGGCTTTTGCTCACGTTGATTTTAAAAAAAGGTAATCCAAAAACCAAACGTCAATCAAGAAAAAATATTGACATTTGACGATAAGTTACTTTTTTTTTTATTATTGGACATATTAGCACCGACATCACATATTGAGCCTCAGGATTGTGTCACTTCCGGCATATTAATTAATAAATTAAAAAATAAATATTTTAAGAGAAAACACACATTTAATGATAATTAAAAAATACGGGTCATTTTTTTCCTTCTTTATTAGAAAATCGCATAAAAATGCTAATATATTTTTTGTCGTATTGTCCGTTCGTGTTGTTTAATAATTGTTACTGCAAATAAGATACAATACAATGATAAATACAACAAAACATAAACAAAACAATAATATAAAAGATAGGGGGAAGAAGAAAAGACAAGGATAGAGGGAAGAGGGCTATAATTATAAGCGATATGTACAAAGATGGCTCGTCCTAAAGTCTTAAATCTAACTTAAAACTAACTTAAAACTAGCTATTTACACCGGTACACTACACTAAATATATATACAAGGTAGAAGTTCAAAGTGGGCAACCGTGGTAGGGCGGTAATACAGGGTGAGCACAGGCAGCGCGCCGGTAGGATCCAGCGTCGCAAGAGGCGGGCGGTAGGGCTCCGCCGAGCGCAGGAGGCAGCAAATGGGGCGCGAGTCACAGATACGCGCACGCCGCAAGCCGGCCGCGGGTAGGCGCGACGCGGATACGCGCACGAGTGATGGTAGACGCGCGTAGGTGCAGGGAGGCAACACCTTCCGTGCCCCGGCACCGTTACTCTACGGGTAAACGTATACTGGCACTGTTATAGCTTGAGGTTCTGAGCTTCTTCAGATTGTTATTCTGTATGAGACATTAATAAAAGAGCGGGCGTTATCCTTATTGAACGTGATGGAATCTCGCTAGGAAACCAGACAAACATTATAATAACCGCTTCTATCTAATATACAGCGGAGATAAAGGATAGTTTAGTTAATTAAACAACACATGAATAATAAAAAAATATTTCATAACATCACATACATTAATCTGACTCCGAGATAGGTAGCTCAAGGACTTGTGTTACGGATATCAGAAGCAACAGAGAAATTACAAATATATACATTGAATACTTTTCTTTTGTAAAAGTATACTTATAAAACACAGTACACAAAATAAAAAAGTCCGTCACCTTAAGGTAAATTTTCGCTTGCACGGTAAGAATTAGTTATACCAACATCCCATTTTAAAAAGATCTGCCGACCTTCTTTAAATGTTCTTTACATCAAAAAGAATCAATGTTGCTACGAGCAAATCCGAACTTTTTGATCTAACAGTTAAGCATATTTTATGTGCAGGTATTACTCGGACAAATTTACAAAAGATAATAAATGCTTATAGCATATCAAACGAATCAATTTAAAAACTGACGAACCGAACGATGTTCGGAATATGAACTTAATATGAACGTATGTAAAATATTTCATATACTAAGTTAGCGAAGCAGCCCAAAGTGAGTCCTGACCTGCGATAATAAGAGCTTCCATCTCGGTTAGTCAGTCCACTTCTCGTCAATTATCCGCCAAGAGTCCGCGCAAATCCTTATCGACCTCATCTTTCCAGCGGTATCTTGGACGCCCGAATGGCCGTCGCCCATTAGGACGTCCCAGGTACGCTCTCTTTACTGCACAATCTTAATTACCTTTTATTAAACTATTTATAATGGTTAGATAGATCGAAAGTATTTTATTTATTACACAATTACTAAGCAATACTACAAAAAAATCCTGGTCGGGGTCCCGGGTCGAGCGATGACTTGCTTTCTATGATAAGGCCTTTGCCCTTTAGTGGGACAGTTTATAGGCTGATACTTTACTATAAAAAAACCAGCCAAGTGCGAGTCGGACTCGCCCATGAAGTAAAAGGTACTTCCGTCAGTTCGACCAATGGACGTTAAATTCTGACTAAAGTTTTCGACATAAATAGTAGCGCTGCAAAAAAACTGTGTAGCAGACAATTTGAGCTTACAAAACGGTTGTAATAATGGTGCAGCAGAAAAAGTAAATTGCCTCGCAGAATGGCCAACAAATCATTCAACACTTTGCGAAGATAGTTCGAAATTTATAAAGAACCATTTCAGACTTATGAAGAAAATGTAGGATTTAAAATCTAGAGAAGACTTCTTGAGCAACTGAAAATGATGTTTTTATTAATTTTAAATTTTAAAATAAAATGAGAGAACATGTAATATGTTTATGGTTCAATATAAAGCTTATCACATCTTAGAGTGTTGTTCCTGGTTGCGGCCAAAGTTGTCGCTTTCGGAGCCTGGAGTACGTTTCGACCGTGATCCAGAATTGAGTGATTTTTTTATTGCTTAAAATAGGCAGACGAGCTTGCGGCCCATCTGATGGTAAACGGTAACCGCCGCTCATAGACATCAACAATGCCGGAGTACGGTCATGCCGCTGCCTACCGTGAAAAAATGACTCTTTTCAAACCTCGTTTAAAAAAGGACATGTCATAGCGGTCAGGGATCACGGCGGCTGGAAGCTCATTCCAGAGTTTGCACGAGCGTGGGAAAAAAGAGCGCTGGAAACGAAGCGTTCTGAAAGGGATTGGTTGCAGGTAGTTAAAAGTTAGCCGCGGCGTCTAGTCGTGCGATTCTAGAATGGTGACCCTGGTATGAAATATCATACCAGGGTTCAATAGAACAGTTCCACACAGCACTCTCCATGGAAGAGGCTATAGAAGAGGCAAAGAGAGCCAAAGTCTCTTCTCGACTCCAACGACTCCAATTGTCCGTGAGATCGAGATCCCCGACAATCCGGACAGTTCGTCTCTGCAAGGCATCAAATGGGTCTAGCTGATATTTAGGGGCGCCTGCCCAAAGATGGGAGCAGTACTCCACGTGGGGTCGTACTTGGGCTTTATATAGCATGCATGAAGAACCGCTTCGCTCTACTCAGGACACCCATTTTCTTGCTAGCGAGTTTCGCTGCGTCCTCCAAAAGACGCCGAAATTGGACCTTGTCGGAGACTTCGATGCCTAGGATCCCGATACTCTTAGAAACACAGAGAGATACTCTTTGGAACTGGGGAGCTAAAACAAAAGGGTCCTTTTTGGCAGTGAACACGTACACCTGTGTCATAGTCGGATTAAACTGAACAAGATTCTTTTCACCCCACTTGAAGCGACAGCCATCTGACCTTGGCAGTCCTTAAACTGGGGAAGTAGACCTACTGATTTATGATTATTACAGGTTCAGAGTATAATTTAGCGTATTATTAAAAAAGAACGAGAAATACATTTATCCGTTGGGCAATTGTTATTGAATTGCTGAAAATATCATCCACAATTCTTTTTTTTTTCATCTTAATTATTTCTCAACTTACGAGTATTACTCGCCTCGAACTAAAGACCAGCACACGCACATACCACTGTATCTAGTTATACAAGATGCAGCAAATAACGCACATCACGTCAGAACGCGAAATACCTTCCACATCACCTGGATGGATTTATATCGACTACAGTGCGTTTCTCACGTCGTTTCCTACCACGCACAGTGAAACTGTGAAACCAGCTGTCATCCGTGGTGTTTCCGAACAGATACGACTTGGTGACTTTCAAGAAAAGGGTGTACTCCTTTCTTAAGAGCCGGCAACGCATATGTGATACCTCAGGTGTTGCAGATGTCCATGGGCGGCGGTGATCACTTTCCATCAGGTGTGCCGTCTGCTCGTTTGTCCGCTATAATGTAAAAAAAAAAAACATAAAGTTTAGCGGTGACCTTGAGTGAGCAGAATTCAATTTTAGGTAATATAAAGTAAGTTATTTTACAAGTGCGCAAACATCCCCACTCCTAACACCGAGCTCTATTTTTGACCTGTAACAGAAGTCGGAAACCGGCAGTAACTAAATATTTTTCCGGGATCAAATAACGAAAGCTGTTTTCCTCCAACCCTTGATCCGTTGTTTAATTGTATCCTTCGCGAGGGTTTATTACCTACTGTACTAGTGCAATATGTTATCTACTAACTCACCACGACAGCTATCTATAGTTTGATAAAATTTTAGGAAAAAAGTTTAGTTTCGGGTCACAGTACAGGCCTAGCCTAGTGTAGAGATCTCTGTAAAGTTTTTAAGATAACGCCAGTCGATACCTACAACCTTAGCATGTTCTAACCTATAGATAAGAAAACAATTTTGTTAAATATGTATGCTGATGTTGTTTTTCAATAAACTTTTTTCTATTTTTTTCTATTTTTCTAAATTATTAAAAAGAAGAAAATAAAATAGTTCTTCTTTTTTCGTTTCCGTATAAAGATAGTGTATTGTTACTAAAAATATTATAAGCAAATGTAGGTATCATACTGTGTGTTTGTGCGCTCGTCCAAATCTATCAAATTCTTTCAGTCAATTCTTACCTTATTGTCTGTCGTCAAACACATTTGGTTCTTTAACAATGAGGAAATTGGACAAATTGTAGTACCACGATGTGTGGCTATCTGTAACCGTAACAGCTAAGGGTTGGGGGCTGTGGTAACACACAAACTTGCGTTCAACTTTTGACAAGTTTGATCAAAATTTTCTATGATATTAAAGTGTAATTCATCATCATTTGAGGAAGTTTCAAAAATTCAATGAAAAAAACCCAACGTGTTATTCACTAAAGTAATTTATTCTTAGTAAGTAACAAAAAAGTTGAAACGTTTTGTACAAATTACAGACATTTTATACAAAGAAAATTCAATAGTTTTTGTAAGTGCTACAGAATGTATTACGATAAGGCTTTTTTTCCGTGCTTAATGTAGCAGAAAACATTTATACCTACATGGAAAAACGATTTCGGATGTAAACCTATTCTAAAAGCATGAAGAATTTAATTGAAATGTCTTAGGCAGTCTTTTTTTCAAAGCATCAAGGTTTAACTTTTAATATAAACGAGTAAGCACTTCTCATTTTATTGTACGCATACTCGTCCTTTGTATTTCGTGAGCGAGGCATCGTGTGATTAAAATTGTAGTATCGTACATATTTCATGAGCTTTTCTTTTCGAAAATTATTGCGACGCGGTTTTCGGTAATGTCTGATGGTTAATGTGCTCATACTTAATTATTATGTATTTTGACATTCATAAGTGTTATGTGTGGACCTAAATTGAATAAAGATTTTTTTATCTTTATCTTATCTTATTGGAGAAAAAGACACAAACCCGAGTTATGTTCGAATTTTTCGAACATAACTCGGGTTTGTGATCACCAATCCGTATTTGACAAGCGTGGTGATTAAGCCTATCCCGTCATAGTAGCGATGACTTGATTTTTATGATGGAGGCCTTTACCCTGCATTGGGACAGTTATAGGCTGATACTTTACTTTACTTTTTACTTTACTTATCTTATTATATTTTTTTCGAATTAAAATGTAGCGCAAAGATTAAGGGAGGCTTTAATAAAAACCGAGAGGTACAACCCATACTTTATCTGTGCCAAAACCATAGACTTAATAAGTCGCTTTAATGTTTTGGCCAAAACGCATGCGCCACTGTAGCTGCGCATATTCGCGACATCCTCGCTCAGCCGTGCACATCCTCACAAGGCCATGCACCTCCTCACGTAGCCGATCATGTGCCGAACGAAACACGGCTTTTTGCAAGCATGCAAGAAGCAATTTCAACTTTAGGAACTGTTAATAAAATAAAAAATATTTTACGGTCTTGTTAGTGCGCTTCAAATGAGAATTGTCCTACCTAAGGGATGGTACTATTTTTTTATTGAAAGAAGCATAAAAAAATTTTTTTTGGTCAATAGGCTATGGTAAATAATCAGCAATAATGTGGATGTATTTAATACTGCGGCGATGGCAACCAAGCGTGCGGCTCGACTATGGCAGCCTGTGGACGCTTGCTGATCTCCAGAGGACCTGCATACGTGCAGACATATTATAATTAATTGAATTCAGGCATACTCGTATAGAATTTATATTTATTGGTTAACGTTAACAGAAACTATTCAATTTTACCTCATACAAATTAAATAACTTTCGCTGAGTCAGCTTGTTGGACACCGGCGTCCCAAAACTAGCGGGCTATTTATACCCTGACCAAATATTTGCAATTCAAGCAAATTGCAGTCCTGTTGAGTTGCAGCAGACTGCACTGCGCTACAATTTGCATTCTCATTAGAATATTTGGCTTAACACCATTCGCTGTTAATATACGTAGAAATTCAGCGCTCACGACGATAAACATTTTCTGTCCCGAATGCGAAAGTGGTCAGTGGATAAACGAATTTTTAGCACTTACGAGAATGTTTCCAGGGGCGGAGTTTCTGGAACTCTGTTGGTACCTGCTAGCATAAAGAATTGCATGCTTCAAGTAGGAATGGGGCAGAAAGGTTCTCGTGTGGAGGCCGCATATAGGAGGTCGACGCCGCGGCAGGCCCCCCACATGGCGGACCGACGATCTGTTGAAGGTCGCGGGAATCTCTTGGATGCGGGCGGCACAGAACCGATCAGTGTGGAGATCATTTGGGGACGCCTATTGGCTGAAATGATGATGATGAGATGAATAATCATCAGCATCATTAGTAACATCTTAAAACTGCAAGAAATCCTCTGATAGTCATAAAATATATTTTTTTTATTCTGCAGAAAGTCAAAGCCTAAAAATGTAGTTACTACCTGAACGGTACACCCAAAAATATATTTTCGGAAATTTATTAAACGTGTATTTTATTTAAGTTTTTACAAAACAAGAAAGAATCTTTAGAAAGTTCGAGGCGTGCTTGAGAGAGCTCGCTATTTTGACTTGCCTTGGGCTTGTGTACCTTCCGAGCTCACTAAGGGATATGCCACACTGGCGGGTTGCGAGCGTTTTCAAAGCGGAGCGACGACGCAGTGAACACGCCGAGTGTGCGCGGCGAAGCCGTCTGCATTCACGCCGCGGATGCGCAACTGATTCGCCGTGGAGATAAGTCTGAACGCCATTGTTTTTTGTGGCAGTCACGCAGAAACACAACGGCAATGGACAACATTTCATATTTTTAACATGTCCTTATTGTTTTTTTATACTAAAATAGACATAAAATGAACAGACCCTTATTTTTTCTTTTTTCAAATTTGACCATTTTCATGCATAAAATAATTATTTAAATTCTTTATATTCTAAATAGACGTAAGCGCCAAATGACGTCATCGGACGGCTGAATATAGCGATATTCCTTTGCTTATCATTGTTTTAATAAAAAAAGGTACTACTGTCAAAGGTAAATAATACTAGTGTCAACATTGTCAACGTTATTCATTCATTAAACGTCGACAAGTTGTCATTTTTTGACAGTTGCATGTCATGGGTTTGGCATTTTGTAAATTTAAAACTATAATGTGCTAAGCAAAGAAATATTTTACATTCTGCCGCCCGATGACGTCATCTTACGTTTTTTAGTTTTCAATTTTTTTCTCAGTAAATAAGCAATATAAAAAATAAATAAATAAATTTTCGAGCAGCGGCAAAGTAAATAAAGAATTGGTATTTTTTGTTTCATAGCTTAGCAATTTTGAAATGTTGTCCATTGCGTTGCGCATCACGCGGCAGATGCTGCTGAACGCTACGCCGCTGTGACGTGGTCGTTGCGTGACCGCTCCGCTTTGAAAACGCCTACAATCCGTGAGTCGCTTGTGTTGTGGTGTTTCACTGCCTATTTAGGGAGAAGTGACAATGAGAAGCCGTGTGGTCCCGGCAGAGTAGAATAGGCCACCCTCACTCTTACCGAGGTGTCGTAAAAGGCGACTAAGGTAAAGCTGCTGGCATGATCATCAGCACCCAGAGAAGGAAAACTCTGCATTTATATCAAAACCCTCGCCAACCCGTCTGCCAAGCGTGGTGAGTATGGCAATTACCCCTCATGTGATTGAGAGAGGCCCGTGCCCCAGCAGTGGGGACTTAAATGGGCTGATGATGATGATGACAATGAGAAGGGACAGGACATAGACTTTGTAGGGAATGGAGAAAGCGCACCGGGGAAAGAGCCCAGGGCAAGTACCTGGTGAGCGTCTCCCAAGATTCGGTCCGTATGCCGAGACGGTAGGGAGGACCATGGTTTGGTGGCGGGATATGTTGTACAACGCCCTCTTGTCATTATCACTGAATGCCTTCTGATCGTGGTTGGTCTGTAATATTTTTTCTGTGTCAGTGAAACATTCACTCATTCATTCACACATTCGCTCTATTATATCTAACACATAACATTTCTTTCCTTATTATTGCATTGTCATATAATTATAACAATTCTATGTGCATTATGATTTCATACTGGAAGTACGTAGTATTTCCAGTAGCGTGTTATTCCCAATTGCGTCCAAAGCTGTCGCTTCGAAGCCCGGAGTAGGCTTGGACCAGTGATCCAGGATTCGGGGATTCTGGTTATTTCAATAAAGCGACTGCCGCCTGACCTTCGCAACCCTTAGACAGGGAAACCAGAACATCTGAATCACGGTTACCTACACATTGAGAATTATTATCTTAAATATTGTAGGTATCCACAATTTAAAAGAAACTATCCGTTTCCTCAAGATGTTTTCCTTCACCGTTGAGCTGATGGTAGAAATGTGCACATAGATTGGAAAAGTCCAGAGGTGCATGAATCGATTCGAACAACGACGCCCCCGTATGGATGGCGCCTTATCCACTGAGCTACCATCTGAAACAGACATAACCTCCCTGTACCTATTTTTAGCAAAAAAGTTTTTTTTTAAATTTATTTGGGCAAACAAACAGTACACACATTAAATATCTTAAGATAGAATTACATGTACTAGATTAACATAATGTGCGACCAGCAACGTTAACCACAGATACCATTTATCAGAGTTGAGAGTGGATCCATGCATTATAATAAAAACAATGTTAAACAGGCTAGAAGTTCATCATCATCATCATCAGCCCATTTAAGTCCCCACTGCTGGGGCACGGGCCTCCCTCAATCACATGAGGGGTAATTGCCATACTCACCACGCTTGGCAGACGGGTTGGCGAGGGTTTTGATGTAAATGCAGAGTTTTCCTTCTCTGGGTGCTGATGATCATGCCAGCAGCTTCACCTTAGTCGCCTTTTACGACACCTCGGTAAAGTGAGGGTGGCCTATTCTACTCTGCCGGGACCACACGGCGTAGGCTAGAAGTTAAGCCACATAAGCCATTGAGTACGTAAAAGTTCGTTATAAGCGTACATACCTACCTACCTATGTGTTAAAAAGATATAATTCCGGCGTATATACCTAATCAGAATTTTATAGGTAAGTAAATGATCGTTCTTCATCACAAAATTGAAAGTTAACGTTTAAATTAAAATACCTAGTCTCCCAAAACAATTTACATAGCTATCTTCCTAGCAATTCCAACTCGAACAAATTGCTTTAGATCTTATATTCCATTTTGGAAATGACAAACGACCTCCCAATAGTTATTTGTACACAAGGAATAAACAACGCCACACTGGTACAAAATTAACATTCCTAATTAATTATTCCTTTTGAACTCCAGCCATTTCAATTTCCCTTTTGTATTTAAACATAGTAGCGATTTGCTTAAATATAGATAGATAATGTAGATATTGAGCTGACGAGCAACGGTGACTGTTGGGAGATAGTAGCTCAGTGAATAAGAATATAAGCTTTCGGAACGGGATGTCGAGTCAAAATCTGAGCACGCAACTAACTTTAAGGCTGCGTTTCCACAGAAGTGGAGCTGCGCGGAGTTGAGCGGAGACTTATAAAAATTGACTAATCACATTGCTTAAAATAGATCATCTACATCATCTCATCTCCGCTCCGATTCAGTGGAATCAGTGTTAGCGGAGTTGAGAGGATTTACATTAAAATGTAGGTATGGTGCGCGGGGATAAGCGTGGCACAGTGGTGTCGAGCTTAGTAGAGCTGTGTAGGGTGAAGCGGAGCTGTGCGGTGGAGAGCGAGGATGCAAAGAGTTGCGCGGGGTGGTCTGTCAGTCACCATATTGAATGAAAACCAAATTTATTCACAGCCCCGTTCAGCTCATCGCCACTTCACAGCTCTGCTTCGCTAGTCTCAGCTCTGCTCGGCGCCTGTTCACCCAGCTACACAACTCAGCTCTGCGCGGCTTATCTCTGCGCAGCTTTACTGAAAATGCCTACCAATTTACATGGCTCTGCTCCGCTCAACTACACGCAGCTCCACTTCTGGGAAACGCAGCCTTACGGCTCTGTGAAAAAATATTTTAAAAATGATATCTCACTTCTGTATCAGTCGTTCAGCAGCTGTTGCCGCTCCTCTTCATACAGCTGACATTCCCGCAGAACATAGTTCCGACTTTCGTCAGCTTCTTCACAGGGATATACACTTGACTCCCTGAGAGTTAGGGCGTTGTTGTACCATTGTTTTTTCTATGCGAAAATGTCAAAACGGCATTAGTTCCGACTTTTGCCACGTGCCAAAAAGCCGTGATCGGACTGTATACTTTGCCACTGACACCTATTTTTGTTCAAATATGTGTCACATTATTTTGAAAGTAGAACACGACACGAGAATTGAAATTAGAACACTTAAATCCGACATCAGTCGAGAAAACGTTAACTATTTCAAGAGAAGTTTGTATTGCCCCAACATCGTGTCACGAAAAAGTTTGCGGCAAAACTATCTTTGTTCTTCAGTATACAAAAGCGACCCGTTCAATTCATTAGCTCTTTTGAGCGCTTGCAACAAAAAGGGTTTATTTTTATTTCACAGCTCTTTTAAGTTATTGGGTTTCCAAATAAACGCTGGCTCTAGCGGCAAAATTTTCTGCATAAGCAACTGTTTATTTTGACGCTTTCAGCATTGTATTTTTAATTTCTGGATCTGCATGCAATTGTTTGACTATAACGTTTCAATAATGACGCGTACTCCTCCACCTCCACGAATATTCGTAATTCGTTACCTACAATTATTTTGTTCAAGCACGGTTACCGCTTCTAAAAAAGATGGCGGCTATTTGCCAAAGTTCTAAGATAAGCCTGTTTGAGCTTTGTTAGACATGCGTCAAGTAAACGACCAACCACTAATCTTTCTAAACAGAAAAGCAAACGGCTTACAAAGTTTTTTACGTCAAGGGCGGAAACCTTGTGAATACCTAAACGTGGCGCAGTAGTCGCCCGCGCGTGATCTTGTTTGATCCATATAGAGTTGAAAAATCAAGATGTACATGCTTGGATTCGAACCACGACCCCCCGTATGGAAGGCGCGTTCTTATCTATGGAATTACCATCGCTCCATCCAGCCAATTTAGCACTGGACGGAACGGCAAACTTAAAAATCAGATTTTTAACATTAGGGCCTTTTACCCGTAGGCTACCGAACCAAAAAACAAGAATTGTTTCATCATTTTAGCCAATAGACGTCCAATGGAATCCCTAGATCGTCGGTCTTCCTGTATGTGGCCTCCACTCGAGGACCTTTCCTTCCCAACGGCCGTCTGTTCTGCTCGCTATGTGCGCTGCCCATTGCCACATGAGGCATGCAATCCTTTGGGCTATATCTGAGACCTTAGTTCTTCTGCGGATCTCATCATTTCTGATACGATCACGCAAGGACTCTCCTAGCCCTCTCCATTGCTCTTTGGGTGACTTTGAGCCTCCCTAATCGGCACATTGTAAGCGGCCACGTTTCGGTTCCGTATGTCATCACTGGCAACACAAACGTATTGAAGACTTTCGTCTTGAGAATTATTTAGACAGTGAATTTATTTTAAATGAGACTGAATTTACTTACCCAGGTACTCATTGGCTGCAAAGTTTTTATAGTTTCGCGACGTGTTCAGAAACTTCTCAGTGCGGCGAAACTATCCTGGCTCTTACAATAAACAAAGCCACCAAGTTCAATTCATTAGTGCCTTTGAGCGCGGTTTGTGACAGCAAAATAAAACAAAAATGAGCAACCCGTATTTTTATAGCGTTCTTGGGAAAATAAAATTGTAGTTTACAGCAAACCTCGTTGAATGGGTACAGTCAGCGTCAGAAACTGCACAATTTTTTTCTGTGCTCGTGGGCCTTATTTTTTCAGTCATAGATTTTATAGTTGTCAAAAGTTATTTTACCTTTTTGTAACGAGGATTAGTAATTATGATACTTATCACATTTCGTAATTATCATCATCATCATCATTTCAGCCAATCGACGTCCACTGCTGGACATAGGCCTCCCCCAATGTTCTCCACACAGATCGGTCCTGTGCCGCCCGCATCCAATGGATTCCCGCGATCTTCACCAGATCGTCGGTCCACCTTGTGGTGGTGACATTTCGTAACGTAAATCGTATATATAATAGTTTTTATTTACTTTGGAATCAATTTTGACTTCATTTGCAAAAATATTATTAGTGTTTTTTTCCAATAACTTAAAAATCTTCTGAAGGTTTCCAGCTTATTTCCATTTACGGAAATTAAACCTCCCGGGATTCGGTATTTAAGCCCGATCGGAAAATTCCCGCACCGATAAAATAAATTAGTCGATGTATTTGTATGCAGTACTCTCTCATTTTTTGGAAGATTTTAATTTGATAGCTGTACTTTGTATGTGATGTCTTACTGTATTTATTTTCATTGGCACGTTTAATTTCCTCTCCATTCCGGTTCAAAGTGCCATTTTCTTAGCACCGTCTTGGCAAGGCTTTTAGGATAAGTCTGGCACTTCACATAGGCATTAGCGAACTAAATAGGTTTAGAATATTAACAAGTCGTGAGAGCACCAAACATAACGAATATTTCCAGGTTAGTCTTAAGGTCATACATTTACCTTGGATAGCTGTTTGATATTAGACCTGGCAAAAACGTATCTTTCAAAAGATTGGAACATTTGCATCTGGATCAGTACAGAAATGCGGAACAGTGAAACGCTTCATTTGGAACATCGACTCTCAGATAGATCCGTGATTCTTTCCGCTCATTCGGATCATTCGGCTCACTCGGATCAATCATCTCATTCGGATCATTTGGCTCATCGAATCATTCAGCTCGTTCGGATCATTCGGCTCATCGGATCATTCAGCTCATTTGGATCCATTGGTTCACTCGAACTCGAGATCCATTTTAGTCGAATTCGGAGCGAACATTAGAGATTCGGAACAGTGTATCATTTGGCTGAGTCGGATCACTGAGTCGTTTTTCAGTAAAGAGTTACACACGTGTATTTGATATCCTCCTCATCCTAACTTTTGGTTCTCGTTGCGTCCAAAGCTGTCGCTTTGGAGCCCGGGGTACGCTTAAACCATTATTGAATGAAGTGACTACTGTCTGTCCACTCTTTTTACAGGGGATGTAGACCAACTTGTCACGTAACGGAGGGTTACGGAGCTAAAAGATAGGGGGAAGAAGAAAAGACAAGGATAGAGGGAAGAGGGCTATAATTATAAGCGATATGTACAAAGATGGCTCGTCCTAAAGTCTTAAATCTAACTTAAAACTAACTTAAAACTAGCTATTTACACCGGTACACTACACTAAATATATATACAAGGTAGAAGTTCAAAGTGGGCAACCGTGGTAGGGCGGTAATACAGGGTGAGCACAGGCAGCGCGCCGGTAGAATCCAGCGTCGCAAGAGGCGGGCGGTAGGGCTCCGCCGAGCGCAGGAGGCAGCAAATGGGGCGCGAGACACAGATACGCGCACGCCGCAAGCCGGCCGCGGGTAGGCGCGACGCGGATACGCGCACGAGTGATGGTAGACGCGCGTAGGTGCAGGGAGGCAACACCTTCCGTGCCCCGGCACCGTTACTCTACGGGTAAACGTATACTGGCACTGTTATAGCTTGAGGTTCTGAGCTTCTTCAGAGCTGGTGGTAGACTGGTCGTCCTGCCCATGTGCGTCCTTTTATATTGCCCATGCGCATTCTATTCTACAACATTTAAATTTTAAAATTCGTACAATATAGAATATTCTCGAAACAAAGCTAAACTCCATAGTTAAATTTGAATAGACAATTCGATAGAAAAATAAAAACAGTTAGACAACGTCAGCTGTCGGACAATGTCAGATAGACAATCTAAATATTTACAACAATAACTTTAAATTTATTTACAGATAAAAATGTACAAGGAACATTAAAAACACATAAAGAGTAATGCTAATACAAGACATAATCATAAAATGATATACAAGCTCTATAGCAAACGGAAAACGAAGCTCTATAGTTATCACCAAAGGTAACTTTCTTTATGAGTAGTTATGTAGTATAACGAAGCCCCTGCAGGCTGCGTTACATTTCTCCCACGACCCCAGAAAAATTTTCGACTCAGAGAAAATTTTGATTATAAGGTTAAGAGAATACTATCCTTACTATCAGTCTAACCAGTCAACCTACACTTAAACATACCATTCCACAATCCAAAAACAATTCAAATCCAGTCACTCTAACAATCACTCTAACATACGAACCAATCACAAAGAGGAGTAGGGTTCACTATCAATGACGCAAACTCCATAGGAAGTACCCTATAAGAATGACTTTAGGCTTATTTAGGGAGTTGTCAGCCGCTCCGTTTCTTAAAACCCATTAGTGTCGATGACCATAGCCGACAATCTAGTCTCTCTCAGGTATTCCCTATCAAAGGACACAAATTTTAAAGGTTGAATTTACCTTTAAAAGAAACGCCTCTGTATTTAAAGATGCGCTAAGTAGTAAGTAGATAAGGCAAAAGAGAGCCCTAAAGTTTAGAATTAAAAGGTCAAGAAGCGCCTTTTAAAAGAAAACGTTAAGCAAGTAAGTAGGTACTATAAGAGAGAATCCTATAAGTAAAGAGAGACGAGATTAGTCGCTAAGTATATATAAAAAATATCAGACTGAAATAGCCAAAAATCAGTCCAATGTGTGTGCAAAAAAATACATATAATACTAGTAAAGTCAAACAGTAAGGTAGTCATTTCTTAAAGTCTTTTACATGCCATTTACCGCGGCAACCGTTGCAGTCCTCAAGAATGTATACAAGAGGTGACAATTTCTCAACGACTTTGCATTTAGCATATTTAGGTGCTAATTTTGCGCTAAAATATGCACCAGCATTGCTTAAAGAGTAGTCTTTACGCCACACTATATCTCCAACATTGAATTCTTTAAAAGAGTGCCTTAAATTGTAACGGTTAGAATTCTTTACATGAGATATGTGCAGTGCAACCTGAACTCTATCAAAAATTGACGATAGAAGGCCAATATTTCTAGCATATAAATCACGAGGTAAAAAGGTAATTTCTTCTAAGTCGTAACCCTGAGAATAAATAGAACCACAAGTAATGAGTTCACGACCAAATACTAAAAATGCAGGAGTAAATCCAGTTACTTCATTTACAGAGTTATTCATTGCAAACTGAATCTTAGATAGGTGAAGGTCCCAAGACCTATGGTCTTCACCGACCAGTGAAGCTAGTGCGGTAATAATTGTTTTATTGTAGCGTTCTGTAGTATTGACCTGAGGACAATAGTGAGGAGTGTAAGATATATGCGGAATTCTATAACGTCCAAGGAAATTATGGAATTCATGCGATTGAAATTGTGGACCGTTATCCATAATAATTGTTTGAGGTACTCCATGAACTAAGAACACGGAATTCTCTAAGTAATGTATAATACTAGTAGTTATAGCTCGTTTCAAAGGAAAAATAAGTGTATATTTGGTGAATAGACAATTTACAACGAGAATGTACTGGTTACGTCGCCTAGTCATTGGCAATGGACCTATTAAGTCCAAAGAAATGCATTGAAAAGGTCTAGAACAAATTTTGGGTTTTCCCATAGGACCGTAAGGCGAGTGGTTAGAGTGTTTATAAGCCAAACAAGTTTCGCAATTGGAAATAAATTTAGCTATATCTTTAAACATGCCAGACCAGTAATATAACAATGATATTTTTTTGTATGTTTTAAATACGCCCAAATGCGGATCTGTAGCGGAACCATGAGCATTTCTTATCAAAGATTCTCTTTCAGAAGGGATAGGGACTTCTTTCCAGATGAAATCGTCTGTTAAAGAATAAGGAGTATTAGTGCAACGAAATAGTTTATTATCCTTAATCGTATAGTTAGGATGACTTTGAGGATCAGTTAAACAATTACGAAAGATTTTATTATAGCGCTCTAAGTCTAAAGACGTGGCTTCATTCGAAGATAAAGGAGCGATAATATGACTGTCCTCGCTTTTAGAACGAGAAAGTAGATCAGGGACAATATTATCCTTTCCTCTTTTATGTTTCAGCGTGAAATTAAAGCAAGAAAGGCGAAGTGACCAACGAGCGAGTCTACCAGAAGGATTTGTTAAATTCAAAAACCACTTTAATGCGGCATGATCAGTGTATACAGTAAACGGTTTGCCATTGTCAAGATAGCACCGCCAATGTTCTAAGGCAATGATAACAGCTAGAGTTTCTCTTTCAGTAGTAGAGTAGTTTCTTTCATTTTTGTTAAGTGATTTGCTCATGTAGGCTATAACAACCTCTTTGTCGTTAACCGTTTGAGTAAGCATGGCTCCAATGCCAGTGTTAGATGCATCACAATGCACAGAAAACGGTTGATCAAAATCAGGGCAAGCAAGAATTGGGGTAGTTACAAGATATTCTTTTAGTTTCAGAAAGGAAGAGTTAGCCTCAGAACTCCAAGAAAATTTCGGAGAGGTTTTAGCAGATGATGTTAATTTATTAAGAGGTGCAGCTATAGTACTGAAATTAGGAATGAACCTACGAAACCAACTACACGTACCCAGAAATTTACGCACTTCTTTGCGTGAAGTAGGTACAGGAAAGTCCATAATAGCTTGAATTTTGCTAGGATCAGCTCGTAAACCATTATCGTCAACAACATATCCAAGGTACTTTAATTCTTTCTTAAAAAAATGACTTTTTTCAAAGTTAATGGTAAGTTTAGCGTAAGTTAATTTTTCAAGCACTTTAATTAGAAGTCCTATGTGTTCTTGAAACGAGGAGCCTATGATAATAATGTCATCAAGATAACAGAACACTTTGTTGTCAAATTCAGGAGTGAATAAGATATCCATTAACCTCTGCTGTGTAGCAGGTGCATTAGTTAAACCAAAGGGCATAACAGTGAATCTGTACATTCCTCTACCGGGGACATAAAAGGCGGTCTTATCCCGATCGTCTACATGTAAAGGAATCTCCCAGAAAGCTTTAGCGATATCGATACTCGATAAAAATTTAGCGTTTTTGAGATGGTCAAGTATTTCATTGATAAAAGGAAGACTATAGGCATCCCTACGAGTAACTGAGTTGAGTTTCCTACTATCGACACAAAATCGCCATTCGCCATTCTTTTTAGGCGTAATAAGAACCGGAGACAACCAAGGGCTTTCACATTTCTCAATGACCTTCCACTCAATCATTTTATCCACCTCAGCAATTAGAGCTTTTTGTTTCTCGGGAGAGAGTCTATAACAACGTTGTTTAATAGGCAGCGTATCTCCAGTATCGATACGATGGCTAACCAGATCAGTACGACCAAGTTCACCCTTAGCTTCAAAGGAAATTTGCTTAAAACGCGAAATAATATCATCAGCGATAACCTTTTCTTCAGAAGTAAGATTTTCGTAAGGTAGGATTTGTTTCTCCACAGAGTTGTTAAAGTGGGATGGTTTATTAAGAGAAAAGGCACACGATAAAAGTTTGGGAACCAAATTAAATTCCCTCCAAAAGTCAACACCAAGTATCAAAGACGGGTATATTTCAGGAATAACATATGTTTTAATAAGTCTAGTTTGGTCGTTAAAGGTAAAAGGAAGAATAAAAAATCCTAAAGATTTAACACGATGCTTACTAGCAGTGCTAACCGTAATATAATCAGACTTGGATAACGAAAAGCCCAGTTCCAAAATTTTAAAGTGCGAGTTATTACCTAAAATAGTCATTGAACTACCGCTATCAAGTAACGCCGTAAATTCAACATTAGAAATAGAAACGTTAATAAAAGGACGGTTAAAATCTCTTTCGTTGTCGTAATAAACCGAAGAAGTTCCATAACTTGCGAAAAAGTTCTTAATTATTTTTAACCAATTATGCCAGTCATCAACATCAAAATTTTCTTTTCGTTTATCCAAGTCATATGTTAGTTTTTTGAGTTAGAGGATGAAGAAGGTTGAGGCTTGTCAGCTTTACATTTCGGGCAATCCGAAGCTCTAAAGTCTTTCAAACCACATTTAAAACAGACTAAGAATCTTGGTTTAGTGCAAGAATTCAAAGAATGACCATTTATTCGACATCGAACGCAAAACAAATGCGCCTGAAACTTGGGAGCATTTTCAGATATCGCATGTGCAGAATTTTTATTCTGCGAAGAAAAGTTCGTACGAAAAGGCTTAAAGTTATTAGATTTATGAGAATCATAATTAGGAGTGAAAGAATGTTTAGAGTGAAAAGTATGTGTAACATTAGGTTTAGTGTTCGGTAAAAGTGTAGAATCGTGTTTAGGTTTATAGGATAATTCAGGAATAAAAGTATTCATTTCAGGTTCTTTAAAATTATTGTCGCGGTCAATACAGCGCTCAAATTGTTGACATACAGAAATTAAAGAGCCAATAGAATCAACTTTATTAAGAGCAACAAAAGAAGTATAACAAGGACGGATGTTACGTAGAAGTATTTGCAGTTTCTCCTGCTCAGGTAATTTCTCGCTTAGTCTCGAAAACATTTCAAACATTTTCGGAATATAAACCATAATAGACTCAGATTTACCCTGAGTACGAGATTTTATTGCCTGCAGTAGTTTATGGTCATAATCAGAATGGCCAAAGTCCTTAATTAACAACTCGGAAACGCGATCCCAAGTTAACGAAGGGTCACGACTTAGTTGGAATTTAAACCAATAAGAAGCATCGTCCTTAAAAATGTTGAAGGCCGAGCTTATAAGTATTTGCTTATCAAGTTTGTTCGTAAGTAAAAATTCATCAATTTTCGATAGAAAAGCTCTAGGACAAGTTGTCCCATCAAAAGTAATTTTTTTTAGCTCATTTAGATAATTTGGTAAGAGAAAATTATGAAAAGGTGGCATACAGTTAGGTTGAGAAATCGGCAAGGGTGAGTCCAAAGAGGTTTGTACCTGTGAAGTCTCAGCTGGTTTTGAAAAAGCGTCAAAACGTTCAGACAAAAGAGTAAACTTCTTTTTTAAGTCGTCATAGAGTTCTATAAGGTTTGAGTCGCTGTCACTTACATCAGTGTCAATTCTGTCAAGTCGATAAAATAAAGTGATTTATATAAGTTTCAATTTTCTTAAATAATTTCAGATTACCCGATTCGTATCGGTCCAACATCGAAGATAAATATAAGATTGTAGAAGAAGCTTGTGACAAATCGTCACTCAGAGGAACGGGAGAATCAATAATGTCCTCCGTAGGAAAATTACGAAGCAATAAAACAATTTGTTTTCTAAGCGATACAAGATTATCCGCAGGAGTTTCGTTCCTAATTATAAGTTCGTATTCAAGTTCCGCCTTATTAAGTAAGTTAAAGTTTATAAGACGAGCCATTTCTAAGATATTTGTAATTTTAAAGCAATAAAATATTTACAATAGTTTTTATTTTATTTACTTTATTTTAGTGAGAAAAATAGAGGAAGAATAGGGAAAGAAATATCTAAGAAGTAAGAGACGTCTAATAGGGAGCCAAAAGGTATGTTATATACAGAAACTTGTGCAAGTTTATTTTAGAATTTTGAGAACAGGGAGGGATTCTATAGAGTTGGGCGCCGAACTGTCACGTAACGGAGGGTTACGGAGCTAAAAGATAGGGGGAAGAAGAAAAGACAAGGATAGAGGGAAGAGGGCTATAATTATAAGCGATATGTACAAAGATGGCTCGTCCTAAAGTCTTAAATCTAACTTAAAACTAACTTAAAACTAGCTATTTACACCGGTACACTACACTAAATATATATACAAGGTAGAAGTTCAAAGTGGGCAACCGTGGTAGGGCGGTAATACAGGGTGAGCACAGGCAGCGCGCCGGTAGAATCCAGCGTCGCAAGAGGCGGGCGGTAGGGCTCCGCCGAGCGCAGGAGGCAGCAAATGGGGCGCGAGACACAGATACGCGCACGCCGCAAGCCGGCCGCGGGTAGGCGCGACGCGGATACGCGCACGAGTGATGGTAGACGCGCGTAGGTGCAGGGAGGCAACACCTTCCGTGCCCCGGCACCGTTACTCTACGGGTAAACGTATACTGGCACTGTTATAGCTTGAGGTTCTGAGCTTCTTCAGAGCTGGTGGTAGACTGGTCGTCCTGCCCATGTGCGTCCTTTTATATTGCCCATGCGCATTCTATTCTACAACATTTAAATTTTAAAATTCGTACAATATAGAATATTCTCGAAACAAAGCTAAACTCCATAGTTAAATTTGAATAGACAATTCGATAGAAAAATAAAAACAGTTAGACAACGTCAGCTGTCGGACAATGTCAGATAGACAATCTAAATATTTACAACAATAACTTTAAATTTATTTACAGATAAAAATGTACAAGGAACATTAAAAACACATAAAGAGTAATGCTAATACAAGACATAATCATAAAATGATATACAAGCTCTATAGCAAACGGAAAACGAAGCTCTATAGTTATCACCAAAGGTAACTTTCTTTATGAGTAGTTATGTAGTATAACGAAGCCCCTGCAGGCTGCGTTACAAACTGATTCATGACAAAACGTTTCAGAAACTATCCGAAACGTGCAGGTTTCCTCACGATGTTTTCCCTACCGCCAAGCTAATGGTAGAAATAGGCACATAGAATTAAAAAAATCCAGAGGTGCATTCCCGGATCCGAACCAAGACCTCCCGCATGGAAGGTCCGTTCTTATCCTCTGAGCTACAGCCGCTCGTATATGTATCAGCCTAAAAACTGTCCCACTGCAGGGCAAAGGCCTCTATCTTAAAAATTAAGTCATCGCTACTATGATGGGATTAGGCTTAATCACCACGCTTGCCAAATGCGGATTGGTGATCACAAACTGCACAAGACTCGGGAATCGAACCCAGGACCCCGAGATCACGGTCCGGTACTTAAACCACCAGACCAACAGCGCTCGTATAGCTGTTTGATAATTGGGGTAAATTACCTTGTTTAGTTGATAATTATCATCATCGTCAGCCCATTTAAGTCCCCACTGCTGGGGCACGGGCCCGTGACCCATACGTAACCCATTTCAATTATAACTTATTAAAGTGGTTTCCATTTTGAATAAAAGTGGCAAACGTAAATCACCATTGTTAAATGCGCGACATTAAATTAGACATTGTTTCTGCTAATTAAGGCTCCATATAACATCATTATTATATTTGGATACAAATACCGACGAGTATGATAATTACGCCGTGTGGTCCCCGGCAGAGTAGAATAGGCCACCCTCACTCTTACCGAGGTGTCGTAAAAGGCGACTAAGGTAAAGCTGCTGGCATGATCATCAGCACCCAGAGAAGGAAAACTCTGCATTTATATCTAAACCCTCGCCAACCCGTCTGCCAAGCGTGGTGAGTATTTCAATTACCCCTCATGTGATTGAGGGAGGCCCGTGCCCCAGCAGTGGGGACTTAAATGGGCTGATGATGATGATGATGATGAGTTACGTAAAGTAGTTTTTACTTAATATTGTTAGAAAATGTGGAAGGATTCCTGAGTCTGAAACTATTTGTTTTGAAAAGGTCGAACTGACTGTCAAAACAAAACAGATAAAAAAAAGAACGGAAGAAACACCAAATTTTAATAAAACGTGCTATATTCCATTTTTATATCGCATCCATGAGAAGGCACAAATTTTCCAAAGCCCGACAATTTTGTAAGAACTCAGTGAAAAGTTGCCAAAAGATCTCGACAATATCATATCATCTCGTATGTTACAGGAGAAATAATAATTAAGCCCAGAAAAATGGCAGTCGCGAAGTTGCATACTTGGCCAAGAATATTATGGGAAAAATGTTGCCGGGAAAAAGGTAATGAGTTTGCCGGCGTGTGTTGATGGCAAAACATTTTATACAAGAAAACGGTTATTACAATTTCAAACTGTGTTGCTAAGACGATAATACAGTGTTTTTATAAAACCTACAAGCCACAAATTATGATACTTTAAAACTACTATTACCTACGTCATGCTCATTTTTAGCATGCTTAGAAAGCTTGCCAAATATGAGCATGATTAATGAACTGTCCACATTTGCAATCATTAAGCAGGCTATTACCCATACCCATACCATTGACTGCCTCCGTGGCGCAGTGGTTAGTGGGTCGCACTTTAAATCAACGGCTGCGCAAGAGGTCCGGGGTTCAATTCCCGGGTCGGGCCAAAAAATTGTACCTAAGTTATCGGTAAGAAATCCTTAGGCAGCCCGGAGTCTGGAAGTTGGCGGTCTTGTACTCCCATGCCTCGGAAAGCACGTTAAGCTATTGGTCCTGCGCCCGATCCCTCTCCGGTCGTGTCACAGTAGTGTCCCATCGGAATATGAGGATAAGGGAATAGAGAGTGCATTTGTGTTTGCGCACACACTTGAGCACTATAATATATCCTGCGTACGTGGCTGATCGTTGAGATTGGCCGCCGTAATCGTAATCGGTTAGGATATTATTATTACCCATATTTTAGGATGCTTCAAAATAAACAAACCTGTTTACAAGTACTAAAGCATGCTTAAAAATCGACCGGCGTGCGATTTTTGAGCATGCTCAAAATAAGCATGCATATTTGTAGCACGTCCGTCCGGGGTTTAAAGGTTGGTAGCGCACTTGTGACTCCATTAGTTTCGCGGGTGTCCATAGGCGGCGGCAATCGCTTACCATCAGGTGATCGGTCTGCTCGTCTGCCGCCTATCACATAAAAAAATTGTGATTATAAAGTCAAGGGATTCTGCATACGGCATTTAAACCAAAAAGTAGATTGCTGCAAAAGATGTATAGTCAAATACGTATGAATGGCCATGTGAATGGCCGGCCCAATGGGCTGACATCCTAGTTCAGGCACCAA
The DNA here is from genome assembly GCA_019059595.1 of Marasmia exigua. Lineage (NCBI taxonomy): Eukaryota > Metazoa > Arthropoda > Insecta > Lepidoptera > Crambidae > Marasmia > Marasmia exigua. Next base: position 6,206,581 of record CM032464.1, on the reverse strand, counting down.
AACTTAAAATTGCTCACTAAAGTATAAGTAGATTATAAGTAATAATTTGTTCTTATAATATTTCAATAAAGTTATTTATTTATCCATATGCATACCCGTCTAGCCGGGGGTGACCTACCCATTTCATCATTGATGATCTCGCTAGTGCAGTAGCTATATATTCTGATTAAGTGCGGAAGATTTATAGTCAAATACGCGCGAAAAAAAGCGATCAAAACTAAATATCTTCATTGCATCTTCTCGCGTGAGTCACAAACACAGTCACAGGCATGGTAGTGATGTACAGGGCTCGAGGCTTCCGAGTCCTTAAGCCGAGAGCTCAGAGTCGTTTACAGGGCTCGCCTCATTTGTATGAAGCTCGACGAATCGTTACTCTTTTTTAGAGTTCGAGCCATTTTCAGACCTCGCCTTGTTTGTATGAAGATAGATAGATAGATATTCTTTATTGCACAAAAATAAAATACAAGCATGATACATCAGCAACAGACAGTACAATAAGGCGGTCTTATCGCTTGTAGCGATTTCTTCCAGACAACCTTTGGGTAGAGGAAAGAAATATCGTATTCGTAATAATAAGGGAAGGCAGTGCAAAGTAGTTTAACAAATGAAATTGAGAATGGCAGAATTATACATTGAAATTGAATTGAAGAAGGTTGAGGTCTTTCGCAGAGCTCGAGCTTTTTTGAGAGCTCGAGCCTTTACGAAAGCTAGAGCCTTTTTGAAAGCTCTCTGTCAGTCAGTCAGTGAATCAGTCAGTCCGTCAGGTCTTTGAATTTTATATGTACCTATAAATAATGTAGCTTTACGGAGTTATTTGTAAATAAGTAACTAAGTAAAAGACATGAAATAAATTCAGTAGGTAGATATTACATTAACATAAAACTATTTAACTATAAACACTAAAGTATTATCGCTGAAAAGTTATTTAAGTCATAAACATCAACTTGAGCTTTATTTTAAGACTTGAGCTCTTTTGAAGGTTCGAGTGTTTTTGAAGGTTTGGATCTTTTGAAGGCTCGAGCTCTTTTAAAGCCTCGAGTCATGGCTCAGAGACTTTGCAGCTCGACTAATCTCGGGGCACCGAGCCTACTTAGCTCACTGAACCTTGCCATTCCGCCTCGAGCCTACAAAAATAGGACTCGACGCCTCGAGTCTTGTACATCACTAGGCATGCGTATCTTTAGTATGTACCTAGGTACTAATAGATTTTACAATGTAACCAAAAAATAAGCGTACCTACTTACCTTTTTTATTTTTGCATGTGAATGGCCGGCCCTAGGTGTAATGGGCTGACATCCTAGTTCAGGCACCAAAACTTAAAATTGCTCACTAAAGTATAAGTAGATTATAAGTAGTAATTTGTTCTTATGATATTTCAATAAAGTTATTTATTTATCCATATGCATACCCGTCCAGCCGGGGGTAACCTACCCATTTCATCATTGATGATCTCGCGAGTGCAGTAGCTATATATTCTGATCAAGTGCGGAAGGGCCTGGTCTCGGCCCTGTTGGGCAATTTAGGAAACGAACTTTTCCAAGTGTGAGTGTAACTAGGCGAGTTGGTGTGTTCGTATAACTGAGTAGATAGCTGTCTAACTTTGAGTTACCTAATAGTTTAATCTGGAATTATTCAGTATAACTCAAAGGTGTGGAACTCCGGATGGGGCTTGTTAACACAAACTGATAGTTTATCGGTTTCTGCAGAATAGAGTTATAATATTATACAGGATGGAAAAAAAATTTGCCCCGGAGGGTTAAAATTTATGATTGACTTCTTTTTTACAACTATATCACTCGACGCAAACTATTTTTAAACTTGCATATGGTTATAGACTATTTTGACAATTGAACTATATCATTCACAGCTGTTTTCGCTGCAGACGCCATATTTGTTTTGATGACTACTAGCGCTGCAGCGGAGAAAAGCCCAAATAAATTTGAATCACTTGACTGAGTTTAGATTAGTCATTTCGAATGGAATTGAAAGTTATTCAATACGCAAGGTTAAACGTTGAGTGATTTTAGTTCTAACTACTATCGGTACATCCTATTTGATGCCAGCGTTAGACGAACGCCCTATGCGTCTTACTGGATGGCTAATTTAATCAGAAGACTCCGACAGAAACATTTTTATTCCTATTGGCAGAACTAAACCTTAAAACCGTTTCGTTTTCCATTTACCTAATAAAAACTCGCGCATCTTTCCTCTCCACATGCCATAAACCAAATTGATTTACGAAAGTGCATTCGGCCATTTCTCTAATATCATCCGAATATGCTTTTACGTAAATTATGTGGATACACGAGTTGGGCCCCATAATTTAGGAAACGGGATAAGGCACGTACTCACCGGCTCATGAGCGGTAAATAATTATTTGTGTTTAGTATTTTCCAAACCTCAACTATTTAAAAAGTAAATATTTCTATCTCATTCTCTTCCGTCTCAGCTTCTGCACGTCATGTTTGCTCTAGTCTCTTTAAACATTTTTAGGCAACGTATAATGTAGTGATTATATTCTCTATGAGGCGACGGGTAGCCCTAAAAAAAAATAAAGAGCCTTTATACCGGATTTTTTAAACCATTTCGGATTTCGGAAGTTATACTTTTTATTTAATACTTGTGCACAATTTTTTTACTGTTTTTGCACTCAAAATTTGGATTAACGCCATAAGTGGCCGTTTTTTGCGGTAATTAAAATTTCGAGTACAAAAGCAGACCCAACAATTAAGTATAAGCATTAAATAAATAGTATTTAAGTGTTTTCCGAGAGGCTGCAGCTTCGAAATTGTTGAAAAGATATCCGGTTTAGTTGCTAACAATTTAAATCAATTGGCGTCGCTAGTGTGCCTTACCTTAGTTAGTTTATAGTTTTACTCAGTGCCTAAAATCCTGTATAAAAACTGTGTAATCTTTCGTAAAGCATCAATACAGTGTGTTGAACAGTTAAAGTGTTTTTTTATTCCATCAAATATCCCACAATTTGTGTTTTCCTAAAATGTTCTGAATTGAAGGAAACTTATTTTCAATTTAATGTAACCGCCATCGCCACCTCCACTCTTGTGAGTGTCAAATAACCCGGTAGCATAATCTACAATATACTCACATCAGCCATCTCTCCCAAATTGTCACTCTACCTGTATTTTATCGCAGAAAGCATCTTACATAGTAAAACATATTGTAGGTACTTCCCTTCGTGACGACCACTTCCTATATCACGTGTCGATCCTTTATCCATCAGTTCATCTAACGACATGGCTAAATCGCCCTCTCTTCAACGTACTTATTGTGCGTGGAATATCAATTAGGTCGATTTTGGCTTTAGAACTCATAAATGCAAAATTGCAGTCGTAGCACAGATGGATCAGAATCCATCGGCGTACGTCATAAATTCTAATTTTAATTTTGAGTAGAAAAGTATTTTTTCATTTATATACTAACATGCTAAATGCGTCATAACCACAAGCATTTCCCCAATGCTGTATCGGAAACTCAATAACCTTTATTCTATTTCATTCACTGTAAACTAGTTAAGTCAATAATCACCATTCAACAAACCCTAAGTCTACAGGATGAGTAGACACGATCTCAATCGAAACTTCAGGTTAAGGTAACGGATAGGGCACACTAGCGACGCTAATCGATTTTAATTTTTAGCTACTAAACCGGATCTATTGTAAACAATTTTGGGGTTACAACCGCTCGGCAAACACGTATTCTATTTATCAAATAACCATGCACAAATGTTGGGTTCATTTTTGTACGCGAAAAATTGATTCACGCTAAAAGTGGCCGCTTTTGGCGGTAGTAATTTTTTCGCGTACGCGTTGGACGTTGGACGGAGTTTCCGAAACAGTATTGGGGAAATGCTAATTCTTGGTTATGAAATCGATTGGCATCGCTAGTGTGCCCTACCCGTCACCTTAAACTGGGCTTAAAAAGTTAAAGAAGATGTAAGTATGTAACTCCCATCTCCAGGGCACACACTGGCTATCTCACTAGCCAGTGTGTACGCAGAGCGTTCCGAATGATAGATCGCCGGCTCTTGACAAGGGTCAGGTCCGATGTCACCTTCTACTGTTCGATATGGTACACTCGCTGACTTTGTCTCACCTTGTTTACAAATCGAAATTCCTATACGTTTAAGTTTTTCTCATGGAGCTGCTCGCTGAGTTAATCAAACTCAACTTAACTTTTTTTTACTTTACGATACGATTTGTAAGCCTATGCAAGGCTTGACACAACTTTTACAAATCGTTATACATTAAATACATTAAAGAAATATTCAAACTTAACTCTTTATGTTTAGGTATGTATGTATAATATACAACATATATATGTATATGTCGATACATAAAATACCTCTACTAAGAATAAACATAGTAATATACTGTGAATAAACATAATGCAATTATACCACTGAATTGGAAAGTTGATCCAGCAAGAAATTATTCTTTTACGCCTTACTTACATTAGGGTATTATCCATAAAAACCACTAATGTGTGTTAAAAAAGTTCATTAGTTAAAACTAATTTTAAACTAAACTAAAAGAGCGTTATAATGACTTTGTTAAATTCTTTATTCATAAACGTTTAATAAACCTCAATGTCAACTTACGAGTAGCTATTGAGTGTGAGTGAAATCATATGCAATTTTACATCTCCACTGGCAGTTTTCAATTAAACACCCACATAGATAGAAAACAATTTATTCAATTGAATGGTCGTTGGGTGCAGACAAAGGTCAGGAGCTGAAAAAGTCTTCTGCGTCAGTTGTTTGAAAAAAGTTCCGGAATCTCATTTAAGTTTCATTTTAATCCTGCTTATCAAATTTCATAGCTTCGTAGGCGTCAGACCCGCATCTTCCCTAAACATCGTTTCTCTGAAATTAAACTGAAAGCCGAGAAGCCTTTCTCTCCAAGGTGGGACATTCCTTACCTTTTCAACCAACCGTACCATAGAAAAGCTGCTCATTTTTCAAAACCCTCCCGGGTATAAAGCAGAAAATTTAATTAAATCTCTCGATGGGCCGTTTAGATACCAGGAAGTGGCATCAAGTACTCGCCTGGGCTTAAGTTGTTTTAGTGCCGGAGGTTACAAACAAATTTATATATGTATGTATGTACTATTATTTAAGAAAATAAACGTGTATGGGAGCTACCTGTATTTTCAAAATGTTATTCTTACATTTTTTGACGTAGCAAGTAAATAATAAAGTAAAGTTATCTAGAACTAGAGTGAGTGAAAAAGTAATAATATGTAAGTGTACCTAGTAGCTACCAACAAATACGATTTCTTTTGTTTTGTCACAATCTGATACTTGACTAAAAATGAGATTTGGGTAAGCAGGCATTGGAAGAGTAGAAAGTTGATGCAGTGTGCCTTTGTTGTGCCATCAATGTCAGCCTTTGAGGTAGAAGACGAGAAATGCTATTTAAAGACTCTATATCAATATCTTTGATCGAGGATTCGTGACGTGTTCTTCCAATTCCAAGTGACTTCAGAAACTTCCAGACTTTAGCTGGACTTCCATTTTCGATAGATTTGTGAATATGGCGTCTTTGAGCGTCTCTACACAGCATATTGCAGCGATTCCTAAGTAATTTATATTTTTCGCGGTTAGTGTCGGACGGATCCAATTTGTACCTTGTTTTAGCAGCATTCTTTTTGTCTCTTAACGATTTAAGATTCTCAGTAAGCCATGGTGCAGAAGCGTGTTTCATCTTGACTGGTCGAACTGGAGCGTGCTTATCATATAGTTGAATAAGGAGTGAGTTAAAGCGGGTGATTTTCTCATCCACACTTTCTGCACTGGCTACCACGGACCAGTCAAGGTCAAGGCTTCGTAAATATCAATACATAACTTGCCAACTAATTTTATAATTACAATTAGGCAGATACTCGTAAGCGCTGTTCCAGACACTATTAAAAACAGTACAGTTACCATTTCCCATGTTTTAGGGAAATATGTTTTGACTAGTACCAATAATTAGGATTTTTAAGTTGATACTACGTACATAGTACCAACTTGAAAAACCAAATTTGAGGTGACAGCAGTAAGGAAACTATCCTTCTAGTCTTGTTATTATTCTATGCCAATAAGTACAAGTACAGCCCTACTGTTCATAGCTTCACAGTTCAAAGAGTTATCATGCCGGCACACCACGCCGTTTTTTTTAGGTACAGGGACATTCCGAATCAGCGGGTTAGGAAGTCTCTTACTTTTTAGTCTATGAAAAGATGATGACCTCCCGTACTATTTAAAAGTTTCTGTTTTGCCTTTTTGCAGTGACAACAGTTTCAAGCAAATTTAATTCTGGTGAAAAATATATCGCTTGCTGTTTATCTAATCCTTCATAAGTCAAACAAATCTCTACAGACGAGATCACTTAGTAAATTAGCTTCTTCTTTCGTTTGTTCTTGCTTTGTAATTGTTTCTCTTTTAGTATCATTGTTTGTTTGATAAAATTTGCTTTTAGAAATCATGCACTTCTATTTTTACCGACTTCAAAAAAGGAGTTCTATGTTCGACTGTATATTTGCTTTTTTTATTATTATTATTTTTATGTATGTTCACCGATTACCCCGCCAATAATGTATCAAGACGGGAATTAACATGATATTCAATATGTGAAACAACATTGTGTACTCACATATTTGGCTCGACGTTTCGGCTACGTTACAGCAGCCGTGGTCACGAGCGGGCTGTACCGTACGGCTGCTGTAACGTAACCGAAACTTCGAGCCAAATATGTGAGTACACAATGTTGTTTCACATAATAAATATCGTGTTAATTCCCATCTTGATACATTATAGTTATAATGCAACGCGAAAATCTAAAAAACTACTCCGCCACTTATGGACCGATTTTCAGAATTTGAAAGAACACACTTCTGAGTACACTTCCCATTGTGACCATGTCAGGATCTGATGATGGGATGTCAGAAAAAACGAGGTTATAGGCACACGTAATGTTTTTGTATCTTTTTTCAAAGCTGCACCAGTATTTACGCCTGATTGTATTAATTTTGTGGCTCAGCTGATGATGGAAGGTCAACTCCTCAACGGCAAGGAGTTAAAGGATAACTCTTTCAATACTGTACTCTTAATTAGTTTGTCAAAAAATGAGACACTAAAAAGCATAAAAAAAATTATACGAAAAAAACCGCCTTCAAAAACCACGAACTAAAAAGTGTAAAATAATATTTTGAAGACTTCACATAGCATTTTATTACACTCAGGAAAATGTGTTACTGAAGTCGGCGCCTAATCCCCGCTGATTAAGGTGACGGTTAGGGCACACTAGCGACGCCAATCGATTTTAATTTTTAGCTACTAAACCGGATCTATTTTAAACAATTTCGATTACAACCTCTCGGCAAACACTTATACTATTTATTAACTAACCACGCACAAATGTTAGGTCCGTTTTGTACGCGAATAATTGATTTATGTCAAAAGTGGCCGCTTTTGGTGTGAATCAATTTTTCGCGTACGCGTTACACCCAACAACATTTGTGCATTTTGCATATGTATATGCAATCGGTATAGTTTTTAATATATTTCCGAGATTTTATGTTAGTTTGTGAATAATAAAGGTATTTTCATACATAAGTCTTTATTTCTAGCGAATAACTTAGATTGGGCAGCTTTTATTATTCTATGAATGCGTACACATTACGTTTACGCTACGAGTAAATAAATAAGTAATTCGTGCGTAAACACGTCGTAAAAAGGCGTAATATGTCTTATATTAATCTTAGACCGTGGGAGAGCCACCGGCCTGAAGCAGCACTGTGCTGTGTTTCCCTCAATTCGGGGGCAAGGGGGGTCTAAAGACTGGCACCGCACTTGTGTTGTAACTCCACTGGTGTCGCGGGTGTCGCGTTTACCATCAGGTGATCCGTCTGCTTGTCTGCCACCTATCATATAAAAAATGTTTTAATATATCTCATATATTTACGTCTTTACAAGTAACATAGGTTATATCTGCTCGCTCGTTTACGCACGTGTTACTTATTTAATTATTGATATTATCAAAGAAGAAGTAAAATTCTCTTCTCGAAGAAGCCTATCCTTCATTTCACCCCACATTAATAAGTGTGCCAAGCCGGCTTCAATCGCACCGTTCTTAATAATGGCTAAGTATCGGTTCTCAGCAGGCCCGCAATGTTTGCCTATGGCAGTAAATTAGACGGGCCGCCACTGCGTCCGACACTGGCCCCTAGTGTTGTCCAAAATCATAGGATCAAGAATTTTTAAGTGACCTAAATCAAGACCAAGACTAAATTAACATCGTAGAATTAATGTCTCCTAATATCCTCCAGCCAATCTCAACGATCAGCCACGTACGCAGAATATATTATAGTGCTCAAGTGTGTGCGCAAACACAAGTGCACTCTTCATTCCCTTACCCTCACATTCCGATGGGGCACCAGCGTGACGACCGGAGAGGGATTGGGCTTTCCGAGGCACGGGGGTACATCACCGCCTACTTCCAGACTCCGAGGCGACACAAAGAATTTCTTACCGAAAACTTAGGTACAATTTTTTTTGGCCCTACCCGGGAATCAATTCCGGGACCTCTTGCGCTGCCGTTGCTTTAAAATGCGACCCATTAACCACTGCGCCACTGAGACAGTCAAGAAATAATGTAAGCAAGGTCATGTCAAGTTGTTGTCTCTTTGGACTATTAAGTGAGGGAATATTGTAATACACACATTTGTCTAATATAAAATCAGTTGTAACGCCTAAGGTCAGTTGCCTAACACCATGTTTTTTTGTTTAACTCAAACACATCACTCTCCCTGTTAACGAGTGATTCATGTGGATATGGATCCCTTGTTAATCTTAGTTGCCTACATAAGACATTGTGTTGAGACACGATAGATACGAGTTGTTGCAACTTATTACTATGGGGAAAGTAGCTGTTCACAGGCGTGTGGGTCGGAGGAAAAAAATCATGGCTGCGTAACATCCAGGAGTAGACGTGGATCGCGAGCGCTGCCGAGCTGTTTCGCCTCGCTAGAGACCGAGAAGGATAGGTATGCTCGATTGACGGCCAACTGCCGCTAGTCGGAGAGTAAGAATTAATCTTAGTCAGACCAATATGTGCTTGGGCTCATCTCGTTCTTTTATTTAGCAGGTTGAAGCTCTTAAGCTTCGAAGGAATGACGTGTTAATGTTGTTCTTCTATATGGGTGACACTACAGGCTTAGTTGCCAACCGGCTCCTTGGCTATGATCACTGCGGGAATACCTACGGTGTTTAACTAATAAATCAGTATATACGAACACTGGTTTAGTCTGGTCTTGTTCTTCCATTGGAGCAACACTACGGGCCCGGCTGCCAACCGGCCCCTTGGCCGCGCTCACTTCACGACTGCCAATAAATTGGAATTGAAATTTAATTCCGTCCATTCTCACTGCTTAATTCTATCAGTTTGTACTATTTGAATTTCTAGTTTGCGGCATTTGTCATGTCTGCGGGTTTGAACCAGCAGAATTCTGCCTATTTCTCGCTATTAAAGAATTTTTATTTACCTAGGCGAACAATTTTTATTATTATTTTTGTGGGTAGGTACGGTGAAACTTTATAAAATAAAAAAAATGTTATCATCATCTTGAAATTGTCCAACCAAAGCAGTAAATAAACCACTACTTTTACATACTGTTTTTATTTTTGCTTTTTGGTGTGGAAAGAAATGTTTACTTATGTTTGTTATCATTTTAAAACTAGTGTAAGACTACTGAACATATAAATTGTAGAAACGCCCGGATAATAGTAATAATAATTCTCTCAACATCTCATACGTTAACCTGATTCCGTACTAAGTAGCTTAAGCACATGTGTTACAGATATCAGACAACAGAGGAACACAAATATATACTTAAATACATATATTACACCCAGACACTGAACAAACACAAGTGTTCATCGCACGAATGTTTGTGCAGGGTGGGGATCGAACCCACTACCTTTGGCGTAAGAGGCAGGGTCACTACCAATTGCGCCATCCGGTCAGGATGAATATTCTTGATTCAAACGCGTCATCTAAGTACTAAAGTAAGCCATGTGGGCGAGTGAATTTCTTCGCCAAAACTAACCATTTACTGAAACGACTCAGTGATCCGACTCGGCATGAATGGGCCGGCCAAACCGGAGTGATACCACGGACTCACAGAAAACCGGCGTGAAGCAGCATTGTTCAGTGTTACACTGCGTGAGTGAGGGTACCGGAGGCCCGATCCAGAGGAAGGGGGGTTTAAGGGTTGGCAGCGCGCTTGTGCCTCCACTGGTGTCGCGGGTGTCCATGGGCGGCGGCAATCGCTTACCATCAGGTGATCTGTCTGCTTGTCTGCCACCTATGACATAAAAAAGGCAACTTGCACCCTCACCCTTCTCTCGGACTAGATTAGCAGGAGCCCAATTCTCGTGATATTTTGATATTATACGATATTTATCGCCAAAAGATAGTTTTTTTGTATTTTTTTCATGCGTCATCCGCCATGTTTTTTCTTATCGAAAACTTCGAGAATTTGGCTCCTGATCTGTAAATGTACGGCTAATGAGGGCCTACAACGAACCCGTTACGTTAACCTGCGTCATTTACTTCAGAATGTACGTCGCATCGAACCGAATAGTGTGAAAGGGTCGGGGATAAAGATTCAGCCGTGATTTCCGTTTCGTTTCGATTCGTTGTAGGCCCTCTGAGTTCAAAGCTTGCAGTTGGCGTTGTTTACTCGGAATAAACATATTATTTTTACTACAATAGGAACTAGCTGTTTGCGTAAGCGACGACTACAGACCGCCCCACGAAAGAAGTCCCGCGGAAAAACACGGAACTAAAATTTGAAATGCCTTGTGTCTATGAGCATAAAGCTTAAATTTGAATGTTGATTTCAAGCGCGCTTTTCACGGGATATTCTTTCGTGGCGCGTATATAGAGTCTATTTGGAACGCCTTTCTTGTGGGAGAGTGAGTTATATTATTCTTTCCGCTCGAGGAGTTTTAGCTTATAGGAGAAAGCTAAAAGAGCACTTGTCATTATTTCAATTCAAATTCAAATAATTCTTTATTTGCATAGGCTTGTACAAAGCACTTACAAATTGTCATAGATTTGAGTAGGTATTTTAAAACTATTTATAAGTACTTACGTATAATTTACATGTTAATACATATATGTTGATACATGAAATATACTAGAAAAATAAATAGACATAATGCTATTCTACCACCGGCTCGGAAAGTTGTTTCTGGTCGAGAAGATCCGGCAAGAAACTCGTCAGTTACTCTTTTTTAATCGTAAAACTTTCATACAATTTTGTGTCATCATCATACCAAGCCATACAGTTTAATTGTAACACAAAAAAAGGAAATGATAAAATGAATATTATGACGTAAATTTATTTATAATTTAAATCCCGAATGAAAAAAATATTTATGTATTCTACCGAACAAAATAGATTCAAGTCGAAGAAAATCATTTTTTAGAGAATAAAATTGTACATGTAGAGATTGTAGTACTAAATTTAGTCTGCATAAGAGCTTTCAAATTCATTAACACAACTATGCTCTACAGAGTACTTATTCGGTAAAAACAATCGTCAAATTACAGTTCAATTTAAATCATATAATTGAATTTCAAATTAAAGTAAAATTACAAAGAAAGTCAAAACACTTAGTAAATCTATACTATTTATAAAGAGGTAAATCCTACAGTAAACTTAGTAAGTCCAACTTCCAGAAAGAGGTTGATCGACAATCCAATTCGGTTGGGCAGTATTAGGAAAGTTACGCAGCATATTTTCGGCAAATCTACCGCAGTGCCTCAAGACGAAAGTCTTTAATGCGTGTGCCAGTGATGACATACGAGGAGGTCAGGAACAAAAGGTGACATTTACGTATGAGCCGGATACACGGAACCGAAACGTGGCCGCTTACAATGACCCGCTTAAGAAGGCTTAAAGTCACCCAGAGAGCAAGGGAAAGGGCTATGCTCGATGTCTCTTGCGTGATTGTATCAGGAATGATGAGATCCGCAGGAGGACCAAGGTGTAAGACATAGTCCATAAAATTGCATGCCTCAAAAGGCAGGGCACATTGCGAGGAGATCAGACAGCCGTATAGGAGGTCGAAGCAGTGGCAAGCCCTGACAAGGTGGACCAACGATCTGGTGAAAGCTGCGGGAAACCTTTGGATGTGGGCCGCACAGGATTGTTCTGTGTGGAGATGATTGGGGGAGGCCAAAGTCCAGCAGTGGACGTTTATTGGCTGTAGTGATGAAACCCAACAGACAGTAATAATAATAATTCTCACAACATCTCATACGTTGACCTGATTCCGTACTAAGTAGCTTAAGCACTTGCGTTACAGATATCAGACAACAGAGGAACACAAATATATACTTAAATACATATATTACACCCAGACACCGAACAAACACAAGTGTTCATCGCACGAATCTTTGTCCAGGGTGGGGATCGAACCCACGACCTTTGGCGTAAGAGGCAGGGTCACTACCAATTGCGCCATCCGGTCAGTCAAACAACACAAAAGACTTGCGCGATTTATGTGACATCTAGCCCAATCTATTGGAATAAAGGAGAACTAATGTCTCGAAACGAAGTGAGGGTTGGCCTGTTACATATAAAGTCACAATAAATTTACATGTCAAATTACTAATTTAATAACGACTCGAGTATAATAATAAACCCACGAAACTTTGTGCACCGCATACCTAATGGGTCATTAAATTGACACCTCACACAAGTTTCTGAGCCACATATGTCTCATGAGACAGAGTACGTGTGAAAACATCCACCTATTCGCCACATACGTGAGCTCGTTCTATTGAAGCGTGTGCGGTTAAATTACCTCTCAATACATACGTGAGGATCAATTGGGCACAATAGCAGTTTGATGATACCAGCGAGAGCCTCTGCTGACACGCGATACGTGATCTGAACGCGAGGAAAATTGGCGACAATCTATTTAATAACAAACTAGAAATACAGCTTACGTAAGTATCGAGTAGAGGTCTCATATTTCGCAAAAATAGAACAGAAATTAAATACTTAATGAAAAATAAACACATTGGGCTATATTCATAAACGTTCAATACAATACACTTCGTTAGCTAAAACGGAGTTAAAAAGTAGTTGTGGAAACCATACCCTTTTAATACAAAAAATAATTCCAAAGTGATCCAGGCATCTTCCGGTACCTAATAGGGGAACGTACATTAAAAATGATCCCGCCGACGAATTGATTACCTCCTCTTTGTATGAAGTCGGTTTGTTTAACCGACCGGCTAAAACACATTCATAAAATCGGTAATTCGTTTGTTGGCTTAAGTATTAAGATATTTAATAAGCTACCACAAAATGTCATTAACCTATCACTGGATAAGTTTAAGTCTCATATTAAAACCTGCCTAATGAAGAAAGGTTACTATAGTGTATAAGACTATTTAAATGATAAGGATTCTTGGTCAAGTTAATTGATTAACATTTTGAGTTGTTATTCATAGTAGTCTATTAACTTTCATAATTGTATTTTTTTTTCTCGATTTAAACTCTGTAACATCATGAATATTTGAAAAGAGTAACTATTGAGTTTCTTGCTGATGTCTTCTCAGTAGAAATCGACATTCCGAACCAGCGGTAGATATTATGTACCTATTTTGACATTCATAAGTGTTCTGTGTGGACCTAAATTGAATAAAGAATTTTTTATCTTTTTATCTTATCTTTACATATTTATTATTGTTTATATTTATAAACAATAATAAATAGGTATGGTTTGTTACTTATACTTACATTTGACAATTATAGTTTTGATATTAATATGCTGATGCTATTTATGTATGACATGATATCACTTAACTCGTCATACAAAAAAACTATGTTTTAGTGATATACGTATGTCGTATGATAATAAATGTCAAGAGCACGAGAATTGGGCTCCTGGTGGTTCAAATTTTTAGGTTGCTAAAGCTGAGGTACAATCCATTTTGGAATCAAGTGTGCGCCGTCGCGAAGTATAATATTTATAACATTATACTCAACTGTACATCTCTCTCACTCTCTCACTTGGAAGTAAAAGGGGAAAAATATGGCGTGGGCACGCTACGATTACGTAACGAATTCCTTTAATGTTCTTGCTAGCCTCTCTGATATAAACCGCAAAATTGTTATTGAAGAAAATAATATTTACCCATCGCCCAACTCATATCTACAACAACTAGTAAGGTATATAACTTCACCATTCAGTTTCCTTATTTCTCCAAATGGCATCAATTCTTTAAGGTGACACCGCGACGATTCTAGCGCCGCCAAATGATTTATATTATTGTGGCGAATAAGAGGCAATTTTCTAAAAAGTGAGCAAAAAATAGTTAAAAGAAAGTATTAACAATTTTTGAGACGATTTTATGTATTAATTAGTACCTACAATGTAACAATAATCTCCATGTTGGTAATAAACGACAAAAGTAACGATTTATTCTTGTATATTCGAACTCTTGTATGTACTCCCTTTATAATTTTACTTGATGTTCTTTTTACATGTCAAAATTAAACACACACACACAAGTCTCACAGAAGACCGACGTGAAGCAGCGCCTGCGCTGTGTTTCGCCGTTTGAGTGAGGTTACCGGAGGCCCAATGGGGGGAAGGGTAAAAGGTTCGCAGCGCACTTGTGACTCCACTGGTGTTGCGGGTGTCCATGGGCGGCGGAATTGCTTACCATCAGGTGATCCGTCTGCTCGTCTGCCACCTCTCATATAAAAAAAAACAGTTGCTTAAAACGTGTTCCGTATAATACATTCCATAATTGCAAAAAGCGGCTACTTTTAGAAGATATTCGCCCCAATCAATATAAATCACTTGGGAGCGCTAGGTTCGTCACGGTGTCGCCTTTAGGGTATTGACAAATGTCATACGCGCCTTGTTTCGTCCGCTGTGTAAGACGCGAAATAATAGCTCTATTCCGATAGTTATTGGGATTCTCGAAAGAGATGAATTGATATACATTGGGAGAGTAAGAAAAAACAAACACGAGCTATTTCGTAGAATTGCAGCTCATGCTATATCGATTTAACGGTTTGTTGAGCTACAACTTTGTAACGATGCTATCAGCAAATGAAATTAGTGATGTTTAAAAAAAAAATATTTTGATAACTCACTAAAGCAAATGACCAAGACAGTGTAACAATCTAGAAAAAAATTATAGAAAAAAATCTTGAAACGTAGGTATAGTTATTAGGTACGTGCCACCTATCTAATTTTATTAACTATTCTACAATTCAATACGGTAAATCTTAAGTTCGAATCTCAGCACGTACCTCTGGATTTTTGCAATCAATGTGCGTATTTCCACCATAGCAGGTGAAACAAAATATCATGAGGTAAAAACATGCGCATTTCGGATAGTTCCTGAAACGTGTAACTATGATTCAGTTGGTCTAGTGGGTACCCTTCGCAACCCATTAATAGGGGTTGCAAGGGTCAGACGGCATGCCAGTCGCTTCATTGTTATTATCAGATTGCAAACTCTGGAATGACCTTCCAGCCGCGGTGTTCCCTGATCGCTATGACATGCCCTTTTTTAAACGAGGTTTGAAAAGAGTTCTTCTCTCACGGTAGGCAGCGGCATGACTGTGCTCCGGCATTGTTGATGTCTATGAGCGGCGTTTACCGTTTACCATCATATGGGCCGCAAGCTCGTCTACCTACTATAAGCAATAAAAAAAAAAACCCTAAAACCTGAATCACGGTATGAGAGTACCCTGGGCTCCAAAGTTTTTGACGCAACCGGGAATTACACGCTAAGATGAAGAAAGAATATGGCCACAAATTTGGTGATTCCATTCAATATAATAAAGAAATGAGAGACATTATTAATATGTACAGAATAGCCTTACACACAGGAAGTAAAAGAGCTCGCGATATGAAAATGACAGAATACATACGACGTTAAAACAAAAACGATTTTTTTTTTATTATGGCTCTACCCGAAGATAATTCGCCAATGTCAAGTAACTTATTGAGAACAAGTTAGAGAGTCAGTCAAAGTCACAGTCACTCAATAAAACGCCGTAGTTTTAAGTTTTATCGACCTACGGATTCAGCGGATATCACTCTAAAAGCAATCGCGGGTTTTAAGACTCTATTAGGTCAAAGCAAGTTGTCACGAGACAACGCGCTCGACACACAATAGTAGTGTTAAAAACGATATAATCCAACGATTCTTATTATTAGGATCACTTTGCGGCACTTCACTGCACAAATAAACACCAAATTTGTACACTAAAAACCACTAGACACTAATTTTAAACCTTTGAATTGCATCAGCCCATGCGGCTTGTTTTAGCCCTACCCGCCGCATCCAACAAAACGATAAAGAAAGCAAATCACAAGATTTTTTTTTGGTTAGTTACATACCACAGACTATAGGTCCGTTGCCTTTGTTTTATAGTTACAGATTTTAGCTTGCTTATACTATCTTCGCGCACAAAAATTACTTTTCTTACATTTAATACATTGACTTATCTGTTTTCTTGCTAACTTAGCTATACCTCCACTAGTCTAAGCTCTAAATAATCATTAGAATTGGGAAATTTTAGCCAAAAAGTCAAGTCGAAGCTGGTCGCCAACCAGGATCCCAAATCTCGTGCTCGTGATATTTTAAAAACATGGCGGATATCACCTGAAAACTATACAAAAAAAAACTATGTTTTAGTGATATATGTCGTATGAAAATAAATGTCACGAGCACGAGAATTGGGGTCTTGGCCAGACCAGTCGGAAGAGACGATGTCACGGTGATAACTTAGGCGGGTATGTTGCATTGCAGAAATTATTCTCGTAAATTATTCGTATGTTGTCTTGCCTAAGCTGAGTTCATGTTTTCGTTGAGATTAGAATAATTTATTAGTGCAAGCAACTTAGATTAGAATCTAGATAATATTAACTATGTACTAAAAATAGATGTAATATAAGGACTATGAAAGTGTCCTACCTGTATAGCCTCGATATTTGGATAGTTAAAAATATTCAGCATCTTTCACAAAATGGGTCGAAGTATTTACGAGTAAAATAAAGAGAGGAATTTTGTCACGTAAAATTTAATTTCACGGCGTTTATCCTGCTCTGTTGCTTCTAATCTTTGACAACACTCCCGTTTCCTATGTAGATTCATATTACTTTTACCAAATTTCAAATATGGGGGATGTTTTCCTTATCGAAATCATTGAACTGAAAAAAAATTGTTCGCACCATTAAATATATTTGGGGATTCTATCTCTTAGATAATGTCATTGAAAAAACTCAGAGAGCCGTCATCAATCAGTCACCGGGAGCTCAATGTAGGGTTGTCAACTCGTAGAAAAATGAAACTGAGTAAAATATTATAATTAGTTAAAAAGCACTTTCCACAAAGTCTGCAGTTCCCTTAGATACTTATTCTCACATTGATGATGGTATAAGCATACTATCAAATAATTTCTGAAACCGTATCATTACCTTTTTTGATTTATTATTATTTATTCTTTGTCTGTAAGTACTGACAGGATTCTGGGGACATCGATAGAATATTTTTAGTGGTAGGTGCGACACGCGCTATGTAGCCTTCTAGTACTAAAAGTCAAGTAACAGAAAGCTGTTTTTATTGCGTAAACAATTCGCATGTCCGCCAGATTTCAAAAATAAAAGATAAAGGCAATAGATACTGGAAAAAAGAAAGCTCTTTAGCAAAGAAAATTTGTATTTTGAACACACAAATGAGGTTTCATAATTATTGCAATGTCATTTTGGTTTTTTAATACAGACAAGGGAAAGGGGAAGCCCTCGTGACTCCACGGGTGATCAGTCTCTTCGTCTGCCATCTATTACATATAAAAAATCTTACTCACGGTGGGATTGCGTAGGTCTTAGTATTAGTCCAGTAGGAGGTAACCCTGTCCCGGGGCAATGATCCGGAGTGTTTTTGTTTGTCCTGCGCGACCTCCTAGTTCTGAGTGCTCGAATAAAAAGATTTTACGCGGGGTTAGTAAATAAGCTCACACTCACGCACGCGCCCACACACACCAAGAAATACATTATCCCTATGTAATCGACGCATTAACGCTTCCCTACTGGTGCAATTGTGGTCAAGCGTAACCGTAAAATATGTAAAGGTTTATGGATAAACTTTCAAGAAACATGCATTAATAAGTCACTATAAAATTTATTTATCGCTATAGTTTCGCTATCGCATTAAATCGCAATAATATCTTTAGAGTGATGTTGGGACTTCCTAGGTATTGTAGCGCATCTGGTATGTTTGCTGACGCACATGTAAACGACTTTTACGCAGTCACGCGGAATAAGATGGTGTCTATCAGAAAGCGGGTGATGGGGAGTTCCAATACCATTCTTCAGCTGCAATATCACAGTCCATCCATGAAGCATTGGGCCTCAGCTCTTAAGGGAGTTAGCTGCTGTGTTTACTAAGGCTCGTCGCATTGCATTGTACGTACTATCATGTTGTATTATTTATTATGTTAGTGTAAATTTTATTTAATTATTATCTAATATTTATTCTAATGTAATTTAAATAATTTTAATCTTAACTCTTTAAAAATTATGATTTTAATTGTAATTTACTTTTATTTTTTAATATAATTGTCAACTGAATGAATAAATAAATATAAAATATAAATGTGATAATAATATGACCATGGTTGAAATAAATAAATTTTATTTTATTTATTGATATATTTACGTATTAATATTAATTTTTTATATTGTTAACTATAGAAGCGTGGCTCTTCCACATACAATAAATATTATGTTTATTTCACCTATATTGCGTATTACCTACCTACCTCACACGATTATTCCAGTAGGAGGTAACCCTGCCGCGGGGCAGTTGACCGGCAGTGTTTTTGTTTGTCCTGCCGGACTCCTAGTGCTGCCGCGCTAATATATGGTGTGCTGAGTGCTCGAATAAAAAGATTTCCCGCGGAGTTTAGTTTTTAGGGTTCCGCACCCCCGAATGGAAGGGTCAGGAAGGAGATATTTAAAATTGAGTGTGTGTTTATGTTTTTGACTTTTTTATGTGATAGGTGAAAGACCGCCCATGGACAAGTTGGCAGCGCACTTGGACACCAGTCGAGTCACAAGTGCTCTGCCAACCTTTATTATTTTAACTCCCCTTTCCCCCAGATTAGGTCCGGTACCCTCACTCAAGCAGCGAAACACAGCGCAGTGCTGCTTCAAGCTGGTTTTCTGTGAAGCCGTGGTATAACTATTAATTGTAATCAATTTTGAAGAGTAACTAGTGAGTTTCATGGCCAGACTGGAAGTATCTGTCAAAATCAACTACGTGGTAAAGTCACATTATGTTAATGTATGTATTTGTTAATTTTGTTTATAAAAATACAATAGATAGTATAATACTATTGTACCTACATTTTAATACGCCACTGGATATAGTGTCCACTTGCCACTTTTTTTTTACAGCATCACATACATTAATCTGACTCCGAGATAGGCACCTGTGTTACGGATATCAGAATCAACACTGAGATTACAAATATATACATATAATACTTTTCTTTGGTAAATACATACATATAATATATAAATAACATCCAGACCAATACAAATAGATATATTTTATGTTCATGCACACAAATGTTTTTACTGTGCGGGGATCGAACCCGCAATCCTTGCACCAGAGGCAGTGTTCACTACCACTGTTCCAAATGGGTCTTCGTTTTGTAACCTGATAAGGCCTGAATTTCCCCCTTTTATCCGTCCGTGAGATGTTGACGCACACTATGATTCTCTCATCACCATCTACATTACTCCTTAACGGATTTGTTGTTCGCCAACCCCTTTTCGTCACCCCCGTCAGGAACCCTTAAAAGAGATTCTTACTCACATTCATCTGTTTTATTCTACCTCCTTTTATCTCTAGCAAGCAGTACTTACTCTGCAAACGGGTAATGTAGTCTACGTTTTGAGTTAGTTTACTTTTTTATCAAAAGAGAAAAAAGGATGAGACTGTTTCTTGTCTGTTGTTTGTCCGCGTCTAATTAGAAAGAAAATGGTTAAAAAATCACATTTGGATTTATACAACACAATCTAAGCGCAATTTTTCTGGAATTAAAAACATTTAACTCTTAGGCATATAAGAGTAAGTTTTGTTTTTTTATGACATAGCTGGCAGACGAGCAGACTGGATCACCTGATGGTAAGCGATTGCCGCCACCCATGGACACCCGCGACACCAGTGGAGTCACAAGTATGCGCTGCCAAACGTTAAACTTCCCCAGATTGGGCCTCCGGTACCCTCACTCACGCAGCGAAACACAGCACATTGCTGCTTCACGCCGGTTCCCTGTGAAGCCATGGTACCACTCCGGTGGAGCCGGCCCATTCATGCCGAAGCGGGGCTCTCCCACGGTCAGGGTCAAGTTTCTTTTTTTTACACGTAAATAATTACAGTTTTATTTTAATTTTTTAAATTCATACTTATGCACGCCTTTCAGAGATTTCATTCTACAGTGTTATTGTTGTAGGTACGTATACACTTTTGATTCTGCCAAAAATGCGGTGTGACCAGTTTTAAGCATTTCTATATGAATCCTCTCCATTGAAAGTTAGAAATATAATACACTGATAATTTTTATCCAATTAACCATTAGCGGGACAAGTTGGCAGTGAAGAAGACGGCAGGTACCTATGTAGGTATTTAGGTGTAATTACGAGTAGAAACGATAGTAAAAAATGCTTATTGTGTAACTAACGTAACCTAACCTGGCAGTAGTATAGGTAGGACATCTTAAGGTGACGGGTAGGGCACACTAGCCACGCCAATTGATTTTAATTATTATCTACTAAACCGGCCGTGTGGTCCCCGGCAGAGTAGAATAGGCCACCCTCACTCTTACCGAGGTGTCGTAAAAGGCGACTAAGGTAAAGCTGCTGACATGATCATCAGCACCCAGAGAAGGAAAACTCTGCATTTATATCAAAACCCTCGCCAACCCGTCTGCCAAGCGTGGTGAGTATGGCAATTACCCCTGATGTGATTGAGGGAGGCCCGTGCCCCAGCAGTGGGGACTTAAATGGGCTGATGATGATGGTGATGATGATGATGAAACCGGATCTATTTTAAATAATCTCAGGGGTTACAATCTCTAGGCAAGCACTTATACTATTTATTAAATAACCATGCACAAATGTTAGATCCAACGGATACGCGAAAAAATGACGTGAATCAATTTTTCGCATACAAAAACGGACCCAACATGGTTATTTAATAAATATTATAAGTGTTTGCCTAGAGGTTGTAACCCCGAAATCGTTTAAAATAGATCCGGTTTAGTAGCTAAAAATTTAAATCAATTGGCGTCGCTAGTGTGCCATACCCGTCACCTTAAAAGCAACTGCCACTCGATTTGTGAAAATTATCTAATAACTGAAATAATTCTTGCATCATTTCACCTAGCCCAAGGTGGGTTAATATTGATAAAGCGGTTTTACTGGCGCCTTGCTACGCTAAATAAGAATAATCCTATAAGCTGGAATCACGATTTTCCGTAATAAGCCGATTTCGCTTTAAAGCAGCAATTTCGGTAGTTGCATTATTCATTGTAACCGAATGACAAAGTAAAATGTACGGTGTGATTATTTTGTGGGGGTACGGTATGTTTTCCTTTTTTTCAGAATTGATAGCTACAGGCTATATCCTTCTTTTAGCTTGCGTGTTCTTTTAGTATCATATTTCAAGCAACGAAAAGAGTAAAAAGAAACGACATTGTGGCCTTTATTTCCACCAGGCTAGCATTTAGATTTTTGTTCTATTTGGGGCAAAAACAAAACTACAAATCAAAGATCATTACCATCGGCCGTAATGTAAGTGGCATACGAGTTTCTTTCATTTATACAATGTGAGGCTCGCGAAGTTTAATATGATTTCCCTGCAAACTCGTCGAGTCAGGTACGACTTGCTATGTCTTCATAAGATAGTTCACTCGGTCATAGATGCCCCTGACTTGCTCTCCTCCCTTAGCTCTAACACTCTACACAGTTTCTTCTTCACATCCAAACACTTTCGCTATACAGGTCTACAAAAACAACACATCATTTTTCAACCCGTTGTTAAAATTAAAATATGTCGTCCGAACAATAATGTGGTTCGTATAGAAAGACATCTGGACGAGTTTGACGCCAGGTTCTCTACGTACAAAAACATGTATCTGAGGTCTTCGTACCGTCTTCAAATAAATGTTATAATTATTTCTCTTAATTTATTTGTAATTTTCCTTTTATTATTTAATTTTGCAAACTTAGGCTTTCACTTATTTTTTTGGTCAATAGGCTAACGCTTGTCCACAATAGCACCTGATGGAAAGCGACGATGAGGTCTAGGATGATACATTTTTACCCTAAAGATGCCTGTTCACTCTTGTTATTGTAACTTTTTATCATTAAATCATGATGTGTATGCTTTTATGGATTCATCATCAGCCCATTTAAGTCCCCACTGCTGGGGCACGGGCCTCCCACAATCACATGAGGGGTAATTGCCATACTCACTTATGCTTTTATGGATTACTGTCTAGTTTAAATAAATAAATAAAATACTGGTACCTATTCTGAGGACACCATCAGAAAGCAAGTGATTTAAGTAATTAGACATTTTTATAAGATAGATAGATAGGTAGTAGACGAGACCTTATGGTAAGCAATCGCCGCCGCCCATGAACACTTGCAACACCATAGGACTCCAGCCACCTTATTATAAATCGCGGGCTTAAGTTATTAGCTTACTAAAGCTCAAGCCGTCCCGTTCCAATTCGCAATGTTAAAAGGAGCACGAGTTTTTCTTAGATCACGTTTATTTATTTTACTTATTTCAAATAAGCGGGACAGAGACGCAGCCAACCTGAAAAATAGATAACCTTACAATGTCTAGGTACAGTACTGAGACTAAAACGGTTCGTCACCTTAAGGTAATTTTTCGCTTGCACGGGAATCAGTTATACCAACATACCTTTTTCTTTACATCAAAAGGATTCAATATTGCTACAAACAAATCTGAAATTTCTGATCAAACAGCTAAGCATAATTCTCTGTGCAAGAGGTTTTGCTGTGACAAATTTATGAAAGGTAATAAGTGCTCATAACATATCAAACGAATCAATTTGAAAATTGACTAACTACGACTTTTCGTTCTTTGAGTGTACGTCGCGAAAATGTGTATTTTAGTCATCAGCAAATTACAAATTAAAGTGAAACGTTACCCTAATACCTTTCTGAGAAGAGACTTAATCTAAACAAAATTAGAAAGCTCTAACCTTGCGAAAACTTTTACTTTTAAATATTCAAACCTATAAAATCATTTTAAAAGATTCTTCCAACACAATTAAAGGGAAAGTTGGTTTAATTAGACAAAAATGCCTAGAAAAAGCAGGTAGCACGGAGGGCGGCTTGTAATAATGAAAAAGTTTCTCAATAATCTTTTAGCTCCCGTCCCATTAAGAACGAAAACACTGAGCCAGATTTGTGCCGAACAGTTACTCAACTAGCCCAGTGCTTCTCAAACTGTGGATGTAACCTTTTATAGCTGTCTAAGATAGACTTTGCGGATTACATTCATGATACTAGAAGTGACTGCCTCGGCGGGGCGCAGTGGTTAGTGTGCGTCGCACTTTAAAGCCACTGCTCAAGAGGTAAATTTGTAGAATTTGCAAAATCTTAAGCAATGACAACGCACAACACATTCACGCACACACACAAACACACACACGCACGCACGCGTTCGCACGCACGCACGCACACACACACACACACACACACACACACACACACACACACACACACACACACACACACACACACACACACACACACACACACACACACACATCTCCTGATGTAAATAAATCTCGCAAGAAATGTTCAATGTTAGAACTTGGGATCACTGGATCTTGATAATTTTATGTAAATCTAAATAGTTATGTTTACTTAGGAAGAGCGAGGCATTCCCTACAAAAGTGTCTTTGACTACATTTTGGGAAGCCCCGGCAACTTAATTGTAAAAGATTTACCTGAAATATAAAATACATTTTATAATGACAACGCTCCATTTACGCGCGCCAATAATCACAATTTCTTTATTGGTTGATGCGTCAGCGCCATGTTCGGTGCGAGTGCGATAAGAGAGAGATAGCATTCCTCTCTGGATTTATTGTATTTAATCTTAACGTATCGCAATAAAGTCTGTATTTCAACTGCTTTCGCAATCGTAATCAGTCGGATTTAACTTGCTCTTCTGCGTAGACGAATTTTGCCTATGTAACTTATAAACGTGGTACAGCTGTACCTAAGTTTTCGGTAAGAAATTCTAAGTGTCAGCCCGGAGTCTGGAAGTTGGCGGTCATGTATCCCCGTGCCTCAGAAAGCACGTTAAGCCGTGGGTCCTCCACCCAATCCCTCTCGGGTCGTCTCACGCTGATGTCCCATCGGAATATGAGGGTAAGGAAATAGAGAGTGCACTTGTGTTTGCGCACACACTTGAGCACTATAATATATTCTGCGTAACTGGCTGATCGTTGAGATTGGCTGCCTAAGCCGTAATCGGTTGGAGGATATTATTGTTTATTACAAGAAGTGACGTCACGTATGGAGGCTATTTAGATTGTTATATGATTTTGAATTAGTGAAACGTTGAAAATTGTTCATGCTAACGGAAGAAGTCAGTCTTTCTTCTATGATTATATTTATACTTTGGTCTAACATTGGAGATCTTTTTTTTAGTAGCATTTTTTTAAAGTTAGGAACTTTTGGAAAAAAGACCTTTAAGCCTTCAGCACCTTTTTAGTACTCAAAATATACTTACTTACTCTTACTACTCCTAAGGCTCTGCGACCCAAAATGTGTCTTGGCCTCCGATATAAGACTCCTCCATCGGTCCTGATCATTCGCGGTTTCGCGCCAGTCGCTGAAACGTAAAATATCAAACCACAGATATTGAACCTCTTCAATTACATAGAGAGGTCGCTTAACGTCTTTTACCGTCTATTTTACGGTGAATGCTCTGAAGAGCTTTTCTCCCTCATCCCACCTGCCCTATTCTGCCACAGAACTACACGCGCCGGGCAACGCTGTCACCGCTTCACAGTGGAAAAAATTCCATCACAGACTTAAAAATTTTGCAATTCCTACTTTTGCCGCAACATCAAGAAATGGAACTAGTTGCCGGCGCATGTATTTCCTCCTTCCTACAATATTCCTTTAAACGAAGCGTGAAGAAGCATCCCGCGGGCTAGTATAGTCCCAACGGGGGTGATGCCTGACATCGCTACCGTTGTAATTGCAACATGGGCTCTTCTCTTGCTTACCATCAGGCTGAGGAGAGCCAATATACTATGTCACTATATATATATATATATATATATATATGCTAACTTTCCTGTACTTCAACTCTGGTGGAAACACGAACTTGCACAACCACATACCATAGAAAATGATACAGCAAAAATACTCTGGGAAATCGGAATTCAAACAGACACAACAGTTACACATAATAGACCAGATATAATATACATTAATAAACCTGAAAACAAAACTTACTTAATAGATATTTCCGTGCCTTCAGATTACAACATAGGTGCAAAGGAAGTAGAGAAGCTGAGCAAGTACCACCTTTTGAAAACTGAGATCCATCGATTATGGCACACCTCAACCACAGTTATACCCATAATAGTTGGAACAACAGGAATAACAGCCAAAAGCCTTTGGATATTGTGACATCTTAAAAGTGAACATAGACACTCACATTCTCCAGAAACAAGCTGCCATTCATACTTCTACAATATTGTCCAAAGTAATGGGGGACTCGGTATTTGTAAACAACGAATCTAACACTTCTCTTCCCTGAGGGTCTCGGGGCGGAAGACTAGATAAAAAAACCGGTTGTAAACCATGAAAAAGGAAACTTTTGTTCAATATATATATATATATACATATATAATTTTGCGAATTCTGAAAACACATTTGAAATGACGACTATAACTGCTCAGCACGAGTGACCTCCATAGTAATTTTGTAAGTTTAGAAACCACTGAACTAGCCCATTGAGATTAACCAACTTCGACCGAAAACAACGTAATTAAGTTCACCGTCCCAAGTTGTGATGTTTATTGGATTGCCACCTATCGATTCTCCAACAGCCCTTATATAATAGCACTATATTGTATATGAAGTCACCTTGTGCCATTTAGCGCGTCATAAAATATAGTTTATTAGCTGGATAAAATATCTTGTTTGTAGGTTACAGCTTCAAAATAGGCGATTCGTAGGCTTGATTTTGTTATTTTGATTCTCGACATTTTTTTACATAGATTATATACTCTGACAAAAAGTCCAGCTTGGTAAGTCCAACTTCCAGAAAGAGGTCCATCGACGAATCTAACTCTTCTGGGCAGCGTTCGGGTAGCTACGTAGCATATTTTCGGCCCATCTACCGCAGTGTCTCAAGACGAAAGTCTTCAATGCGTGTGTGTTTGCCAGTGATGACATACGGAACCGAGACATGGCCGCTTACAATGTGCCGATTAAGGACGCTCAAAGTGATGGCTATGGAGAGGGCTAATGGAGAGGGCTATGCTCGGAGTCTCCTTGCGTGATCGTATCAGAAATAATGAGAATCCGCAGGAGAACTAAGATTACAGACATAGCCCAAAGGATTTCATGCCTCAAATGGCAATGGGCAGGGCACAAAGCGAAGAAAACAGACGGCCGTTGGGGCGGAAAGGTCCTTGAGTGGAGGTCACGTACAGGAAGTCGCAGCCGTGCCGTGCCCCCACAAGGTGGACCGACGATCTGGTGAAAGTCGCGGGAATCCATTGGATGCGGGCGGCGCAGGACCGATCTGTGTGG
Source organism: Marasmia exigua (assembly GCA_019059595.1). Lineage (NCBI taxonomy): Eukaryota > Metazoa > Arthropoda > Insecta > Lepidoptera > Crambidae > Marasmia > Marasmia exigua. Next base: position 6,179,640 of record CM032464.1, on the reverse strand, counting down.
AGATCATTGGGGGAGGCCTATGTCCAGCAGTGGACGTCTATTGGCTGAAATTATGATGATGATGATGATATACAATAGATTCTAGGTCCGTGCTTTTGTTTGCTAGTCACAGACTTTGTTTTTTTTATATGAGAGGTGGTATACGAGCAGACGGATCACCTGATGGTAAGCAATTCCGCCGCCCATGGACTGCAACACCTGTGGAGTCACAAGTGCTCTGCCAACCTTTTCCCCTTCCCCCCATTGGGCCTCCGGTACCCTCACTCCCACGGCGCAACACAGCGCAGGCGCTGCTTCACGCCGGTCTTCTGTGAGGCAGTGGTATCATTCCGGTCGAGCCGGCCCATTCATGCTTAAGCGTGGCTCTCCCACATTTCAAAAATATTTGTTTGCTTGCCTTTACTACATAGTCATGTTTCTCCGCGAACAAAAATTACTTTTCTTATATTAATACATTGACTAATCTGTTTTCTCGCTAACTTAACAATACCGCCACTAGTCTAAGCTTAAGTGCTAGTTTTATTTGTTTGATTTCTTCTTTGTTTATTTAATTTTAAAATATATAGGTAAGTAATAGTATTAACTAATGTGCTTATACAATATTTTTTGTGCTACTTAATTAGATTGTATAGTACTAAAATATATAGTGTTTCTTAAAAATATGTGTTGTGTCTGCCTCGCCAATCTAGGAGATGAAGGCATTGTTGTGTTAGTAGTACCTAAGTTCTAGGTACATATTTTAGTGCTTGTTACATTATTTAGTTTCTCGACATTTCGGATACGACTTATATAATGGGCAGTGGTCATGTTCATGAAATTTACGTGTAGATACTTTGGGTTCCAATATCCAAAAATATGCAAGGATAGGCATGATAGTCCTTAGCGGTTATCTTGTCCTCTTTTCATTTTAGGTGGGTCCCCAGGATTTTTATACTGAGATCTTTATTCACATACTTTTAGGCATCAGCCGACTTTGTCAATCACGCCTCGACTTAGATACGGTTTTAAAATCGTCTTTGAGCGCCGTTTTCTTGGCTTTGTTCCTTTGCTATTCCTCATTCCTATTTATGAGATTGGGGCCACCTTAGAAAACAGAGGTTGTAAATGTAGTATAAAAGGATAACAGTGAACTAACATTTTACTTTTGTCAGTAATTTAATATATTTTACGTTAGTGTGCTGACATTGATTGGTCTTACAATACAATTGATGTGTTAATAATATGTAAGTATGGACAGCCACACATCAACGCATAACATTCTTATCTTATTGTCAAACACGTTTGGGTCAATATCAATTGAGGAAATCTAACTTTATGTAGTAGACCGACAGATGTGTGGCTGTCGGTATTTTTAATGACACATATAAATGAAAAGGTTTTTGGACAATTATTTCAAAATTAACATTTGTCTCAACAGGTTTATTCTAATACCTACTGGGTAAATAAGCAATATGATCAAAGCTATCTGTCTCCAATTAACAAAGTCCAAACAATACAGGGTGGTTATTTGAACTTTCTACAATGTATCTGCAAACATTTAAATAGATTTTCTACCAACTATTCAGAGCAATGTTAATTCAACGCCTTTTGGAAATTCGTCGAAAAATGTTTCGCCCCCGCCATACAAAATGAACAAGTCGTGTAACCGTTTTTCTATGAAAAGTCCAATTAGTTTGCTATCCGAATATTTAAAAATCAAAGAACAAATGTTGTTCAGAATGGTTGGTAGATGAGGTGGTTAAAGGGTTGTAAATATTTACCGATACAAAAACAAACAAATAAAATCAGCTTTGTTATTTACAAAAGCTTACTAAGGCCCTTTTCGAAAAAAAATTATCCGAGGATAAGTCTATGGTATAACGTCAGGTTTGTATGGTATGACAGCGCTATACCATAGACTTAGTATCGAAATAAGATTGGTCGAATCGGCCTTAATCACAGTGATCGGAGACAAAGAAGATAAGTTTCATACATTTGCTATTTCTGAAAAGCTGGTTCTCGGTACAACAATCGAGCTAGGTACCTACTACCTTTAGGTCTCTCATCCAAACGGGAATAATAAATAAATGAATATTTCACAACATCACATATATTGATCTGACTCCGAGATAGGTAGCTCAAGCACCTGTGTTACGGATATCAGAATCAACAGTGGGATTACAAATGTATACATTCTAATAATACCTTTTTTTGTAAAAATATACTTATAAAACATAGAAAACATCCAGACCAATACAAACAGACATGTTTGTAGTTTAGGCTGTACGCAACCTTTGGACCAAAGGCAGCTTTCATTACCACTATTCCAAACGGGTCGTCAATTTCAATTGTCATTTGGGGATCACCTACTATTCTCGATTTTACTGTACCATAAGCATGCCTCTGCGTGCGATTTACTTTGAAGAAATACGGTGTACCTGGAAGGCTTTAGTTGGATGAAGGACAAGGCTCTCGGGGAGTAATTTTGGAGAACCGAATTCGTGGACACCTTAATAAAAGGGGTAAGAAATACGAAGTTGTTGCATACGAAATAGGGTATTTTGGTGGGTTTAAAGAATAATTGAAAGGTTGAGACGACTTTCAGTAACCAATTCTAGGGATTATACGTACGAAACATTTTCATTTTGGGGGAATTTATGAGAGCTTTCGCTATGGAGTTTTCCTTAAAATATTTGGTCGTTTTCCACGAGGAAAAAATAAGGAGCGATGGGTAGCTGGGTGGATACGAACGTACGCCTTCTTAATGAGTGGAAGTAGGTTTGAAGCCGAGCATGCATCTCTCAATTTTTCAAACCTATGCCTAAACCTATAACTCTGTGGTGAGGAAAACATCGAAACCTGCATTGGCAATCAGCTTTTCAGAATGGATAATACGACAAAAAAACATTTTCCAAATTGATAAAAACTACTCCTAGATTTGACTCAAAGAAATTTAAGAATAATAATTTCAGAATTTTGAAACAGATATTTGTGGAGAAACAAAAAATTAAAATCCTCCTGTGACGTTATCACTCGGCATGACAAATTAATAACGCTTTTGCTCACGTCGATTTAAAAAAAAAAGGTACTTAATCAAAAAACCGAACGTCAAGCAATGAAATGACCAGTCGCCTATACTTTTTTATTGTACGTACAGCACCGACATCACTATACGTTTAGCCTCAGGACTCCGTCACTAACGGCATATAAATAAATATTTTTCAAAAAATATTTCAATAAAAACAACCATTTAATGAAAAGTAAAAAATGTTGGCCATCTTTTTTTTTTCTTTTTTTGTTCGAATTTTTTTTTGTCGTATTGTCCATTTATTCTGAACGTAGGTATATACATGATCCAGTTGGTCTGGTTCTCATCTTTGAGGGCTGCGGAGGTTCGATGTCAGTCGCTAGGTACATCATAATTACCAGACTTCCGAAATGCTAGACTATGGTCCAAGCATTCCCCGCGTTCTAAAGCGACAGCTAAAAAAGGACGCTAGGATGGTGGCATTTCTGATTTGTATAGAACAATCAAATATGAAAGACGATAGTTTTAGTATATAATTTAAGTATTAATCAATATTTAGTCCTAAATGTTAGTACGAGTTGTATACCTATTAGTCCTTCTCCATCTAAGCGTGAAATTCTCGGTTGCATCTAAAGCTCTCGCTTTGGAGCCCAGAGTACGCATGGACCATGATTCAGGATTGGGGAGTCTAGTAATTACAATGAAGCGACTGCCGTCTGACTTTCGCAACCCTTTAACAGGGGAACCAGACCAACTGAATCATGGTTACACGGTTCAGAAACTATCCGAAAAAGGTTTCCTCACGATATTTTCCCTCACTGCCGAGCTAATGGTAGAAATATGCCCATAGATTTTAAGAATTCTGAGGTGCATGCTTGTTTTCGAACTACGACCCCCTGTTTTTATTCCTTAAGCTACCACCGCTACCTATTAAATATTTTCTTATAGTTTACATCCCGGAAACCTCATAATAGATATCGTGAATAAAGTCCACTTAGCATGTTAGATCAACATTTTTTTTATTTAGTCTGCAGAGTCCCACTGCTGGGAAAAGACCTCTCCCAAGTCTCTAAGATCAACAAAATAAGCGAAAAAAAAATCAGCTGCTCCATACAAAATAGAATATCCACCCGGCAATAATGTATGGAACAGCAGATTTTTCTGATGTAAACGATTAAAATGTATTACGAATTTAAGAAGGCATTGGATTGACATTCAAATCGAAAATTCTTATTTTTATTTGAATCGCATTCGCTCACGTGCCAGCGCTCCCTGGCAGGCTCGAGGGACCTTGTTGAATCCGTGTCGCCGCGCGACGTGCGACAGCGACACGCGAGTAGTATCGGGACGATTTGTCACCTACTGCAGTCGCGCGACGTGTTCACTGGCGTCTGTCGGAGACAACCGGCGCACGCCGAGGATTTTCGAAGTTTAAACGGGTTTTTTCAGAGGATTTCTCTCCACTTCACTGTTGTTCCCAACTACAAAGTGAAATAAAAGCCTCGAGTCCTGATAACGGGACAAGTTGTAAGTACTTTAACTATGACTTTCTCATCTGCAGACAATGTGCAAGGAAGAGGAAATGCAAGGAACATATTGCAGCTATTAAAAATCGACAAGCGAATAAATCGGCAATAGCATAACTGAAATGGGAGTTAATCATTGGATAGAACTACATGACCCGAAAATCCTCTACACCGATCGTCATTATCATACCAGGATAGTACGTGAAGCGATTGTGATCAAGAAGTATAAGACTTGCCGAGAGGTTGTAACCCCGAAATTGTTTAAAATAGATCCGGTTTAGTAGCTAAAAATTAAAATCGATTGGCGTCGCTAGTGTACCTTAACTAAACAAGAGGTCGTTCAAACATTAAAATAGCTTTAAGTTTCAGCGAAGGCGGAAAGTGGGCGTCTTCGAGTCGAGCAAAAGACATTCTCTTGTCACAAATACATAAATTATGAACTGTTCCGTGCCTGTAATGGATCCTTGAACTTAAGCGAATATTGTATATATGGAACCTTGGAACATGTAATCTGCTTTCAAATTTCTGTGCAGTGTGTTGGGGATAGGCTCTAGGCTTTATTTTTAGTGCATCTTCTAGTGCACCGGTATTCTATCAAGCTATATTAATGCTGCGTGTATTGACAAGATATCGCACTAGAAAATAAACATAAGTGATCTTAATTCGACCCATAGTTTTTATCATATTTAAAAGGTACGTTCAAAGATATCCATAAATTCGCCAAATTAAAGAAGAAAAATATGAAAAAAGTTCCATGTGGAACTTTACTGGTGGAACTTGTGGAAAAGAACGTTGAAAGATACATATGTATGTATCTATCAACTTTTTTTTCGATTATGGTATAATTGATGGTTCAAAGTAATACATGTTTATTTTCCATTGGGGGTACAATATGTGACTGCGTATTAGACAATTATGAATGGAATGAGTGAGGGTACCAGAAGCCCAATCCAGGGGAGAACGATTGTTAAAAGCTTGGCGGCATACTTGTGAGTTAAGTGTTGCAGCTTTCCATGGACAGCGGCAATCGCTTACCATCAGGTGATCCATCTGCTTGTCTGACACCTTTTACATAAAAACAATTAAAAATCATCCAAGAAATAGGTGGTGATAGATAATTTATCTACCTAGATATACCACCTATTTTTGGGATGATTTGTAATTCTACCTACATATATGTACAGGTAACTAAGACAGAATTGGAGTTTGACCATACATAATTAGTCCATGGTTTAACACACACTATGTATGTGATTACTGTACTACGGTGTCATAATAATGTTCCATGTTCTATACATTTTTACACATTAGTGGATAAAATCAAAAGTGTTGGGGTTCTAATTCTATTAAATTTCCCTTCACTAAATATGTATGTTTGCAATGTCCGTCGCATACGAGCAACTTAAGAGCCCCAGGCACAGTTCTCAATCCGCTTACCGAATTAGTATTTGCAGTATTAGCAAACAGCGGGTACAATGTTCCCAAATATGGGGCCACAGAGCCTCAAAATGCAGCGGAAATACACCCACCGGCACGAGAACTTGACTAAATTGTTATTTTGGTTTTTACTGAAGCAATTTTACGTCGATGTATTTACGAATTATACGAATACGAATATTACGAATTTTACGTGTAGACGAGTACATCTACCTCGGACAAAAAGTCCAGCTTGGTAAGTCCAACTTCCAGAGAGAGGTCGATCGACGAATCCAACTCGGCTGGGCAGCGTTCGGGAAGCTACGCAGCATATGTTCAGCAGATCTACCGCAGTGTCTCAAGGCGAAAGTCTTTAATGCGTGTGTGTTGCCAGTGATGACATACGGAACCGAAACGTGGCCGCTTACAATGTGCCGATTAAGGAAGCTCAAAGTCACCCATCGCCAAGAGAGCAATGGAGAGGGCTATGCTTGGAGTCTCCCTGCGTGATCGTATCAGAAACGATGAGATCCGTAGGAGAACTAAGGTCACAGACGTAGCCCAAAGGATTGCATGCCTCAAACGGCAATGGGCAGGGCACATAGCGAGGAGAACAGACGGCCGTTGGGGCGGAAAGGTCCTCGAGTGGAGGCCACGTACAGGAAGTCGCAGCCGTGGCAGGCCTCCTACAAGGTGGACCGACGATCTGGTGAAGATCGCGGGAATCCATTGGATGCGGGAGGCACAGGACCGATCTGTGTTTAGAACATTGGGGGAGGCCTATGTCCAGCAGTGAACGTCTATTGGCTGAAATGATGATGATGATGATGATGAATTTTACGTCAGTTGAATGTTAATGTGTTTAAATTTCAATAACTCTTGAAACTACCAAATTGCTCGAGAAACACGGAAGAAAAATATTTTTTACTGTCCATTCATACGTTATAGGGAATATTAAAAATGCTGATTTTGGGGAAACTTGTCTAATTAACATATGTCAAGAGTTCATCAAATTGAACATTTGAACTTCGATGGGCGTAAATATTGTTACAGAGAAAATAATCGGTACTCTTTGCTTTTTGAAGACAGCTTCAAAAAGCTTTCTTTACAGAAAGAGCCCATGTATATAAATAGTTTTCGTGCCGCTGAGTGTAGTTCCACAGATTTAATCAATGCGTCCTTGCATTTCACTCTGTGTATACTCGGATTTACGCTGCTAACGATATGCAACCCCCTTTATGGTTCCATGCACCCTGATATAGATAAAACTTTTGCATCTAAAAGCCAACTAGTCGGAGTTTTCAAAGTGCAAAACCCGCATATATTTTTAAACACTTTTAAGTTAACTAGTTAGCTTTTCCGTTAGTTCCTGTGTTTTCTTATTTGAAAACGGGAAGCTACTCAAAGCGGACTTGTTTTATTGCAGTTAAATGAAGGTTGGTAAGACTGTACATGAAGAGTTCTAGAGTGGAGACCACGTCTCGGTTAACGTAGTGTAGGGTTTCCTCAGGCCAGTCGGAGTTCGACCCCCCTTCCCCCCAGAGGCAGTGTCGGGCCCGCAGTGTAAGTGGGCTCTCCGCCTGGGGAGGGACGTGAAGTAAGGTTCTTTAACCCGTACTCATGTACCCTCTCCACTCTGGCCATGAGGGAGCGTCGCTGTTGTTTAGTCGGTATGCCTCTGGCCGGCTTCTCGCCAGGAGAAGCCCCCGCTAGAGGAGACCCCGATATAACCCGCCTGCAGCCCGGCAGGAGGGTATGCATAAGGAGGCATTCCCCAGCGTCAAAAAAAAAAAAAAAAGAATACTCGTAGTTTCAGAAAGTTTGTTATATATCAGTAAGTGGTATTTGGATTAATTAATTATTAATGTAGTATTTGTCGTGTGACTTATTTTGAAGCATGTTCTGTCAACTCTTGCATTAGGTGAACCGGTCGTTTATTACATTAAATAATACTATTAAATATACTCCTATAATAATGATATGTAGGTCAACGTATGTATAAAAGCCTACCCATCCGTGATATCCCGAAATAGGAGGTAAATTAATTACCAGTAAAATAAGATCGATGAGAGAATCCCGGTGTTCCCCGCATGGCGGCAATCAGTCGACGATAATGTTCACCGTAAGGGCGGCGTCCAGTCATTCCAGTGTGGCTTTGCCGCGACGCAGTGACAAAGCGATGCCATCAAGATTTATCATGAAACTCTAAAAAAGATCTACCAGTTATTAAGTTGGATGGGAGACGAAAGTATTGATCATTCAATGTTTTTATTTGGCAACAAAGTTTTTCAACTGTGGGATAGTCACGCTTCGGCATGAATGGGCTGGGTCGACCGGAGTGATACCACGGCCTCACAGAAAACTGGCGCAGCACTGTGCTGTGTTTCGCTGCGTGAGTGATGGTATCGGAGGCCTAATTCGGGGGAAAGGGGGGTTTAAAGATTGGCATCGCACTTGTGCGACTCCACTGGTATCGCGGGTGTCCATGGGCGGCGCGGTGGCATTTGCTTACCATCAAGTGATCCGTCTGCTCGTCTGCCACCTATCACATAAAAAAAAAACAAAGTCAAAATTACCCCGCATTGCCGTGCTGCACGTACTCGTACATCCATCCATCCCCATCCATCCATCCCATCCATCCTCTCCTTCAGACCGATCGGTCTGAACGAAAGGATGGATGGGGTGCAATGCAATCAATGCATCGGGACACAATATTTTATTAAAAACAATGCGAAGCCGCTGTTGATTGTTCCTGTTATTGCCAATTTATGTTTGTGCGGCAGAGGGAAGTCATAGAGTTGCGCAAACCATCACCTTCTGTGGCAGTAGACGACTCCACGACTTCTTAACAAAAGCTTTGCGGCGCCGGGTTAAGTCTGTCAAAATTCCTCAATTGGTAGTGAACCGAATTTGTTTGATAATAAGGTGAGAATCAATTGAACAAATTTGACAGTTTGTATATGTGTGTTGCTTTACGTACATTTTCAGTGCAGCGAGATGTTTCGCAGTAAATAGCGCCGCATCGCACTGTGTGCCAAAGCTCTATATCAATAGACATCCTCGCATATGGGACTAACTAATTCCCGGTAATAAAATATGAAGACCAATTACAATGCGCCCGCACGACGGTGTGATAAGAAGTGACTTTCATTACTTACGCGCGCGGAGAAAAATGCCCTTTTGCCCAATCACAAATTCATTTCTTATCAATGACGACTAATTTTGCCTTAAAAATATACCTAAGTTTATAAGTCAAAACTAGTCCGTATTGAAAAGGAGACGTAGTGGCTACGAAATGTCCTTATTAAGTATCCATTAGTGAAGACGTGTTTATTGGTCTTCCAAATAAAAATTAAAAATTTGATTGAAAATAGAAAACATTGATGAAAATAGCTTGATATTTTGTTCTGAGGAAATTAAGTAAAAATTGTCAGAGGCCAACGCTGAGGTGCAAAGGACACGAAAATAAGTAATAAATATAATAAGATATTCTTTCAGCGCGATTCGCAGTTTTCACTAAAAATTGCGAATTTCGCTCGCCAAAATAGAACTACAAAATCATATAAAAGTTTTACAAAGCGATCTTCGACGACCATACCGTACCAAAGATGAAACTAAAAAAAATCTTAAAAATATCAACTATTGATTTTACAGTCTCATCTTTACTGGTTCAAATATTTGTAATAATATTTCCACTGGATATTGTAAATATACCTACAATATTGATGAGACTATCAACAGCTCATGTCGAATCAAGCACTTACAAATTTCGTCAGCTTAATAACGCGTTCAGTGGTGTAATTGGTAGAACATTCACCCGGATTGTGGAAGGTGTGGGTTCGAGTCCCGCCAGAACACGAGTAGATTTTTTTTTGTGTGTTATTTACTTAAGAATAAATTGCAAAAGATTTCTATTGAAAGACGAAACTAATCGGTACTGAAAAATCAGTCGCGCTTATATCCTAGCCTGGGCTTAACTGCTTTCGTAAATCAGTCCACCGGTCCATGAATCATTTTATCTTACATTGCGATCCTTTTTTATCGTTCCATTCGTATTTATAAGACGAACGTAGTCTCAGTGAAACCGAGACGCGGTGGCAGCGCAATCAGTCGCGCTAATATCCTAGCCCCTGCTAACTGCTCTCGTAAATCAGAGCAGCCGTGGCGCCTGCCCGGTGCCCGCGAATCATTCTATATACGCCGAGATGTAGGGCTTTTTAGATAAGTATAACACTAGTTCAGTGAAGGCTTGAGATGGGTTGAAATCGCTTTTACGCCCAAATTTTCTATCGACATTTCGAATCAGCGGCACAGAATAATATAAGGGAGCGTTCAAGTATTACGTAACGCAATTTTTGAAGATTTTGACCCCCCCTCCCCTTCTGTAATGCACTGTAACGTTTTTCTGCCCCCCCCCCCCCCCCTAAACATCACGTAACACTCAAGTGATCAGAACAAATGAAGACCAGACTATTACAATCGAGGGATTCCCCGTAAAACGTAAACGAAAAGGGTTACCAATTGGGATTTTTATTTCCCTATTTTTTTTATTTAAAGAAAGAAACAATGTTACGTAATACGTGTAGTGAGAAAGACCCCCTCCCGCCCCTGTAACGCATCGTAACGTTTTACGAGACCCCCCTCTCCCCAAATTACGTTACGTAATACTTGAACGCTCCCTCAGCGGTAGATTACATATTTGACATACATAAGTGTTCTGTATGGACTTGAACTGAATAAATAATTTATCATTTTCTATATACTCGTAGAAAAATATTTTTCAATTTATTCGATAAACTAATAAAAACAAATATTTTTCTCCATGGAACTAGTCTCAAAAAAAATGTATTGTCATATAAGTTAATTCAATGAACTGATCACTTCATGCGAATGTTTTTTTTATAATTTGACCCTTGGTTTCTTGGAAAACAGTGTTTATTTTCATTAGTATAATACCACCGAGAATTTTCTTAAGGTGAGACGGGTAGGGCACACTAGCGACCCAATCGATTTAAATTTAGATAGATACTAAACCGCTCTATTTTAAACAGTTTCGGGGCTACAGCCTCTCGGCAAACACTTATACTATTTATTAAATAACCATGCACAAATGTTGGGTCCGTTTTTGTACGCGAAAATTTATTCACGCCAAAAGTGGCCGCTTTTGGCGTGAATCAATTTTTTGCGTACGCGTTGGACCCAAAAATTGTTCATGGTTATATAATAAATAGTATAAGTGTTTGCCGAGAGGTTGTAACCCCGAAATTGCTTAAAATAGATCCAGTTTAGTAGCTAAAAATTAAAATCGATTGGCGTCGCTAGTGTGCCCTACCCGTCACCTTAAGTATTTAAAAAATCACGATTTAACCCTTAGGATATTAGTCAATGAAAAAATTCATTGCTTTTCGCTCTTATGCCATGATAGACAAGGTTCGAAATCAGGTGGGAACTATTTTCCCAATATAATGTAACTATCTAATAATTATTGTAAATTGCCAACTTTTTAAGAGCTTAGTTATTTTTTTTATAACGGGTATTGCCCCAGTGATGGGTTTTGGATACATAGGGCCAATCCGACCAATGTTATTCCAATACTAAATCTATGGTATAACGTTGTCATTCTATACAAATCTTACATTATACCAAAGATATATCCACGCATAAAGATTGGTCAAATCGAGCCTAAGTCAGTTTTAGATAACCTTCTCCTCAAATAAGAGTAAGTACCTGAGAGTATATCGAAGAGGTTTATGCCGTTATCAATTACTAGCTTTTGCCCGCGACTTCGTCTGCGTGTAATTCGAATAAAAGCAAGGTCTTATAGATATCTTTATAAATTATAGCCTATGTGTTATTCTGATCTATAAGCTACATTACTGTAAAGTTTCATTAAAATCCGTTTAGTAGTTTTTGCGTGAAAGGGGAACAAACATCCATCCATACATCCATCCAAACAAACTTTCGCCTTTATAATATTAGTAAGGAAGTAAGGATTATGTTCAAACGTATTCCATATCCTTCCTTGATTCAAATTTCTATAACCAAAGTACCTTCTTAGCTACTTATTTTGGGATCAAATCAATAAGTGTGTATTTGTGCTCTGTGATTTTGTCAGATATTGGTTTCTGATTGAAAATCACAGATTCTTTTACAAGTGGATAAACGAGAATTTCTATACAAACACAAATAAATTGTTTCAAGAACAACGGCACACCCACGAAATTGTAAACATCGAATTTTTCCGACAAAGCCGAAAAAGATAAGGGGAATAATAGAGTTAAAAATATTCTGCGTACACCTATTTTATTGTACTAAATACAATACGATGATTGATTGTATCTCTTTTGATTGATTGCACGTATTTCCCCGTCCTACCTTAAAAAATCCTTCAAATGAAGCGTGAAGAAGCTCCCTGAAGTGATGCCATGCCATCGCATCCGTTGTAATCGTAACGCCCTCCTACCATCCATCACGTTATGGTGAGCCTCATAAAAATCTCGAAAAATAAGAAAGTTTGAATTTGTTTTTTATATGCCATTTCTAGCGGTAGTAGGACGAGACACACGGTGTATTGTAAAAGTCACAATCGTGACATTATGCCGAAACACAGCCGTTGATTTTAGTTTTTGTCATTATAATAATAATAATTAGCCAGTGTGTGCCCAGTCAAAATACCGAAATTTTTTAAACAATGTTTCGAGAAAGAAAAATTCACAACAAAATTAATAATAATAATTCTCACAACATCTCATACATTGACCTGATTCCGTACTAAGTACCTTAAGCACTTGTGTTACAGATATCAGGCAACAGAGGAACACCAATATATACTTAAATACATATATTACACCCAGACACTGAATATTTGTCCAGGGTGGGGATCGAACCCACGACCTTTGGCGTAAGAGGCATCATCAGCAACCCACACTCGTCCACTGCTGGACATAGGTCTCCCCGAATGCACGCCACTGCTCCCGATTTTCGGCCACTCTCATCCAGCCCACACCAGCCAGCCTTCGAATGTCATCAACCCATCTTGTCGCAGGGCGCTTACTGACACACTACGCTTACCGAGTCGCGGTCTCCACTCAAGGACTTTACGGCTCCAACGGCTGTCAGTTCTGCGGCTAATATGACCAGCCCACTGCCACTTCAGTTTGTTAATTCGGTGGGCTATGTCGGTGACTCTAGTTCTCTGTCGGATTACATCATTTCTGATGCGGTCCTTCAGAGATACTCCGAGCTATAGCCCTTTCCATAGCTCTTTGAGCGACTTTGAACCGGTGGACTAGTCCAGCCGTGAGTGTCCACGTCTCGGCACCGTAAGTGATGACCGGAAGGACGCACTGGTCGAAGACTTTCGACTTAAGACTTTGAGTAAGAGGCATAGTCACTACCAATTGCGACACCCGCTCTGTCAATGTAACATTCTTCGGTCTTCCCTTTCGGTATTATCAGGGACTTATAATTAGTCCATGGTATTTACGCGGTCCTTTATTTTCAATATTTAGCAAACTTTTGTTCTATGACTATTGAAATAATATGACATTTTTTTGACTCCTTAATAACTAAGTCAAGTGACCATCTTTGTGTGTGTTTTCTGTGTGAATCTTTAAACTGTTAAGTATCAAAGATTAGATTCGTTACTTAAAGCATCTTAAAGTGAATTCTCATCATATAAGCTTCGGGTACCGATCGTAACATTGCGGCGAAGCACAGGCCGCACAAACATTGTCTGCACTATAATAGCAGCAAATTGCAGGGGAAATGGGTTTCGATTGGCGCACGCTGCGCCTCGGCCGGCGCCGGAGCAGAATGACCGGCGGCCTTAAACTTCGTTCTCGTTTGAAAGAGATTAAAGTAGTTTATATTACTCACCATCCCTTCAACTATTTCCAATCCGTCGCTCCCACAGATTTTGTGGTCGTATTGGCGTGAGAGACAAACAGACTGACAGACACACTTTCACATTTATGATATTGGTATGGATTGTTTATTGAAGCACTAATCAACCATAATTAGGGAAAAAAAACTTAAATTTTAGCGGCTGACGCTGCTGCTATATAGTTATGGCTGCTGCTAATACGATTACAATTTATTAAATTAAAATTGGCCGTGTGGTCCCCGGCAGAGTAGAATAGGCCACCCTCACTCTTACCGAGGTGTAGTAAAAGGCGACTAAGGTAAAGCTGCTGGCATGATCATCAGCACCCAGAGAAGGAAAACTCTGCATTTATATCAAAACCCTCGCCAACCCAAGCCAAGCGTGGTGAGTATGGCAATTAACCCTCATGTGATTGAGGGAGGCCCGTGCCCCAGCAGTGGGGACTTAAATGGGCTGATGATGATGATGATGATGATGAAATTAAAAACTTGTTTATAACTCTTTTGTGAAATAATTTACCTATGTCTTGAATATGTGCGCGGCAAATATCGGTTCTGCGAATCAATTTTTGAACTCACAGATTTTCTTTAAAAAAAGGAGATTTCAAAGGGCTTTTTATTCATCTGATTACCCCTCACGGCACTATCAAGAATAAATGTTTTTTAGTTCTTTACTTTAAGTACCCTAAAGTGCACTGTAAATAATTTAAGGGACGTCATGCAGTCTGGAACTAGCGGACGATCAAGAAGCTTCTAACGACACCTCATTTGTTCAATTATATAACTATGATTAGAAGTTAACACCTACATACATACAAGTCCAAATCATAACCCTCTTTTTGGTTTCGCCGTAGTCGGGTAAAATGTGGTCAAAAGTACTCTTCTGCTTTTAAATTCTTTTTGATATTATTATACTCTTCTAAATGGCACAAAAGTCTTTTTCGTATTGTATGAGTAGTCACTTAACTACCATTTATTCACTTCTATAATTTTTACAGTTAAAAATTTCGCTTCTAAATCTATTTATCTCATATCAGTGATTCGTCACGCAAACGATGTTTCTACCTAAATCAAGTTTAGTCGTGTCACAGTCTGTGAAATAAGAGTACAGTTTGACGAGTAAGTTTCAGCCATTAATTCATCGGATAGGTCGTATCGTAAATGACATTGACAGGGAACAGTTTAATTAAGTACAATGTTGAACAAACAAGCTTGCCGCTACACTTGCTCACGCATTATTTGTCGTAAATTAAATAGTACAAACTTACGGATAAAGAATGGGATCAGAAATGGCGGCCAATCTATCCACTTCTCGCTCGCACACTATTTGCGTCTATACTCGCACTCGTGGGGTGCGAGTATAGACGCAAATAGTGTACGAGCGAGAAGTAAATAGATGCGCCGCCATTTCTGATCTCATTCCTTATCCGCACAGGTTGTATAGTATAATATATATAATATCCGAGATCGAATCCGAAATCAGGTGATCCGGCAGAGAACCAAATTCATCGACATTGCTCACCAGATTAGCAAGCTTAAGTGGCAGTGGGCTGGCCATATTAGCCGCAGAACCGACAACCGATGGGGTAAACGAGTTCTAAAGTGGAGACCGCGTCTTGGCAAACGTAATGTAGGGCGCCCTCTGGCTAGGTGGGGGGACGATCTGCGCAGGATGGCTGGCAAGAGCTGGATGCGAGAAGCCATGGATAGATCACAGTGGCGAACAATTGGAGAGGCCTACGTCCAGCAGTGGACTGCGATAGGCTGATGATGATGATGATATAATATCCTCCAACCGAGTACGACTACGGCGGTCGATTTCAACGATCAGCCACGTACGCAGGATATATTATAGTGCTTAAGTATGTCCGCAAACACGCACTCTCTATTACCTTCGTATTCCGATGGGACACCACTGTATCACGGCCGGAGAGGGATCGGGCGCAGGACCAACGGCTAGACGTGCTTTCCGAGGCACGAGGGTACAAGACCGCCCCTTTCCAGATTCCGGGTTGCCACTAAGAATTTCTTACCGAAAACTTAGGTACAAATTTTGACCCGACCCGGGGATCAAACCCAGGACCTCTTGCGCAGGCGCCACTTTTAAAGTGCGACCCACTAACCGCTGCGCCACCGACGCAATCAATCAAATCGAGGTAGGCATATTAATAGTATGTGCTTACGTACTATTGTATAGAAATATATTGGATAGAATGCCATATATATGTAGTCCAAAATTGCACGGTCGGGTCTTCATAATCTTTGGAAGTACTAAAACCTAACGCGAGCGGACTCCATGCGACAATACTTAAGTCACGAGCAGCCTGAAATAATCATAGATGATATGAAATGCATACATACTGGAGCTGCTACTCTACTGGTAACTGTTATACTATCGGAAGCGGTACGGAACCTGTGCACATCACATCATCGCGTAGACAAGTGACGCTAACGAGCCATTGAGACTGGTTCGTTAGACAAGACCGACGCGGCTGTCACAGGTATGAATACGAATCCCTATTTTAGTGCTCTTTCAATGTAGCTGCTACTGAAGAGCTGCGATTTCAATTCAATTTTTGGAAATGAAGTTGGAAGTGAGAGCTTTTTATTGGACTTCTGCGCGTATATCTGTCGAAGTTGGAATGCATTTGTACTCGTTCATTTTGCATTGTACGGTTTCATAACTTTCATTTATGATTAAAACTAACTTTTCTGAAAATTTCGGTTCTAGGTGTGCTGGGAGGAATGAATGAATATACTTTATTCCTTATTTTGTCTTTTATCACTCATAGGAAAGCTTTAGAATAAAGGTAATCTGCCCGCCCATAGACACAATGATATACCAGTATACCTTACTAGGTTATCATTTTGAATTTCGTTGGTAAACTCTCCATAGAAATCCAAATTGATAACGTCGTAAGTAGGCTTAATAGGTTTTTTATATTGTTGTTACAGACTTGTTTCAGTAAATACCCAAAAAAAAATTTAGTATATGCGATTAAATAAAACTATATATCAAAATGATTCGAAGTATTAAGTTCTAAATAAAATGTCAACAATATAAGACCACTTTTCGCCAAACACCTATCGCTATCTATGTCGCCTGGTTTCATCGGGGGAACAAGTGAAAGTAGATGACCCGTTTTTTTGTCTCTCCTGAACATTTTTGTTGAAAGAACTTACTAGATTTTGATTTTAAGCAGCCGAATCGTCTTGAACATTACCTTATTGACAGAACACCTCTGCTGCGAAACTGAGCCAAAAACAGTTGCAGTTAAATACTAGTTAAATAAAGGACATATTAAAGATATCACTTTACTTTATCCAGACATATTCATATCACTAGGAATGTGTCTAGGTGGAGTTAACACAAGCAACAGAAGTTTCTACACGGTCAAAAACAATTGCAGTTAAATACTAGTTAAATAAAGGACACATTAAAGATATCACGTCACTTTACCCAGACATATTCGCATCACTAGGAATGTGTCTAGGTGGAGCTAACACAAGCAACAGACGCCAAAAGGTAAGTAAAGGCGAACCGTTCTAAGCTTGTTTTGAGTGCACAAAACGAGATTCAAGTCACGTACGAATTTCAAATAAGCTCGCGTTTAAAATAATACGTATCTTACAATAAGGAAACATTATCGTTTTAAAGGAATCCTCCTTGCATCATAAACAATTGAAAGTGCCCCTAAGAGATATTAAATATTGGTACTTAGGAATGATTACGATCATTTGATTGTATAAAGAATCCAATTCCCGGAATAGAAATGTTTGGTAATCTAGGAGATCTTTCTGTTTGAATCTAGAGATTAGAAATGACGTTGTTCTTATTGCTGAAGTAAAGGCTACTGGCTTTTCGGCAAAAGAAAACATCGTAAGTAAATCTGAATATGTGAAAGAAAAAAATCTAAAGCTTTTATAAAATCTTCCAATAAGCAGTAGGCCAGTGTGTTAACCGTGGGACAGCGGCGCTTCGGAACGAAATTTAGGGCTCGACTAAACTAATACCACGGCCTCACATGGCCTCACATAAAACCTGCGTAGAGCAGTGCCGTGCCTACTTTGTGTTTCGCAGAGTGAGTTAAGGTACCGTAACCCCAATTCGTGGAGAAGGTGAAAGGTTGTCACCACCCTTGTGACTATACTGGTGTAAATGGGGGGCGGTGATCGCTTACCTTCAAGTGTTCGTTCTGCTTGTCTGCCACTTATCATAAAAAAATGCACGTGGGAGAGCGACGGCATGAATGGGCCGGTTCGACCGGAGTGATAGCAAGCCTCACAGAAAACCAGCATGAAGCAGCAGTCAGCACTGTGCTGTGTTTCGTTGCGTGAGTGAGGGTACCGGAGGCCCAATCCCGGGGAAAGTGGGGTTAAAAGGTTGGCAGCGCATTTGTGATTCCACTTGTGTCGCGGGTGTCTATGGGCGGCGGCAATTGCTTACCATCAGGTGATCCATCTGCTCGTCTGCCACCTATCACATAAAAAAATTGGACTTTGCCCATTGACCATCCGCGTGAAGATAGACCTGTACCGCAATGCTAATATTGATAGGCTGAGCGGATCCCCAACAGTGCCGATATTCATAGAATTTTTACTTTTTACAAGTTTCTCGCTAATATGCTACTGTTGCTAGTGAAATAATTCGAGTCGTAAAAAATATATTTAAAATTAAAAACCCCAGACAAAAACAAATATGTTATTCGTCATTTTCTGACAGCGGCCATCTGGGATTTGAAATTTGTCACAATAAATATATTCTGCTACTCAAGCCCTTTTATATGATGCCCATATTGTGGGAGTTGTGTTAAAACATACAATCCATGTCTTTATGACGGCGGCCATCTTGGATCGATTTTATCCAACATAGCTAAGAACACTCCCCCCTTTTTCATCTTTTAAACAAAAAAAAAACAAAATCAAAATTGGCTCATTTGTTCGGGAGCTACGATGACATGGACAGACACACAGACACACACACAGACAAGTCAAACACCCCGTCGTTTTTGCGTCGGGGGTTAACAAATGAACCATTCACCATTTAGTTTAATTATTGAGTGAATGCAAATTTTAATAGAATGAATGAAGAGAGGTGGGTTTATTAACTTATTTTGCCTTCTTGGGCTTGCCTAAGATTTGGCTAATTGATCTAATTTGCTTATTAACTTGAGAATATTGTTCAATGGTCTGTTGCTCAATCAAGTTTATATTTGAATAGGCACAGTATGGGGCTAATTTGTAAAGTTTGGTTTATCAAACGACGTTTAGTAATTAAAAATAACGCCTTTTCAAATATTTTAATCAATTAGTCAGCTAGTTCGGCTTTCATTGGAGATCCTAGGCCTCCCCCAATCCATACTATTATTTATTATTATTATATTATATATTTAGAGCGTTTCTTATGTGTTATAAGTATGTATTTTTTAAAAAAGTATTAAATGAATTTATATTTATAATTCCGCTCTTTGCTTCTGATATCCGTAACAAAGGTAATTGAGCTACCTATCTCTGAGTCAGGTCAATGTATGAGTTTTTTTATGTGATAGGTGGCAGACGAGTAGACGGATTGCCTGATGGTAAGCAATTGCCGCCGCCCATAGACACCCGCGACACCAGTGGAGTCACATGTGCGCTGCCAACCTTTAAACCCCCCTTTCCCCGGGATTGGACCTCCGGTACCCTCACTCACGCAGCGAAACACAGCACAGCAGTGATGTTATGAAATATATATTCTAGCACAAAAAACTACAGACTCTACTATAAAGATAAATAATTATGTATTGTTTCGCTCTCTAGATATTGCTGCGCCATTACAGGGTGTCCCGTGATCAATGTTCTGTTACCGACACGACCGGTCACATCCAGATCGCGCTGCACATTATTTTTCACATTCTTTGAATGTGACAGCACATTCAAAACTGATTTCGCCAGTCACTCAACGTCCAAACTGAAAATCAGCGCGGCAGCGGCTGCAAACCTGCAGCACATGCTGAGCTCGGACCTTGTTGACCACTTCACTTTGTTCCTTCTCTTCTTCCTTCATCATCATCATCATCATCAGCAACCCACACTCGTCCACTGCTGAACATAGGTCTCCCCTAATGCACGCCACTGCTTCCGATTTTCGGCCACTCTTATCCAGCCCACACCAGCCAGCCTTCGAATGTCATCATCCCATCTTGTCGCAGGGCGTCCTACACTACGCTTACCGAGTCGCGGTCTCCACTCAAGGACTTTACTCTTCTTCCTTGGTTACGAGTTTTTGAATTAACTTTTTTATTTGTTTTTGTCTATTATTTATTTTCTATGTATTACTGAGCAATCTCCTTATGATCATGTTATGTGTCCTATCTATGTAAATGTTTTATGTGGTCAATAAATATTTCCTTAGTTATTTACTTAGCGATAATATTTACTATTATAAACATGAGACTAGCATAAATAAATAAACCAATTACAGAAGAAAATCATTGTTTAGAGAATGAAATAATTGTACGAGTAGGTACCTATCTCGTTCTTAATTTTACACACTTGTGGATTATTATTTTAAGATAAGATAATCGTTTATTAGGCACTTTAAATTTTCTTCCTGTTATGTACTAATATTGATTTTTTATTTATTATTATTATTTCTTATTTTGTCCTTCTTCTTTCTTCCTATTGTATGTTATGTATGTGTGCACGTACGTCGCCCAAGGCTCTGCCTGAAAACCAGCGCTGCAGCGGCTTCGGCCACTGCAGCAAATGCTGAGGTTGGGCCTTGTTGGCTACAGAATTTGTTATTCTTGTATTTATGCCACTCATGTTTGATTTGTGTCCTGTGGCCAATAAAGAACTCTTTATCTTTTATCTTTATCTTTTACTTCGACTGTGCTTCTCACTTTATATTGTTCTGGTGATGAATTTTTAAGTAATTATTATAATTTTTTGTAACAATATATTTGGATATTTATTATCACTATGTAATTAATTTTGTTTGACAGATAATATTTTTGACCTTGTATTCATATTGTATTATTGAGTTTTTTGATATTTTATTTAGTTAGGCGTTTGACTATTTACTGTGATTGGCATCCTGATTTTTCGGGCATGCTGTTCGCATGTAATTATCTAGACTGTGTTCTTGAATATTAATTTACCGAAAAACTTTATGTATGTATGAATATTATTTAACTGTATAACGCTTTGGTATTAAACTGAAATGTTATGCAATTGTATGTTAATCTATATATATATAACACGTGATGCCGTGACAACGCGAAACGGGTTTCATTTTTATATATATAGATGAAACCCGTTTCGCGTTGTCACGGCATCACGTGTGAACGGCTGAACCGATTTCGATAATTCTTTTTTTTAAATGTTTGTGGAAGTCCAAGGATGGTTCTTACGGAAAAAAAATATTAAGAAAATCTCTGAGAAATATTGAAAAGTATACATTTAATTTTGCATATTTTAAAAAACGCGCGTTACGAATGTCAACGTCATTCACAGCCATAGACTATATTAAAAGAGCATCGTTTGTTCTGAAACGTGGTAAGTTGACAGCTTCATATCGATTTTTGGTAACTTTTGGTGACTACATAATATTACAATTTGGTTATACAGAAAATATATGAGAGCTTTTTATTTTTAGTTTTTAACAATGCCACCAACCAGACGTACAAATTTAGGCCGCAGAACTCGAAATACGGCAAGTCAAAGAAATCTACGAGCAAATCAAACTGATGAGCAACGCGAAGCGCGAAATGAACTTCAACGGAATCGAAATCAACATAGAAATGTTTTGTTTAATCCCCACAGAGCTGCATTCAGTTATAATGTGGCAATTGATTACAGTTCAGAGCGAATTGTTGCTATTGGACTAATGAATATTGTGTGTCCAAATCACAAGGGCAGTCGCTAAGTGTATGTGGCATCAATCTAGAAAATCAATGTTTTTCACATGGCCAATTATATGTTGCCTGTTCCCGTGTCGGAAAACCATCAGCATTATTTATTTACGCGCCAGAACATAAAACTAAAAATATAGTGTACCAAAAAGCATTAGATTAAAGAAACAGCAGCATTAGAATAGAGAGAAACAGTGAAGGGTATAGAGGCTATTAGTTGTTTTCTAGAGCGCGCGTGGTGTTAAGCTCAGTATTTACTTCAAAATGCCAAGTTGTTCAATAGCGATTTGTAAAAATATAAGTGGAATTATTGAATCCTATGGAATAAACACTATTATGAATATATATATTTTGTTTTGTATTTAATAAAATTAGGTCCTTTTCAGATATGGCGAGACCAGGGAAATAGGGATTAATTTATATATGGAGGATATTATAGATTCCAGTTCAAATTGAATAGGTACTCATACATAAGATAGGTCAACTATACAAAATAAAGTAGTGCATCAAAGCTACTCTAAGGCGGTACGAAGTTCGCCGGGTCAGCTAGTAATAAATAAATATCGAAATTGTATTCCTAAATTATAAAATTGAATATTATAAATGTGAAAGTATGTCTATCTCTTTGTTTGTACGCTTTTCACAGCAAAAAGGAGCGAGGATTGGACTCGATTTTTTAAGTGAATATAGTTTAAGGCATGAAAAGTGCCAACGACTACTTTGTGCCAAACTGCATTCCACGCGATCGAAGCTGAGCAACCGGTAGTTGGTGTACTAAACGCAAAGACTCGTGGGAGTCGGAATTTTTTTTATGTGATAGGTGGCAGACAAGTAGACGGATCACCTGATGGTAAGAGATTTCATGCTCATGGACACCCTCAACATGAGTGGAGTCAAAAGTGCGCTGCCAACCATTAAACTCGCCCGGATTGGGCCTCCGGTACCCACACTCACGCAGCAAAACACAGCACAGTGCTGTTTCCCGCCGGTGTTCTGCGTGGCCGTGGTATCACTCTGGTCGAGTCGACTATTCATGCCGAAGCGTTGCTCTTCCACGGTCATATATTTAATTAATTAAGAATTGATATACGACAGCGATATGACATTCGTAGCAAATGATAAGCTACCGGGGATCCCTTCGTAGCAAATGTTGAGCCGCTGGGGCCTGGCCTCCTGCAGGAAAAATCCCTAGCTACGGCAATGTTTGACTGGGAAAAACGGGGGCCACGCGAACCTAATTTTGCCGACGTCCACGCGTGATTAACCTCACCACTGCATGTCATTGGCTGATATTACCTGCCTTTCATCAAAATTCGGTTAAAAATAATCATTTATCTCTTCGAATGAACGTTTTTTTTATTTTTAAATGTTGGTACTAAAAACCAACACATCTCTTAAAACGAATTGAAATACCTCTAGATCCCGAGTCAAGTGCGGGTTTAAACGCAGGCAACGTTGAAGGAGACGTCAGGAGAGCCCCGTTCTTTGTCAATAAAACAAAGGAAATGGAAAGATAGTCGTGTTAAGTTAAGTGTTCTCTTGTAATTAAATTTTAAGTCTTTGTTCGGGAAGTTTAATAATCGGGAGACGAATGTTCCTCGAAATGGCTTCATCCTTCGTCTTATGAGGCGCCTTTAATTATGATTCTAAAAGCAGTGGTATGGAAAATATCCTTCAATAAAGGTGTATGTATACGTTAGGTACTGTAAAAACATAAAATTTCGACTATTTACTGGTAAATGTCCGAAATGGTTTGCAGTTCGATCTTTCACCAACCACTTTTTACTTGGTAAATCTTAAGATTTACATGTAGGCGTGATAAATGTAAAAAAAAATATATTATAATGCTCTTCGGGCGTTGACGCTTTACATAAGGTCCGGTTAAAAGTTGGTAAGGTTAGAACTGGTCCTGGTTTGGGGTCCCAAAGCGCGCGAGCCGAGTGAGCGAAGCGAGCGTGCTGCGGCCATAGACGTGCACCCTAAGCAAACTGGGCCATTTACTTATTTGATATTAATATACGTAATACCGCTTTATTTTCATTTTATATTTTTTTTTTTTATTTTATTGGTTATGTATGTATTTGTTTTGTTATTAATATATTCACGTATAGATTTACTTTGTATCGTCCCGTTTCCTGTTAATATTAATTGTCAGTTTTTTTTTATGTTTGCATGTTTTACTATGAGTCGTCGCTCAAAGGTACAGCCTGAAAATCAGCGCTGCAGTGGCTGCCTAGCGGTTGTTGTAGCACATGCTGAGGCTGGACCTTGTTGGCCGCAACTTTAATGTTTTGTCCTTATTTAGATTTGTATGTAATCATGTGTTGTGGTCAATAATTCTTATTCTTTCATAGAAAGCCTTAGGTACATGATATACGAAGCCGAAGCACGAAGCCTTTAGTACTGAGGTGACGTTCTTTCTCTACTGCACCTATATAGAGATGCATTAAAGCTACGTCAGGGCCGGTTGTATCTCTTCACACTCTGTGACGTTTTTTCGGAAAATGGGGCCTTTTCTAGTTCCATGGCAGCGGTCGGTGTAGCGGCCGGCCATCCCACGCCATCAGCTCTATAAGGCACAATTTCGCCCTCACATGGAGTATTGCTCCCATCTCTGAGCCGGAGCACCCCAATATCAGCTCCTCCCTTTCGACCGCGTTCAACGTCGTACAACTCGAATAGTCGACAACGAGAATCTCACTGATCGCTTAGACTCTCTGGCCCTGCGGAGAGAAGTCGCTCTCTGTGTCTTTTACCGCCTTTACCATGGGTCCGAGGAGTTGATTGAATTGATACCCGCTGCTGAATTTCACCACCCTACTACATGCTGTAAACTAGGATTCCACCTGAACCATCTGGATGAGTGGAGGTCCACCACCGTGCGCTTTACACGTGCCACGCACCTCCTCATTGTGGAATCAATTTCCCGCAGCGGTATTTCCGAACCGGTACGACATTGCGATCTTCAAGAAACGAGCCTATACCTTCCTAAAAGGCCGGCAACGCATCTCCACTCCCTCTGGTGTGGCTGATTTTCATGGGCGGCAGTCCCCTCCCTTTCTCGTAAAAAAAAAAAGTGGGCGGCGGATGCTTTGGTGCCCTCTTTGTTCCTGTTTACATAGTACAAGGAAAAACCTTAGTTTAAGACTAGGACAATGTATGCGATGTAGTCTCAATCTATTTATTTATTATTAGGTACGGAATTAACGCAGTGTATGAAAGTTTTTATCAATTTATTACTTGTAGTATCTGCAAAGACTCTGAAACTCTGAAATATGATACAAATTTACTTAGCAGTTACTTCCCTCTTCTAACCATTTTGAACAATTAGTAATGAATGAAATAATCTATCGTCTTCCTGCGTCTGTACCTAGTACAGTCAAAGAACGAAAAGGTTCGTCAGTTTTCAAATTGATTCGTTTGATATACTATGAGCACATAGTACCTTTCGTAAATTTGTCAGAGTAATACTTGTTGCACAGAAAATTATGCTTACTTGTTCAGAAAGTTCAGATTTGCTTGTAGCAACATTGATTCCTTTTGATGTAAAGAAAATTTAAAGAAAGATTGGCAGATCTTTTTAAAAGGTATAATGGTATAACTGATTCTTGGCGTGCAAGCGAAAATTTACCTTGATGTGACGAACCTTTATATTCTCTGTACAGTTCATATAGACCTGCGTAGCGTCAGGTGGGCGTCAGCTTATACTAATGTGACTAGAGGTATGATAAATAACAGCGAAAATAATAATGACTACAAAGGAAATAATGTTTCCAACACCCGTCTTCACAATTACAGCTAACAATCAAGTAACGAAACAACAAACAAGGAGTTCAAAGTGTGAACTCTCGCACCTAATCCGTGAAAACGATCGCAGTGCGAAGCTCTAGTGATGTGCCTCGGGATGATAACTAATTATATCACGCTCAACGAATTTGAGGCCAATTCTAATGCACTCAGCATTGAAATCGAATGGGAGATTTCCATATATTCGTCCATATATTTTCATAGATTTGACGACCCGTTTGGAACAATGGTAGTGAATGCTGCCTTTTGGCTGCCCTTTCCTAGGGTTGCGGGTTCGATCCCACACAGTACAAACATTTACGTGCATGAACATGTCTGTTTGTATTGGTCTGGGTGTTTGTATGTATGTATTTACAAAAAGAAAAGTATTATATGTATATATTTGTAATTCCGCTGTTGATTCTGATATCCCCAGGTGCTTGAGCTACCTATCTCGGAGTCAGATCAATGTATGTGATGTTGTGAAATATAAAAAAAAAAACATATCAATTTCGAATTAGATATCTATATCACGTCCCGAGAATATGCTCCCAACCACGTTCGCAGGATATCTATAGAGCTCAAGTGTGTGCGCGACACAATTCTATATTCCCTTACCTACCCTCGTATTTCCGTGGAACACCATTGTTACATGTCCAAAGAGCAACGGCTCATGCTCATCATGCTTGCGAGGCATAGGGCTTCGGGTTGTTAGATACTGAGAATTTCTTAACAGAAAAGTACACATTTTTGGCTCGAACTGGGGATCGAAGCCGGGACCGCAAGCGCAGCGGTCGGTTTAGGTCGCGTCTCCATTATGCGAACAGTAAGCGGCTGACAGTTGCTTCTAGATAAATAGAGTGTCCAGACGGCGCGCACGTTTTTGTTCTTGCGAGCGAACAGTCAACCACTCACTGTTCGCCTAATAGGGACGCACCCTTAAAATGCGACCCACAAGCCACCGAAGCAGCCTCGGGGAGATAAACAAATATCCAATAATATTGTGGAGGCGTCCTGCAGCCTCTTCGAGGCACTGGCCGCAAATATTTAAGAAGAATATTTTGGTTTCGATTTTTCTGTTTCTTACTTCAACACTAAAATTCTTCTACAAAAAATCTCTCCTGAATCAAAGATTTAAATCTTTGTTCTGAATTGTTTTTCCATTCCTTTGTAAAAAAATCTTTGTAAATATATATTTCGTTCTCGCCTCTAATTAAAGTAATTATTTCGCCTTCCTTCTAAGGACTTCGTACTCATTTTAAAATTTTATCTCGCAGTTTTCCACTTCCGTGGGCAGCACATTTAGGGTAAAATGACATAGTATGCAAAACGAACACTTGAGGTCTATAACTATAACTGGTGACCCCGTACGAGCAAGCTTCAGCACCTTCGGGGAAACTTCAGATCACCCTCTCCTTACCTCATCATTACTTCGGCAGCTACGTGGAACCATCTCAGCCTTATACAAAGCATTATCCTTACAGAGCTTTGACCACCGCAGACGTGTGGCAAGCCTCTCAGTCTTATACTGGATTTATTTCGGGGAGTGTGCGGAGGTTCTGCATAATAAGATCCCCTAGACCATTCCATCACCCGACAGCAAGACGCGCGAGGGGTTTCATCCATACGTTATTGGTTTATCCCTTATCCGCACGAAGCGATTCGCTTCTACATTCATAATGCGGGCAGCTAAGGAATGGAACTCCTTGCCCAGGTGTCTTTTTCCGGACCACTATAATCTGGACATCTTTAAGGCAAGAGTGAACAGGCATCTTCTAGGTGAACGCGGGACATCCTAGACCTCATCGTCACTTTCCATCAGGTGAGATTGTGGTCAAATTTTGTCCTCATAAAAAAAAATAAACAGCTAATAAAAAAAATACACGTCGCGTCAAAGTATTGTTTTATCGGTATCACCATCAATGAAGTTACCAAAGCTACGCCCAAACAGAAAACCACATCAAGTGTTTAGAAATCTGCTATTATTGATTCTACCTACATGCATCTGCTTTGGTGAAAATAACCACGTCTGTGTCTAAATTAGATAAATTCTATAGTATCAGCCTATAACTGTCCCACTGCAGGGCAAAGGCCTCCATCATAGAAACCAAGTCATCGCTTCTATGATGGGATTAGGCTTAATCACTACGCTTGACAAATGCGGATTGGTGATCACAATCCTGAGCTACGTTCGAAAAATTCGAAACACACTTTTTGATCGACCCAGGACCCCGAGATCACGGCCCGGTTCTAAAATCACTAGACCAACAGGGCGTCAAATTCTATTATTGTATATTTTTTATGATCAGCCGTCTGTTTATGTTTGTTGTATTCATGATTTTATTTTGATATGATTTTATTTTCGAGCCGTGTAGGTACGAACTTCTTGTAGGGTATTTATTTACTTTGTTTAAAAGCATTCTACAAAGAACATCGGTGTACAGTAAAATCAACGCTGGTTTATGTTACACTGATTATGGCATAAGAATACATGTGTAATTGTAATATGTAACTCGTTTTAAACAAAAAAAAAATCACAAGAATGGTGGAAACATTTCCACAGCCACATGGACCGTGGAAAAAGGTCACATTTGACCGGTGGAGATCCGGCTTCGACATGAATGGGCCGACTCGACCGAAGTGATACCACAACCTTACAGAAAACCGGAGTGAGTGGAGGCGGGTCATTACATTCCCTCTAATATGGTTGAGTGAAATGATGGCTGACACACACCTTTGGGGACTGGTCTGCTTCGGTTCACCTCACAATATTTATTTTATTATTATTTCCTTTATTTTATTTTGTGTAACAATTAAACTGTATGGCTTGGTTTGATAATGAAACAACATTGTATGAAAGTTTGGCGATTAAAAAGAGTAACTGGCGATTTTCTTGCCGGATCTTCTCGACCAGAAACAACTTTCCGAGCACCGGCTCGGAACCACCGGGTAGAATCGCATTATGTTTATTTATTTCTTTAGTATATTTTATGTATCAACATACATATGTATTAACATGTAAATTATACATAAGTACTTATAAATAGTTTTAAGTCATTCAAATGTATGACGATTTGTAAGTGCAGTGTATGCAAATAAATAATTATTTGACTTTGACTTTGATCTCACTCAACTTAAGCCGTGAATTTGACACAGGCCTGTCATCACACGTAGGGGAATTAGCATCAGTTAAAAATCTGATTTGATTAAAGATCAACAATGTATAATACCTGTAATTCAGTTAGTAAGTTAGGTAATTTCCGCGTTGATCAAAGATTTAAGCTGAAGTCGGAGCGACGCAACTACAGTTAATTCAAATTACTCGCAAACCCAAGAGTTGGTTCGAGTTAGAGAATCGAGTTAACACGTCACTAAGAAGCACTGAACATTATTTAAATTGGTTCAATTTTTGCGCCCACCTTCCAATGGGAACGTGACTCGTTTCAGAAACAATTTGTAAACAACACAGCATTCGCATAATTTGATGACT
Source organism: Marasmia exigua (assembly GCA_019059595.1). NCBI lineage: Eukaryota > Metazoa > Arthropoda > Insecta > Lepidoptera > Crambidae > Marasmia > Marasmia exigua. The sequence continues at coordinate 6,150,636 of CM032464.1, read as the reverse complement.
TATCTCAGCCTTGAGAGAAAATACTCAAAGGATAAAAAGTAAACAGGATTATATTCGTTTTCTTTCCGAAAGTTATTTTTCTTCGCGAATTTCTGCTGAGTTCCATTTTTCATTTCTTGTCGGTCTAATTCCGGTCCCAGGCAAAGTGGCCCCATGAAATTTTGACAGTTGAGTTCTTCTTCTTGGTCGTATCTATCATGCATGACTGATAATTAGTTGAGTGGTTAGTTGTGCCATATTTTGAATTACGCCAGATTTATTTCGAAGACTTTTTGAGTGTCATCAAATAGCCTGAACGCACCGTGTGTTAAAATTACATAACATCATACGCCTGTATTACCAAGATTTGCGTAAATAAATTTGAATAAAGATATTTTCTGTTTTACCTTTTTTAACTTTTTATTATTAAATCTAAAGAATTTCGTTAAAGCTATAAGTTATAATTTTAATCTACAGTTTTTTTTCTTTTAGTTTAAATTTTTTTTCTCCATCTTGCACTTAGATCTTGTATCTGATCAGGTGAAAAATAATCCAAGAGAAGAAACCTATTCAGACAGTGCCGGTAAAGGTGACTCATTATTGGTTTACGATGAAACCGACTACCGTAAATTGCAATAGTTGTAATATTGTAATCAGCGAAGTGTTAGCGTTTCTACAACACACTATGGGTTATATGGACGAAGATAGTATGCGTCAACTGTGTACGTCTCCTTTTACCCCAGAAGAACTTGTGATAGCCAAAAGCTTCTGGGGTAAAAGGAGACGTACACAGTTGATGCATACTGCTATATAAGTCGATACCAACCGCAAAAAAAATGCCTGTTCGACAAAAAGATGGGAAGAAAAAAGTGTCCAGGGACCTGGAGGATATAATTGGCCTCATAATTATCCGAGAAAAGAAGAGTTAAATAATTAATTTCAATTTCAACGACTCGTTTAGAACAGTGGTAGTGAACGCTGCCTCTGGTGCAAGGGTTGCGGATTCGATCCCCGCACAGTACAAACTTTTGTGTGCATGAACGTATCTGTTTGTATTGGTCTGGGCGTTATCTATGTATTATATGTATGTATTTACAAAAGAAATACTTTGATTTGATTTGTGCTTGAGCTACCTATCTCGGAGTCAGATCAATGTATGTGATGTTGTGAAATATTTATTTTATTTATTTATTATTTATTAATTATTATATTAAAAATGTAGTCAGGAAACTGCCAACCAAAAGGAAATTTAGTTAAAAATTTAATAAAATAATAAACCTGCCAACGCATCTGCATAGCTTCTCATGTAGTGGAGTCCGAGGACAGCGATGTTGGCTTTCCATTAAGTAACGCACTTGCTAGTTTTCTTTTCGCAGAAATAAAAACAATTGCACCATTTCTCTTTACTTTTATTTAACTTGAAGTATAAACCATGATACGGACACGTATTCTCTCGAATCCTCTCCCTCATTTTTTACAGCAACACTATCCAGCAAATCACTCCTACAAAGCCGTATTTCTGTTTCAGCGCAACGTGTTAGCTTTATTTATTTCGGGCGCGGTTCTCTGAATGAATTGTGAGAGGAAAAACAGTTCTCAGAGCTTACGCTAATCCTGTTCGTGGCGTACATGGCTCACTTATGAAGAGATTTGGCTCGGAGAGCTGGGACATCACTACGCTTCTCGGTGGCATTTTTTCGATTTTAGTTCTAAAATAGTTTCTAGATTTATTTCGAAGTTTCAATAGCGTACCGTATCGTTTACATTTTAGAGCATTATAGGGTAAATTCTACGTATGCAGAAAACATAGTGAATCCTATCGCGTGTGAAATATCGCGCGTTAGGGTTCCGTAGCCAAATGGCAAAAAACGGAACCCTTATATATTCGTCATGTCTGTCCGTCTGTCCGTCAGTCCGTATGTCACAGCCACTTTTCTCCGAAACTATAAGAACTATACTATTGAAACTTGGTAAATAGATGTTAACAGCATTACAATTTTTACACAAAAATTGGGAAAAATTAAAAAATAGGGGGGTTTCCATACTTGAAACTGAAACTCAAAAATTTATTTTCATCAAACCTATAAGTTTACTTGTACCTATCTATGGATAGGTTTTTAAAAATGATGTTAAGGTTTTTATCATCATTTTTTTCTAAACACAATACTTTGCGCAAGAGATGTTCTCAAAGTGGTAAATTGTCCCCCCCCCCCCTCCCCTAACTTCTATTATAAATGAATTATAAAATTAAAAAAAAATATATGACGTACACATTCATGAAAACTAACAACGAAAATTAGTTTTGACTAGATCTAGTAAGTAGTTTTTTTAATACGTTATAAACCGGAAACCGCAATTCGCCTTCCATATATCTTACTTACTGTGCTCCGGCATTGTTGATGTCTATGAGCGGCGATTACCGTTAACTATCAAATGGGCTGCAAACTCGTCTGCCTATTTAATGCAATAAAAAAAAACAAAATAGATCCAACCGTCATAATCTAGGATTTGGGAAGTAATTGAAAATATGTGCACATTAACATCCGATTCTTATTATACGAGTAATTATATCAGCAATTGTATATAGTAGGGCTGTTTAATCATGACGATCTTATCAAACGAGGAACATAAAGTTATAAAACGCCTCAGTCTTTACTCCAAGAAAACAATTGTAATAAATTAGCCTCATATCGTACCCATTTGGTTATCAATTTAACAAATTGGAAAGGAAAAGCCGTATGGTATCAACTGTGTTTCTCCTCCAGCCTCATCACCATATGCTTATTAGTAAACGAATAAACTGTTTGCTCGTATAGCCTGGCGGAACAACCACGTTAATTTAACAAATTGGAAATAAAAAGCCGTGTGGTGTCAGCCGTGTTTCTCCTCGAGCCTCATTACCATATGCTTATTATTACTTAGATAAACTTTCACTCTCCTCGTCTATAGCCTTGAGGAAGTGGTTGTCAATCTAACAAATTGGAAAGAAAAAGCCGTGTGGTATCATCCCTGTTTCTCCTCCGGCCTGATCCCGGCTTCCGAGTGCCGCGGCCCGGCCTGACAAATCCCTCTAATAATCGGCCCTCGTCGCGAGCACGCGCTTCTCTAGTATACCCTTGTTTCCGACTTTTAATTCTACCTTCGTAAATCTCACGATCCAACCGACCCTGACGCGGACGGAGCTTTAGCATCTCTATGCGGTTGCGGTAGAGCAAAAATGACACCCAGCCACCCCAGTACTAACGACTTCGCGCGATTTTCCAAGTATGGCTTTCTATAAAAAGGCTCAGTCTATAGGCAGTAGAGTGCTATGTCATTTCCAGTTGAGTCCACAACACAGACTAGGTAGTAAATGTCCACAAACTGAGAAGAAAAAATACTTTTGTTGAGTCTAAAGGCGTTGCTTTGGAGCTCTGGGTACTCTTGGATCATGTATCACGTGATCACATGATCACATGATCACGGATTTGGAAGTAATTAAAAATATGTGCACATTAACATCCGATTCTTATTATACGAGTAATTATATCAGCAACTTGTATATAGTAGGGCTGTTTAATCATGACGATCTTATTAGGTACCTAAACTTCATATCAAACAAGGAACATAAAGTTATAAAACGCCTCAGTCTTTACTCCAAAAAAACAATTGTAATAAATTAACCTCATATCGTACCCATTTCATCATCATCGTCAGCCCATTTAAGTCCCCACTGCTGGGGCACGGGCCTCCCTCAATCACATGACGTAATTGCCATACTCACCACGCTTGGCAGACGGGTTGGCGAGGGTTTTGATATAAATGCAGAGTTTTTACCTTAGTCGCCTTTTACGACACTTCAGTAAGAGTGAGGGTGGCCTATTCTACTCTGCCGGGGAACACACGGCTCCGTACCCATTTGATACTCTGCAATTATAATTTCAGCAAATATCAGAATAGTTATTTGAATCATTTATACGGGTATCTTAACATCACTTAATGTTTCTTTTTTCTGGGAAAATGGTCTGTATAGAAAACGTCTTTCAATCTTTGAAGGGATTAATCCGTGCATATATTTACTAATCGTCTGGAATAATAAATGAATACAGTATTCATCTGATTCAAATATTAAATGCGAATAAGCATCGCTTTTCTGTAAAAGGTTTTAATGAAAGGCTGATTAATAAAAATATCTTTGCACTTTCTTTTTTTAATAAAAAAAATACATTTTACTGTCTATAAAAAATACACAGATAACACAACAGAATGACATAACATACGACGATTTACCATAGACATGAACCCTAAACAGACTTTACCTTTACATAGAAAGCCATACTTGAAAAATTTCGCGGAGCTGTTAGTTCTGGGGTGACGTACTGGGCGACGTTCTTTCTCTACTGCTCCCGTATAGAATCAGCGTCAGGGGCGGTGGGATATCTTTCACACTCTGTGGCGTTTTTTTTTTCAAAAATGGCACATTCCGTTGACTTCCAGTTCCAGGCTTACAACTAAGCAATACCCTCTTTTGTAACGAAAAAGGGATGGGTGTGGCCAATCATGTCACAACCTCAGCATTTGCTGCCACGGTAGATATTCCTTACAACACCGAGGCAGCGCTGGTATTTTGTTAGGACCTATTGCTAGTGACGTCAACATGTCACCAACGTCACAATATAATGTATAGTATACACAAGGTATTTATACAGGGTGTATCTGTGAACATTTACATCCCTATAACCACGTGTTCTAGTAACCATTATGAACTATCTATCACTTTTGGAAATTCGCATAAAAAAAATCCACTTTTCATACACAGTCAGTCAGTTGACTTGGTCATTTTGTATGGGGAGTCGAAAAACAACAACAAATGTTGTTCAGAACGGTTGGTAGAACACGTGGTTAAAGTGATGTAAATGTTCACAGATACACCCTGTATAGGTTTAGTTGAATAGGACAAAGAAGAGGAAGATAGATACATAGGTGAGGTTGAATAATAATTATATAAATATATTAAATAATAATTATATGTGTAAAATACAAATTGTATAAAATAAAACACAAAATTTAAGTTTATAGTGTATACGAGTAGGTACTATATCTGTACGTTGAAAATAGATAAAGTTGCGCGTATATAAGTATGTACTTTGCTGCTTATTAGTACTTAAATATACTTGCTCCTCGTATAGCCTGGCTGAAGTGCTTGTCAATTTAACAAGAAAAAGCCGTGTTTCTCTTCCAGCCTCATTACCATATGTTTATTATTATTACTTAGATAAACTTTCACTCTCATCGTATAGCCTTGCGGACATGGTTGTTAATTTAACAAATTGGAAAGGAAAAGCCGTATGGTATCAGCTGTGTTTCTCCTCCAGCCTCATCACCATATGCTTATTAGTAAACGAATAAACTTTTTGCTCGTATATCCTGGCGGAACAACCACGTTAATTTAACAAATTGGAAATAAAAAGGCGTGTCGTGTCAGCCATGTTTCTCCTCGAGCCTCATTACCATATGCTTATTATTACTTAGATAAACTTTCACTCTCCTCGTCTATAGCCTAGAGGAAGTGGTTGTCAATCTAACAAATTGGAAAGAAAAAGCCGTGTGGTATCATCCCTGTTTCTCCTCCGGCCTGATCCCGACTTCCGAGTGCCGCGGCCCGGCCTGACAAATCCCTCTAATAATCGGCCCTCGTCGCGAGCACGCGCTTCTCTAGTTTACCCTTGTTTCCGAGTTTTAATTCTACCTTCGTAAATCTCACGATACCTTTGTCGTTGACTTTTAAGATTACCTAATTCACTAAATTATTTGTCCCAATTTTAAGTTTTCTCTACTAGGGAAACTAAATCTAAATCATATTTTAAACATTTGTCCAATTTCATTGGCATGAAAGTAGGTATATGTTGATGAAATCTAATGGATTTTAGTACCCAAAACACCCAAACCAATAACTTACAATACGTATTAACAACGTCGAAACGGGAATCGAACCCGCGGCCCTTACTTCTCAACCGACGCCCAATTTAATAAGAATAAGAATAAGAATTAATTTATTAAGTACCAATAAAAATATAACAAAAACATAAGGAAAAGCAATTATGTATATATAATTTATGTTGGCACTTAAAAGGTCTCCGCTCAGCATTAGCCACGAAGCCGTGAAGTCTTCGTGGCGCTGGTATTCTGCGGAGGCCTTCCTTGAAAGGCACTCGCGGTACATACACACGGACGGAAAAATTAAACAAAATGTAAAAAAAAAAAAAAAAAAAAACATGTTAATGCGCTAAACGGTCTTTTTAGACACGCATACCTCGGTTGTTGCAGATGTCCATGGGCGGCGGTGATCACTTACCATCAGGTGAGCCGTCTGCTTGTTCGTCAGCTAAAATGTAAAAAAAAAATACAATTATAAATATTAACTTCATAGTATTTCATACAAAAAATCCATCTTCACAAGATTGAGATTTGGGGTTCTGGAACCCCAAGACGATAAAATATCACAATATGGTAGCTCTTTTCTTATGAGTAATATTTCATGACGTGCACCCTTTTCATCAAGGGACAGAATATTTCTAAACCAATATCGCGCAATAACTTTTTCTTCACAACAACAATTGTCCCGGTGTTCAATTGAAAGATTCTGCCTCAGGTCAAAGATTATTTCTCTTGCGAATTTTTTCACGCGCTCACGTGGGCTCACACGACGGCGTTCAATGGGACGCATGCGTGTTGACATCTGATTAATGATCCTTTGGAGGTTCCTTCAATAGATTAAAAAGAAAAACACAGAAACTGGTAAGTGCAAGTTGGACTCGCGACCGAAGGTTCCTTATAAACTTAGTTACATATGCACATACACATTGAAGCATGATATTAGTATTAGTTTTCATTATACTAAAGTTTTAATTCCCTTGCAGGCCTGTAAAATCTTAAAGTATGAGATATCTCATCTTTTAGCTTTTGATTATTTTGACTGAATACGCACGACTGAAAGAGATCATAGAAATAAGTATTTGAAATTGTCAGTTTGATACCATTACTATTAACGTACTGAAGAAGGGTTACTATAGTATACAAGACTATTTAAATAATATAGATTCTTGGTCATGTTAATCAATTAGTCTTGTGTGTTGTTATTCATAGTAGTCTGATAACTTTGATAGTTGTATTGTTTTTCTTAATCTCCATTGAAACTCTGTAACATCATCAATATTACAGATCATTTGAAAAGAGTAAAAACTACTGAGCTTCTTGCTGGTGTCTTCTCAGTAGAAATCGACATTCCGAATCAGCGGTAGATGATAATAATGTGTAACCTGTATTGACATTCATAAGTGTAATGTATGGTATGGACCTAAATTAAATAAATATTTTTTCGTGCTCCAGACGAAAAGGGTTCTGCATGGCAGACAGACAGACAAGCGGACGATAATACAAGAGTTTTGAAATTGAACTCTTGTATACGGATGACACGATGATTCGTTTGTCCTTTGGACGACGCGTGGACAAGCAGACGTCTGGAACCCTAAAAAGAAACACAAAAAATATTCGCATCGATTTGTGGTTTCCACGATGTTGTTTGAGGCGGTAGAGGAATCAATTCGAGCTTGATGTGTCCTTTGGTTCGTTTTTATACAGGGCATGTGACATTTTTATAGTATTTTGTACAGAAAGTAGTATTTATAAACATGTATAAGTAAGTAAGCGTTGATTATTCATTTGAAAATATTCATGATATTATGTTAGCACATTAGCTGTACTTTATTTTCAATGTCAATAGGTCATGAACTAAATAGGCAGATACGTAAATATAATAAAATCTTCCCAGATTAATTTTCATCTTTATCAATTTCTAGAATTACAAGTAAAAGATAAAGATAAAAAATTCTTTATTCAATTTAGGTCCACACAGAACACTTATGAATGTCAAAATAGGTACATAATATAAACCGCTGGTTCGGAATGTCGATATCTACTGAGAAGACACCAGCAAGAAACTCAGTAGTTACTCTTTTCAAATATTAGTGATGTTACAGAGTTTCAATTGAGAAGAGAAAAAGAATACAATTATGGAAGTTAATAGACTACTATGAATAACAACTCAAAAGATTAATCAATTAACATGACCAAGAATCCTTATCATTTAAATAGTCTTTTAACATCATTCTCATCCATATCTTAGTCTTATTAAGACGAGAAGAAATTTATGTGTGAGTAGTTTGATATAATATGTTTCAGTTCATTAAATAAGTATTCGGTTTTAGAGATACTTAAACTAATCCGGAAACTAGAACTCCATCCGTACCATCTGGATGGGTCCACCACCGTACGCTTTACACGTCATTTTTACCACGCACCTCCTCATTGTGGAATCAACCCACAGCGGTATTTCCGAGCCGATACGACTTTGAGATCTTCAAAAAACGAGCTTTTAGCCTGAAACACAGGGTATCCTAGTTAAGGCAAAATGTCAAATATTAGCAGTAATATATAAGATTAAGATCATAAGTTTGTACTTAGAAATAAGTTATTTGCAATATATTTTTTTTTAGCCTATACCTTCCTAAAATGCCTTCAACGCATATCCGCTCCCTCTGGTGTGGCAGATTTCCATTGGTGGCGGTGATCGCTTACTATCAGGTGACTCGCTTTGCTCGTGTGCCTCCCTTTCTCATAAAAAAACGTAAGTATGTACCTACTAAGTATACTACATTCATTACAGATAAATGTATGGTTTTATTGTAAGATAAGCAAAGAATCTACTTCATCCCAAGCTTATAACAAAGTCATTTAGCAGGCGACTGGCAGGTAATTCGCTAAAAACGTAAACCCTTATTTATTAACGGCCACGTATGGAGTTACCTGATATCCCATTTAATTAAATTAGCCACAGAGCAATTAGCTGAACTTGATCCTGAGAGGCTCAAGTTTGAACCAGGGAAGTCCCACATGACTTAGTTTAATCAGAAATTTAATTGAGCGTTCACCATACAATCACATAAGTTATCGCTTTTATTATACATGAAGTTAAATCAATCCGGGCCTAATAGGTTGAAGGTAAACAGTTGACAAGTTTACAACACTTTCGATCTATCACTAGATAGGTACTGAGTAAGGATACCGGAGGCCCAATGGAAAAGTTCGTAAGCGATTGCCACTTAGTGTTCCTGAGGCCTATAGGCTTTTAGGCTTTTTTTCAAGCCTAGCCTATTAATGAAGGGCTAGAGGAGGCTAAAAGCCTAAAAAGGCTTTTAAGCTAGGCCTTTTTCATTGTCTTTATTTGGTCTACCCGAGAATTATAGTCTTTTAAGCTTTTTGCAGGCTAGGCTTATAATTAAATTTGTTGAAAGGCTAAAAGTCTATAAATATTTTTAAACATTTAGGCTAGGTCTGTATTTATAATTTCATTTATTTCATTTAATAATTATAAGATTTTAAACATTCTTTCAAATTGCATGAATGTACTTTAATATGCTAGTTTAAAAGTGTGATTAAACAATAGTAATAAATAGAAGTATAATAATTTTGATACAGTCCAAAGGTTGACTTAAACAGAAAGGTAAATGATGCGGCAAAAGTAAATTGCAAATCTGTAAGTAAGTAAAAAAAAGGCACAGTCTAGGCGCAGTGAATATAATATGATAGGTATTGTGCCCAAGCGCGGAAGGTTCTGGGTTCGAATCCCGGTCGGATAAATTTCGGTTAACCATAGGGAATGCCCTTGTTTGAGAAAAGCTGATCAGTTTTAAAAAGTTTTTTTTTTTCACTATTAGAATGCTACATTATTTTAAGGTATCTAAGTCGCAGCAGTCTATACAGGTATTCATAACTTGTTCATGGTGTTTGATATTTTATCAATACCTGCTACAAGTGTCTCTAGTGCACACTCTTTCTCTAAAGCAGGACATTAAATAATAAAAAAAGAAATCTTCTGGGTGACAAAAGTATAAGATCTTCAATGTGCTTGTCACCATGGCTTAATTTTTTTTGAAAATAATAAATAAACATATTGTTTTGTTATTTTAACTTTTGTAATAAATAAATACAATACCTAAATAAATATTGTTTTTTTAATAGTCCGACAACTAATTCCACGGACACTGAAGCAGTGCCTTTTTAGAGCTTATTTTTTTAAAGGGTTACAAAATTATAAATTTTCTCCGCGATAAAATTAAAATTAAATAAAATAAAATTACAATAGCTTAAGTTTAGACAGTCATGCATGATTATTGTTAGTAGGTTGAATTTGAATTTAGTGTAATTGTAAGTAGGGTGTCTTTTTTGTCTTTGGGAGTAGGGGGTTGTTTTTTATGTAGTTTATGGTCCTCAGAGGGGGGTTTAAGGGTATGTGGATATTTTATGTTTTGTTTGCAAGCTTGTTCCTAACCGCATAAGTCAAGTCACAATTATGGCTATAGCCTTTAAAATAAGCCAACAGGCTTAAAAATACCTACAGGCTTAAAAAAGCCTAAAAGGCATTTTAGGCCTATAGGCTTTTTAAAAATTTAGGCTTTTTTAAGCCTATAGGCTTTTTAAAGTGACTAGCCTTTTACAGGCCTGTTATAATACCATAGCCATAATGAATGAGGAAGAGAGAAAGAAAGATATAGTATGTTCAATAGCAGTACGAGAAGATGAGAGAGAACTGGAATGGAAGAGTCGAATCTAATTAGTTAAAGATGATCAGTCTCTGATCACGTTAGATGTAGTGGTAAAAAAAATACCATAGACATAAAAAAGCCTAATGGGCTTAAATTTAAGCCTAAAAGCCTTTAGGCCCCGGGATCACTCCACCGCTCATGGACTACCACAACAACAGCGAGTATTGAAGTCACAGGTGCGCTGCCAATCATTTAACTGTATGTAAAAACACTCGCTCGGCGAACACCGCAAGCGCCGCTTCACGCCCGGTTCTCAGGGTTTTCTTCCTCAATCTTGGGGACATTTTAGTTAGATAACTTTCTAAAAGCACTTGCGGCACCCATATCTCTTCTTGGGATTCAAGGTAACTTTTTCTCGCCGGTAGGTTCGTCTCACAAACACAATTTGTAGCTGCCCCAAGTTTGCTGCCATAAATTGTTATGTAAATATACGAATTTATATTGCTCGGATGACTGTCGGAAGGAGAGGCGAAACTTTTCTTTTTATGGATTATACCGTCGATCCTTTTATGTATTTCTTTATAACTTGGCTCAATTATTCAATGCGGGTCTCGCAGGTCGCACTTTTACGAATAATTTAGTCATTTTTTAGATTTTTATGCTGCAATGGTAGGTCAGTAGATCAGAACGGTCGTGATTCGAATATGTGCACACTTCTAACATTAGCTCGGCGGGTACGGAAAAAATCCCAAGGAAACCTGCACATCTCGGATAGTTTCTCAAAATTGTGGATACCTATATAATTTCAGGGAATGATTCTTAACGTGTGACCGTGATTCAATTGCTGATTCTCCTGTCTTAGGGTAGCGAAGGTCAGACGGTAGTCGCTTTATTATAATTACCAGACTTTCCGAATCCTGGATCATGATTCTAGCGTACCCCGGATTCCAAAGGGATAGATTTGGTCGCAATTGTGAAACACACGCTAAGATGAAGTGGATAAGGGTGCTTTTTAAAGAAAATAATCGGCCAAGGATTTTGTATCAATGTAGTACTCTGATTGTTTAGGTAATTAACTAAAGTTAAACAACTAAAATGGCGGGGTTCAGGGATTTTTAACCTTCTTTTCGAATCGTGATCTGTCACTTCAAGTAAAGTTCACAGTTGGCGGGAACCCGACCATGTGAAATATCAGTCAAAAATGATGCCGCACTACCGAGCAGTATGACTTTTAGATTTAGTCGGGTTGTCCATTACTTTTTTTCACAAGAAAGGTTTTGGATAACTGGTTTTTTAGATCCTTTTTTGTTGGCACACTGTAATACTTTTAGAAATCAGTAAAAATAAATATTTACTCAATTGTTAGCAAGCTCAAAAAGAATTTTCGCCATTATTATTAAACCAAGTGGTTAAATATAACAATTGATAACAGAGAAAATGAGATTAAGATTCCGAATAATTGCTTCCAAAGATCGATAGTATAGTTTTCTCTTTTCTGAGATTCCTTTGAAACAATTGCATTGCTTATTTTCAGCCTCAATAGCTATAACCTCTGTCCCACGACTTCTAAGCACAATCTTTTATTATATTGTAATGTCTTACTTTATTTCTTTTGTGAGCATTTTGTGTTAGTACGAGTACCGTTAACAGTATTAAATAAATAAATATTTCACAACATCACATACATTGATCTGACTCCGAGATAGGTAGCTCAAGCACCTGTGTTACGGATATCAGAATCAACAGTGGGATTACAAATATATACATATAATACTTTTCTTTTGTAAATACATACTTATAATATATAGATAACGCCCAGACCAATACTAACAGATATGTTCATGAACACAAATGTTTGTACTGTGCGGGGATCGAACCCGCAACCCTTGCACCAGAGGCAGCGTTCACTACCAGTGTTCCAAGCGGGTCGTCAAAATATTAAAATAAAACGAATTATTTAATGATTAAACTTTTATTGCACTCAAAATAAAGTATGAAAAGTATAAATCAGTATTACAGGATATGTACACTTTATGATGGTGTAGGGCAGTGCATTCTTATTTAAATACTTACACAGAAAATGTAAATATTAATACATAAATAAAATATAAATACACTAATACATACATACATAAAAGAACATTAACTACTTACATATATATGATTAAATAAAGATAAATACTACAACTACAATAAATGACAATGGATCTCAAAGCATGCGAATGATTTTAATCTAAGGACAGGAAGAGATGGGGGAGAAGAAAATGCTTACCACTAGAGTCCACACTGTTGATTCTTATTTCATAAAAGTATTGAGTTGAGCAATCCACAAATACTCTTAAGGTGACGGGTAGGGCACACTAGCGACGACAATCGATTTTAATTTTTAGCTACTAAAATGGATCTATTTTAAACAATTTCGGGGTTACAATCTCTTGGCAAACACTTATAATTTTTTGTAAATACATACTTATAATACATTGAAAACACCCAGACCAATACAAACAGACATGTTCATGCACACAAAGGTTTGTATTGTGCGGGAATCGAACCCGCAACCCTTAGACCAAAGGCAGCGTTCACTACCACTGTTCCAAACGGATCGTCGTTAAGCTTCGAGACAACGTCACTTCCGGCATATTAATTAATAATTTTAAAAATAAATATTTCAATAAAAACATACTTTTAATGTTAACTAAAAAATATGGGTCATCCCTTTTATCTCTTTCTTTATTCTAAAAGCGAATTAAAATGCTAATTTATTTTGTCGTATTGTCCATTTGCTAAAAACATCACGTGATTAATCGACAGCACTTACAATAAACTCATTTTTGAAGGTCGGAAAAAAATCCGACAAAAATTCCTTTGATGACTGAATGACATTTTTGTTGTTGCAAGTACTTTAAGGTCGTATTTGACTAATCTCATGATAATATTGTAACAAGTTGTTAGTGCAATGGCCATTTTTCTTACTGCCTTTTTTTTCGTTGTCCCAGGGGAAATGCATTACGCATAATCGTCCGCCGGGGGGCGGACAGCTTATGTCGGACTCCCCCCGCATAACGGCGGGAGTCTACCGTCTAAAACCCCTGGGCACCCTCTCATCGGCCAGAGTGGGGGTCGTGGTGACGTTCACGAAGCCATGTGCACGACCCCCCGGACGGAACCCTGCTAAATGGCGGGCAGGACGCTGCCCCATGGGGTGGGCTGGGGGTGATCAGCCGTCCCTAACGAGCACTGGAGGTGACCAGTGCGATGGCCTCCTCCAAGGAGAGGAAAGAGACGCGCATATTGTCGGCGTCTCCTTGGCGGCGACCCCTCGGAGCGCGTCGGCGGAAAAATGTTTCCCCTGCGCGCCCCGCTGCTTCCTTTCCTGCCATCACCTCCTCGCAGAAGGTGGCGAAGGCCTTCCAGGCCTCCTCCCCTGCCAGTATAGCTTCCACTATACTGCCAAGGGTGAGGTCTTGGACAATCCCACGACGGACAATACGCAAGCGTATGTTCTGCCGTGTCATCGCATCGGCAGCGCCCCACTCGCGGATTTAAAGCATAAATCCGTAGTTGATAAAACTTTTTAGGATCACACGGAGCGTTACAAATCGCGATCTAAAGTTATTACCGTACTAAAGCTCATGTCATCCCGTTCCAACACGCAATATTAAAAGGGGCTGGCACAAATTTTGTCCCGGGAATATCCTTAGTTAACGATTTATAATAAGGGGGATAGTTCGCGCCACCAAAGAAGTCCCGCGGTAGGTGCTACTTCTGTTGCGTCAACATTCAAATTTGAGCTTTGTTGACATAGACACAAGGGATATAATTTTTTAGTTCCGTGTTTGGCCGAGGGACATTCGTGGCGCGGACTCTACCCTAACCCTACAACTGTCGCAGATTTATGCAGCGGCGACAGTTTGCGGACGAGATAAAAGATTTAACGGCGCCCTCTGTGTGTCGCCGGCGACCGCTATTGTCGCGGAACAACTTAGGCTTTAATCGCTTTCCTGGGCAATGTTCCGGTCGCAGCGCACTGTATATTGTTTTACACTCGGACTGACTTAGCCTTTTGTTTATCGCCAATGCTCTAATACCGTGTTTAACTAATTTCGACTGCGTTTGGTTAATACTTACCTAGTGCCTTCTTAAAAACATTAATCTTACTATGTACATTCCAAAATGTGTTTTGCGAGTTGTATTTTGAATGCACTAAGTGAGTTTACATATTTTTTTTGAGGGTTTTTTGTTATACAATTGCGCTCCCTCAAAAGTAATCATTTTTTGCCGTAATTGGTTCTGACTTTGGGTAGTGCGAGAAAACTGGGGCGACGAGTGCTAAACCGGACCGCTAAACTTTAAACTTTAAGCAACCGAGTGCTAAACTTTAAGCAACTAAACCGGATATCTTTTTAACTATTTCGAAGCTGCATCCGTAAACACTAATATTATTTATTTAATACTTATACTTAACTTTTGGGTCTGTTTTTGTACTCGAAATTTGAATTACCGCCAAAACGGCCAATGGACAACATTTCAAAATTGCTATGCTCTGAAACAAAAAATACCAATTCTTTATTTACTTTTCCGCTGCTCGAATATATATTTATTCATTTTTTATATTGCTTATTTACTGAGAAAAAAATTAAAAACTAAAAAACGTAAGATGACGTCATCGGACGGCAGAATGTAAAATATTTCTTTGCCTAGCACATTATAGTTTTAAATTTAGGAAATGCCAAACCCATGACATGCAAACTATCAAAAAAAAGACAACTTGTCAACGTTGAATGAATGAATGACGTTGACAATGTTGACACTAGTATTATTTACCTTTGACAGTAGTACCTTTTTTTATTAAAACAATGATAAGCAAAGGAATATCGCTGTATTCAGCCGTCCGATGACGTCATTTGGCGCTTACGTCTATTTAGAATATAATGAATTTCAATAATTATTTTAAGCATGAAAATGGACAAATTTTGAAAAAAGGAAAAATATGGGTCAGTTCATTTTATGTCTATTTTCATATAAAAAAACAATATGGACATGTTAAAAATATGAAATGTTGTCCATTATGATCTGAACCAAATTTCGAGTGCAAAAATAGATGAAAAAGTGGTGCACGATTAATAAATAAATAGTATACATGTTTGCTTAGAGACTCCCGCTCCGAAATTGGTCAAAATAGGTCCGGTTTAGTGGCTAACAATTTAAATCGCCGCAATTTAGCCGTGTGGTCCCCGGCAGAGTAGAATAGGCCACCCTCACTCTTACGGAGGTGTCGTAAAAGGCGACTAAGGTAAAGTTGCTGGCATGATCATCAGCACCCAGAGAAGGAAAACTCTGCATTTATATCAAAACTCTGACCAACCCGTCAGCCAAGCGTGGTGAGTATGGCAATTACCCCTCATGTGATTGAGGGAGGCCCGTACCCCAGCATTAATAAATAAATATTTCACAACATCACATACATTGATCTGACTCCGAGTTAGGTAGCTCAAGCACCTGTGTTACGGATATCAGAATCAACAGTGGGATTACAAATATATACATATAATACTTTTCTTTTGTAAATACATACTTATAATACATAGCAAACACCCAGACCAATACAAACAAACATGTTCATGCACACAAATGTTTGTACTGTGCGGGGATCGAACCCGCAACCCTTGTATCAGAGGCAGCCAAAGCTGTTCCAATCGGGTCGTCAAAATTGCATTAGCATTGGGGACTTAAATGGGCTGATGATGATGATGATGAATTTAAATCGATTGATGTTTCTAGTTAGGCTACATGTCGCCTTAAAGCGGTCTTTGCCTTAGGTTCCCAGGTTCGATCCCCGAGTCGGGCTAAAATTTTTACTTGAGTTTTTCTGTTTAGAAGTTCTCAATGGCAGCTCGTAGTTTGGAAGTTGGCGGTATTGTACCGCCGTGCCTCGGAAAGCACGTTAAGCCGTTGGTCCTGTACCCTATCAATCTCCGGTCGTGTCACACTGGTGTCCCATCGGAATATGAGGGCAAGGGAGTGCACTTGTGTTTACGCACACACTTGATCACTATAATAGATCCTGCGTAAGCGTAAGCCTTAGCCCAAATCGGTTGGAGGATATTATTATTATTATTGCCAGTGGTCTAATACCGTGTTTAACTAATTTCTTAATTAATTTAAACACGAAGAAATGAGCGCAAAACTAAATCCGTAGTTGATAAAACTTTTTAGGGTCTCACGGAGCAGAGGGCCTAATTTAAAGCACTCGTTACGACCGTATCGGAGTTTCCCTCTCTTTCACACGCGCTGTGTGTCTCCTTTGTTTAGATGCGACAGATATAGGTATTCTCGTTCGTTACGGCTTTAAATTAAGCCACCAAGACCCTGAACCCTTCAAATGTCGCAGATTTATGCAGCGGCGACAGTTTGCGGACGAGATAAAAGATTTAAGGCGATGGGTACCACTAACTAGCGACGCCAATCGATTTTCATTGATAGCTACCAAACCGGGTCTATTTTAAATAATTTCGAATCTCCAGTCTCTAAGCAAACATTTATACTATTTATTTAATAATTATGTACCACTTTTTTATCTGTTTCTGCACTCGATATTTGGATTGTCGCTAAAAGTGGCCGTTTTTGCGGTAATTCAAATTTCGAGTTGGTATATAAGCTGCCAGTCGAAAAAGTGAAGTATCTATAAGTTTTAAATAAATAGTATAAGTTCTTTCCAAGAAGCTGGATATATCGGGTTTAATTGTTATAAATTTAAATCAATGGGTGTCGCTAGTGTGCCCTACCCGTCACCCTTAAAGTGACGGGTAGGGCACGCTAGCGACGCCAATCGATTTTAATTTTTAAGCTACTAAAGCGAATCAATCTATTTCAAACAATTTCGGGGTTACAACCTGCCGGCAAACACTTAAACTATTTATTAAATAACCACGCATGTAATGTTGAGTCCAACGCGTACGCGAAAAATTGATTAAATAATTTTTTGCGCACAAAAACGGACCCAAGATTTGTGCATGATTATTTAATTAATAGTATTATAAGTGTTTGCCGGGAGGTTGTAAGCCCGCAATTGTTTAAAAAAGATCCGGTTTAGTAGCTAACAATTTAAATCGATTGGTGTCGCTAGGTAGGGGCCACCCGTCGCCTTAACGGCGCCCTTAGTGCGTGTGACACTGTGACGTCAGTGGCCGCTTTTGTTGGGAAACAATTTACAGGTTGTAATCGTTTTCCTGGGAAAATTTTTAATCGCCTTTCGGGAAAATTTTCCGGTCACAGTGTTTTGTTTTACCAGTTTCACACTGATTGGAGACGAACCTTTTTGCTTGTACGCACTTCAATGCCGTTGAACTGATCAAAACACACACTGTATTTGAACCGTACTTATTTATTCAAACATCACCTTTGACCTATATACGCTCACAGAAATAATGTTGCAGGTGCGATGCAATAGTGCACAGCGCCATCTAGTTTCATTTCGTGGTATTATTTTTAATAGGCAAACAAACAGCCGTATTTACTTAAATCTTATCAATATTGTACTCAATATTTATACCTTAAACAAAAGATACCAACACGAGAATTAATCACTAAACTTGTCTAAGGACGTCACTGCCCTTTTAAATCTCCATAAGACTGCCTTAGGGAAACAGAATGCACTAATGTACAGTTGTTGCTCCTAAAAGAATACCATATTATTATGTATATTTACGTGTGACCTTAGCAATAAGGCGACAGGTTTTAACTAGCGACACAAATCGATTTAAATTGTTAGCTACTAAGCCGGATCTATTTTAAACAATTTCGGAGCGGGAGTCTCTACAAACATTTATACTAATTATATGTATAATAATAATTGTGAAAGCGAAAATTGGATTAACGCCATAAGTAGCCGTTTTTTGTGGTAATTCAAATTTTGAGTACAAAAGCAGAGCCAAAAGTAAAGTATGAGTATTAAATAAAAAGATAACCAGTTTAGTTGCTAACGACTTCAATCAATTGGCGTCGCTAGTGTGCCCTACCCTGCACCTTAACGTGTGTCTGTGTGTGTGTGTGTGGCCATAAAGAGTATCTATCTATCTACCATTATGATCTCAAAAATGAGCGATTAAGTCGTAATTTTTTTTCATTTCATCTCCTACTTGATCGAACATTATTACCTACCTTTTGTTTGCCCCCAACAGGGGATAACACAAAATGTCCCCTGCCTAACTATGGATTTGCTCCTGCCGGATTAAATGGGTTAAACAAAGAGCGTAAGAGTAACACACACGCCCCGGGCACATTCCTCCGGCAAATCCCTTTGATGGAAAATGTATGTTGCGGTCGGACGCCGGTTACTGAACAATTAATTTCAGCTAAATCTCGCTTGTTGAATAATTCATGGCCACCAGTCGCGACCGAAAAATAAAAGGGAAGAAATAAAAATATTTTATAATGACGTCAAATTCTTATTCCTTTCCGTCAGGTCGCTATTGGCATTGTATGTTTACGTTTACCATCTTTTAACTCTTTTTTTATGTGATAGGTGGCAGACGAGCAGACGGATCGCCGGATAGTAAGACAGCCGTGACCCCAGTGGAGTCACAAGTGCGCTGCAAACCTTTTCTCCGGATTGGGCCCCCTTACCATCACTCACGCAGCGAAACACAGCACAGTGTTGCTTCACGCTGGTTTTCTGTAAGGCCGAGCGGGCCCATTCATGCCGATGCGTGGCTCTCAGCAACTTCTTATAAACTTTATGTGTATTATTTGAAGTTGAATTTGAGTCCCAGAGGCTGTAGGTAATTACCTTATTACCTACCTCAAAGGTCCATTTTGTGATTTCTATAGTCATGAAAGTAATAATTTAAATTAAAATAAGGCCAGAAGTCGAACCCTTTTAGTTTTCAAAACATTTTAACAAAGCTGCTTAATATTTAACGGTACCTTACTTAATATCAGGGACGGGCAAAATCTGCCAAGTTCAAATTACTGATTATTAGCTTTTGCCCGTGGCTTCGCTTGGATTAAAAAAAGACCAATAGTAGCCTCTGTTACTCACCACCTCCCTTCAACTGTCATCATAGGCCTTTTCTTCTATAGCAGATGTTCGCGCGGTGTGGTTGGTGTGGACATTATTACAGCTGCGCTCGTGGCTGTATAGTTCTATGCGGGAGTGAATTTTCCTTCCGTATCTGGATTCACATACAAAATCACGGCGATCCATCGCTCTATTTTGCCGTGAAAAAAGGACAAACTGATAGACAGACACACACACTTTCATATTTATAACATTAGTAGGTATGGATAAATTATAAATAAAAAATCCTTATTTTTTTAAAGTTACTCATACATTTGATATAAACTATTGATCTACTATTGATCTTTCATCTATATTATAAAGTACAATTTTGTACTATTCATTATTTATTTTATCCTCATCCCCACAGATTATCCAAATATTTATTCCTAAACGATATTTAAGTTTTAGTTATATGTACCTAGTTCCATGAATTGAGTATTTTGTGCAATATAGTTTATCGGTCTATAATAAATAAATATTTCACAACATCACATACATTAATTTCACTCCGAGATATGTAGCTCAAGCACCCGTGCTTTGGATATCAGAACCAACCCAGTGGGATTACAAATATATACATATAATACTTTTCTTTTGTAAATACATACTTATAATACATAGAAAACACCCAGACCTATACAAACAGACATGTTCATGCACACAAATATTT
Organism: Marasmia exigua; assembly: GCA_019059595.1. Classification (NCBI taxonomy): domain Eukaryota; kingdom Metazoa; phylum Arthropoda; class Insecta; order Lepidoptera; family Crambidae; genus Marasmia; species Marasmia exigua. Next base: position 6,130,343 of record CM032464.1, on the reverse strand, counting down.
GTAATGTGCGGGGATCGAACCCGCAACCCTTCATAGCGTTTACTACCACTGATCCAAACGTGACACATTAAAAGTAACTTCGCAATTGTTTCGGTAATATAGTTCCGAGTTTGATTCGGAATTCAAAATAGTTTAGACAATTTTCGCGATAAAGGCAGCGTTCACTACCACTGTTCCAAACGGGTGATCTATCTATGGGTGTATTTTAAGCAATACAAACCACCTTATACAAATCCCATTCCAACACAAATTGTTAAAAGGGGCTGGCCCGAGTTTTGTTCCGGGTCTATCCTTAGCTCGCGATTTGTAATAAGGGAGAAGGAATTTCGTTATTCACATCTCGCATGCTTCACTTCACTTAGTAGGTATGATGACACCATATAAATAAACATTGACTGCCTTGGCGCAGTGGTTAGTGGGTCGCACTTTAAAGTGTGTGTGTGTTTGGCCGTGTGGTCCCCGGCAGAGTAGAATAGGCCACCCTCACTCTTACCGAGGTGTCGTAAAAGGCGACTAAGGTAAAGCTGCTGGCATGATCATCGGCACCCAGAGAAGAAAAACTCTGCATTTATATCAAAACCCTCGCCAACCCGTCTGCCAAGCGTGGTGAGTATGGCAATTACCCCTCATGTGATTGAGGGAGGCCCGTGCCCCAGCAGTGGGGACTTAAATGGGCTGATGATGATGATGATGACTTTAAAGTGACGGCTGCGAAAAGGTCCTGGGTTCGATCCCCGGGTCGGGCCAAAAATTTGTACCTAAGTTTTCGGTAAGAAATTATTGGAGTCAGCCCGGAGTCTGGAAGTCGGCGGTCATGTACCCCCGAGCCTCGGAAAGCACGTTTAGCCGTTGGTCCTGCGCCTAATCCCTCTCCGGACGTCACGCTGGTGTCCCATCGGAATATGAGGCTAAGGAAATAGAGAGTGTTTGCGCACATACTTGAGCACTATAATATATTCTGCGTACGTGGCTAATATTGAGATTGGCCGCCGTAGCCGTAAACGGTTAGGGGGATATTATTATAAATAAACATGATTAGGCCTGGTTAAATCCACTTGCGGCAAAACGTACTAAACGCCATGCCCGCCACCCCAATCGTATCAGCGCCGCTCAATGGACAACATTTCAAATTTTTAACATGTTCATATTGTTTTTTTATATGAAAGTAGACATAAAATGAACAGACCCATATTTTTTCTTTTTTCAAAATTTGTTCATTTTCATGCATAAAATAATTATTGAAATTCTTTTTATTCTAAATAGACGTAAGCGCCAAATGACGTCATCGGACGGCTGAATACAGCGATATTCCTTTGCTTATCATTGTTTTAATAAAAAAAAGGTACTACTGTCAAAGGTCAATAATACTAGTGTCAACATTGTCAACGTCATTCATACATTCAACGTTGACAAGTTGTCTTTTTTTTTTGACAGTTACATGTCATGAGTTTGGCATTACGTAAATTTAAAACTATAATGTGCTAAGCAAAGAAATATTTTACATTCTGCCGTCCGATGACGTCATCTTACGTTTTTTAGTTTTTATTTTTTTTCTCAGTAAATAAGCAATATAAAAAATAAATAAATATATATTCGAGCAGCGGAAAAGTAAACAAAGAATTGGTATTTTTTGTTTCAGAGCTTAGCAATTTTGAAATGTTGTCCATTCACGTGTTACAAATGCGGACGGAAAATTCACTCCCGCAAAGAGCTATACAGCCACGAGCGCAGCTGTAATGTCACCACACTGCGCGATGCTGCTTAAAACATTCGCTATAGATGATAAGCCCTATGATGATGATATAAATATTTATTCCCTGTCGTCGCTTTGCTCTTTAATATAAGTGCTGACGACAACACAAGTATTAAGGTCAGCAGACCAACACACGGCATGGGGTGCTCTCACATCGCGCGTGCCTTAATTACCGCCGTCCACACTATGGCATCTACTAATGGAATGATAATACTCGGCCGGAACGTGATCGGGGTACTAATTCAAAGTGACTTAAGCAACCCTACTAGGATGAGAGTATTAAGATAATATGTAAAATAGATGGTCAACAGACATGCTGAAAACAACTGGCCGTGGGAGAGCCACGCTTCGGCAGAATGGGTCGACTCACCGGAGCACCGGAGTGATACCACGGCCTCACAGAAAACCGGGGTGAAGCAGCATTGTGCTGTGTTTCGCTGCGTGAGTAGGGTACCGGAGGCCCAAACCGGGAGAAGGGGGGTTAAGGGTTGGCAGCGCACTTGTGACTCTACGGGTGTCGCGGGTGTTAATGGGCGGCGGCAAACATTTACCATCAAGTAATCCGTCTGCTCGCCTGGCTGCCAAAAATGGGCCCAAAAGCACACCATTTTTTAAAGGTGATGAGCGATGGTAGCTTCGTTCATAAGAACGCGCCTTCCACACGTCAGGTCTTAGGTTCGAATCTGAGCATGCACCTGGAATTTTTAAATCTATGTGCTTATTTCTACCATTAGCTCGGCGGTGAGGGAAAAGATCATGAGGACACTTGACGTTTCGGGTAGTTTCTAGAACGTGTAAACATGATGAAATTGACATGATTTTTTGGGTATAGCATTTTTTTGCAATTATTCTTAAAGATAAGAGAAAGATAAAAAATACTTTATTCAATTTAGGTCGACACAGAATACTTATGAATGTCAAAATAGGTACATAATATCTACCGCTGGTGCGGAATGTCGATTTCTACTGAGAAGAAACCAGCAAGAAACTCAGTAGTTACTCTTTTCAAATATTGATGATGTTACAGAGTTTCAATTGAGAAGAGAAAATAAAATACAATTATGAAAGTTAATAGACTACTATGAATAACAACTCAAAAGATTAATCAATTAACATGACCAAGAATCCCTATCATTTAAATAGTCTTGTACACTATAGTAACCTTTCTTCTCTCTGAAGTAAATAACACTTAAAAATTTATCGACAGTCTTCGGGTGGGACTAGTTCTCTTGCTACTGCAACTGATTTAGCGACTAAGCTACCGGAGACCGACAACGAATTTTGTAAGTGCTTCTTGCTTCGCCGTGAGCCGATGATAGTTTCATCAATATTATAGGTATGTACCTACAAATATGCAGTGGAAATATTGTTAGAAATATTTTACCACCAGTTATGATGAAACTGCTCAATTCATATGAATTTTTGGGGTATAGCAATCCCGAAGACTCACCAGGACGCGTCCCACCCGAAGATTGTCGATAAAATTTTAAGTGCATTTTTTACTCAATGATCAATAACATTGGTTTGGGTTCTTATGTTTAAGGAGGTCAGACGGCAGTCACTTCATGTAATTACCATAGTACCCAAATGCTACATCATAGTCCAAGCGTACTTCGGGCCAAACCGACAGCTATGGTCTCAACCGATAATAATACGAGACGAAATGAATGAGTGATGAGCATTGGCCATTTTGATTGATTTAGATTGATACTTCTCCAAAACTCCCAAGAAAAAATGCTGAAACGTAATCTGCGATCGTTATTTTATTTTTTGAACATTTGTGTCCAAGAATTCGTTTACTATCAGTTGTGACAAATGGGATATATTTTCTCACGAACACATCTGCAAGAGATGGTCATCGATCGCCCACTGTGAATCCTCTCACGATATCACGTATTAGCCACGCATTCATCTCGGCGCCATCAATCTTTGCCAGCACCGATCTGACTTTGGTCCAGTGTTGCCAACTGTAATAATACAATAATTAACTATAATAGTCATATAACCTCTTTTCAAAAACCAATATTTACTCCAAGGTCATTTCACTTAGTACTGTTTTTCCTTAGTATGGGAAAAATAGTTCAGCGGTTTTGGTTAGATTGAGTTTGTAAAAAGCAGATGTAGCTTTGAAAAGCAATCAAACAGATGGTTCCACCGTAGTTTCGGTAGATGTCACTATGCATTTTTAGTAGTGAATCGCACTAGTGAAGCGTATTTCCGAAACAATGACCTCAAGCCGCATGCCCACATTAGCAATTTAAAAAAAGTATGGTTAACAAACCAGAAATCCAGAAGGTATTTGAAATTTTGTTACATAGGAAATAAAGTTATTTTTGATATTTTATTTAATCCCTGACTGGATCTCGAAGGTGGTTGAGCTACATAGCCGTTGACTTTTGTTCGTTTTCCTCTATGATTTACTCAAGCTGCTTATATGGAACTGAATGCGAGTAAGTGCCCCAAGATCGGTCAAAGTGGCGAACATTTGAAAAGACTTATCTCGAATTAATGGACCGCGACAAAATCATCAAAATCAAAATCAAATAATTCTTTATTTGCATAGGCTTGTACACAGCACTTACAAATCGTCATACATTTGAATGATTTAAAACTATTTATAAGTAGTTATGTAATAATTTACATGTTAATACATATATATGTTGATACATAAAATATACTAAAGAAATAAATAACATAATGCGATTCTACCACCGGCTCGGAAAGTTGTTTCTGGTCGAGAAGATCCGGCAAGAAACTCGCCAGTTACTCTTTTTAATCGCCAACTTTTTTTACAATGGTTTATTATCCTCATACCAAGTCATACAGTCTAATGCAACACAAAATAGAATGAAGCAAATTAAAAGCTAAATATGAGGTAAACCGAAGAGGACCAGTCCCCAAAGGTGGCACCTTTTCACAAGTATGACGTATGTGTCAGCCATCATTTCACTCAACCATATTAGAGGGAATGTAATGACCCGCCACATAACGCCACCACCTCAGAGACATTTGAGTGAGCATGACTACTTAGGTTCCCCTTATAGGTCACAGAGTACTTAATCCAATACTAATAAACTGCAGGACGAGGTGTACAATAGTAGGTGGTTAGCATCTTGTCAATTGTTTGATTAATCAATACTAATCAATTTGTATACAATAATAAATGCTGCTAAGCCTAATTTATTAAAATTGATTAATTATATAATAATAGTGATTTCAGTAAATATTTATAAAATTACTACATGTGTGCAGGCACGGAGGTCATTATGTCCACGAATCCTTATCATTTAAGTAATCTACAATTTTATAGTATCCTTACAGGTTGATGATGATCTTTTCCGGGACCTTGGAACATATCTATCTAGTGAGAAACTAGCTGCTCTGTGGTGTCTAGTAATAATGTGGAAAATAAACAAATACGCAAATGCATATACTTCCGCATTCAGAATATCAGGGAGAGATTAAGAACAATATTATACTTTTTTATAATCCTTTTCGGCAGACAGATAACCAGACAGAGAACCAGAGTCACCGACATAGCCCACCGAATTAGCAAACTGAAGTGGCAGTGGGCTGGTCATATTAGCCGCAGAACTGACAGCCGTTGGAGCCGTTAAGTCCTTGAGTTGAGACCGCGACTCGGTAAGCGTAGTGTAGGACGCCCTGCGACAAGATGGGATGATGACATTCGAAGGCTGGCTGGTGTGGGCTGGATGAGAGTGGCCGAAAATCGGGAGCAGTGGCGTGCATAAGGGGAGACCTTTGTCCAGCAGTGGACGAGTGTGGGTTGCTGATGATGATGATGATGAATCCTTTTCGAACGTGATTGAACCCCCGACTGTACCCTCGAATAATTGTCACCTAGATACCGAACAAAAACAAGTGTCATCATCACACATATGCTTGTCCAGGGTCCAGGGAACCGAACTCAACCTATGCAGCAAATGGACTGTAGCTGTCTAATGCACCACTAAACTGATGATTATTATGTTTTGAAGTAAAAATGCTGATCACTGAATAGCCACAAAAAGTACAAAATATTGTGTCAAAAGCACTACATTGGCAACACATTTTCGGTGCAGCGGAACGCGTGACATGGCGATTCATCATAAACCACCGGAACTGGTCTTAAAAAGCGTATCACAGTTTCTCCTGACAAGATTTATCTACTGATACTTTTCTTTTAAATAGTCCTTTGGTAGAATGTTTACAAGACTCGAGCTTTTGTTATTGAACTCGTCTAAAATGTATGTTCTTATATAGAGAGAGTGTGTTTGTACACAACTTTTTAGTTAGTAAAGTAAAAGTAAAGTATCGGCCTATAAACTGTCCCACTGCAAGGCTTCTGCATCTCATCGCTACTATGATAGGATTAGGCTTAATCACCACGCAATGGTGACCATGGTGATCACAAACCCTAGCTATGTTCGAAAAATTCGAAACAGCAGCTTAGGTAAAGCTCGACCCGAGAATCAAACCCCAGGACTCCGAGATCACGGCCCGGTAGTTAAACTTTTTAGTATTCCGTTTTTTTATCTTATTAATCTTTTTGATTGTAACATGATCCATGATCTCGTCTAAAAGCAAACTAAATCGCAATAAATAAATTCCCCATTTCTATTTATTTGACAGCTCCCGCTGCGCACTTCAAAATGCAATCTCCCGCAAATCTGATCTTTTCGACTAAAAGCGAAAATTAAGAGTAATTGACTCTCCATGACTGCTCATTCTATCTTCGATCTACAATCAATCAACGATACTCGACAGTGCGTGCCCTGATGACCGAAAATATCCTACAAGTTGCGCTACATTATTTAACCGTGGGATTTAATGTGTCGGCTTGACCGCAGTGATCCTACGGCCTCACTGAAAACCCGCATGCAGCAGCGTTGTTTCGCCGAGTGAGGGTAAGACATTAAACTGTATTATTAGCGTTACAGCTCACTGGGTTAAGGATGCCTAACCGGGACTCGTCGAGTGTCGGGGGGCGGTGGCACCACTTACCATAAGGTGATCTATCTGCTCGACAGCCACCTATGACATAAAAAATACTTACTTTTACTAGGTGTTACACACCTGTATAACGATGTAATATATATTACAAACATAATATATATTACATACATATTTTTACAAAAATCTATCTCAGGCGCCATTCTTCAATTAGTTAAGACCTTTTTTTTTGTTAACCTACTTAATGATGAACTCTGTGAGAGAAATATATATTTTTGACCTGTAAAAAACGTATCTTTCAAAAGAATGGAACATTTGCATCTGGATCAGTGCAGAGATGCGGAACAGTGAAACCCTTCAATTGGAACATCGACTCTCAGATAGATCCGTGATTCATTCGGCTCCTTCGGGTCATTCAGCTCACTCGGATCATTCAGCTCACTCGGATCATTCAGCTCATTCGGATTATTCGGCTCACTCGGACTCGAGATCCATTTAAGTAGAATGATACATTTAGAGCGAAGATTAGAGGATTCGGAACAGAGTATCATATGGCTGAGTCAGATCACTGAGTCGTTTCACTAAACAGTTACACACATCTAGTAGGGTTCTCGATATACTAGGCAGGTTAGCACCAATAGCGATGATGACTTTTTTCTGATTGGTAAACAAAGAACCTCTCAAAAACAAACTTCTTTAAAAGAATAAGCATGTTAACTTAAAAACTCTCTGAGATATCACAAAGCCCAAAACGTTCCATAATATGTAGTTAGTACGCATCGCATAAAAAACTTTGTTCGATAACTATATTCATCATCCTCCTGCCCTTTTCCCAAGTTATCTGGGGTCGGCGCAGTATGTATTCCTTTTCCATACGTCCCTGTCATTCGTCATCGAATCATCCACCCCTTTTTCCATCATGTCATTCTTCACATTCCATCCATCTCTTTTTCGGCCGTCCTCTGTTCCTCCACCCACTTACATTTAAACTGTTCGATAGCTATATTACGAGTAAATAAAAAAATAAAGGTTTTATAGGAAAAGTTGTAAGTTATCAAATGATATAATTAATTAGTTTTAATACTTTTAAAATTGACTTGCTTTCTCCTCCTCATCTTAGCGTTTAATTCTCAATTGCGTCCAAAGATGTCAGGGGAACCAGACCAACTTCCGTTTAGAGAAGTGTTTGGCAAGAGAGAGATTTAAAAAAAAATCTAAGTAAATGCATAGTTGATATAAGTTCACCGATATTCGTTCGAGAAATTATGTTGAATTCCCATGTCGTACCTACTCTTGTAAAGGTTGGAAGCTCTACACTGGAAGTTGTAGACGAGTACATCTACCTCGGACAAAAAGTCCAGCTTGGTAAGTCTAACTTCCAGAAAGAGGTCGATCGACGAATCCAACTCGGTTGGGCAGCGTTCGGGAAGCTACGCAACATATTTTCGGCAGATCTACCGCAGTGTCTCAAGACGAAAGTCTTTAATGCGTGTGTGTTGCCAGTGATGACATACGGAACCGAAACGTGGCCGCTTACAATGTGCCGGTTAAGGAGGCTCAAAGTCACCCAGAGAGCAATGGAGAGGGCTATGCTCGGAGTCTCCCTGCGTGATCGTATCAGAAATGATGAGATCCGCAGGAGAACTAAGGTCACAGACGTAGTCCAAAGGATTGCATGCCTCAAGTGGCAATGGGCAGGGCACATAGCGAGGAGAACAGACAGCCGTTGGGGCGGAAAGGTCCTCGAGTGGAGGCCACGTACAGGAAGTCGCAGCCGTGGCAGACCTCCTACAAGGTGGACCGACGATCTGGTGAAGATCGCGGGAATCCATTGGATGCGGGAGGCACAGGACCGATCTGTGTGGAGAACATTGGGGGAGGCCTATGTCCAGCAGTGGACGTCTATTGGCTGAAATGATGATATTCGTTCTATTAGCATACCGTATACCGAGCTCTTTTTACCCAAGTATCTACTCACAAACAAACAAAATCGATATATTGCGGGTTCAATAGCTCTACAGGAAAAATAAAAACCCATTAATATTTGACAGCTGGTTGAGGTCTCATGGCGCCAATTGTTTCCTGTAATGAACTTTTGGCGAATTATTAACATGCTTTTACTCTCCCACTTCACTCGGAAGCAGGAAAGTGTGTTTCTACTTTAGGATTTTTTTCCAAGGAAATATTGGGTCCAATTAAACCAACACCAGCGAACAAAGGAGGACGAAAGGAAAAAAATAAAAACGAGAAAAAATATACTTCACCTAGCGAATTTCCATCACTATTTAGCGGGTTAAATGCTGCCATCATTTTGGGGACTAGAGTCAGCAGACCAGGTATAAGGTGGTCTACCACTAGTACTACCTTGTACCTGGTCTGTATTCATCATTATCATCATCAGCCCATTTAAGTCCCCACTGCTGGGGCACGGGCCTCCCTCAATCACATGAGGGGTAATTGCCATACTCACCACGCTTGGCAGACGGGTTGGCGAGGGTTTTGATATAAATGCAGAGTTTTCCTTCTCTGGGTGCTGATGATCATGCCAGCAGCTTTGCCTTAGTCGCATTTTACGACACCTCGATAAGAGTGAGGGTGGCCTATTCTACTTTGCCGGGGACCGCACGGCAACGGTCTGTATTGTATTAATTTATTTTTAATTGGCCGGCAACACATTAGCGATCTTGCTACGATTTTGCGGGTGTTCATGGGCGGCATTGATTACTTTCTATCAGGCAACACGCTTGCTCGTTTGTCCGCCTCTATCATAAAAAAAAGAAAAGTTTCTACCTTTTTTAGTTTACATTTTTCTGTGAGTAACTGTATTTACCTAAGTATTTCTTATTTTATAAATATTTATATAATTTCATGTTTATTTTGAAATAATTTTAACTTATTTTACTCAATACCTAAATACCTATAGTAGCATTAATTAAATTGTATAAATTTTAAAATAGTTTTATAAATAAATGAAGCTTTGCTTAGTTTTTCTCCTCATTATCAAAGTTTAGTTAGAGATGAAACAGGTAATTAAATGTTTATTTACTAATGGTTTGTAAGATCTTGACTTCGCTATTAGACCCCAGAAGGTAATCAATGTTTAGCACATGACTTCGACACATTGACAAAGTGTAATGTGTGCTCAACAAAACATTAAAATCGAACGTGAGCTCCCAAAACTCCTACGTTAAGTGAGCCAGTCCACGGCATGTAGTCACGTGATACAGTTAAAGGCGACGGCTAGCTCTAACTAGCGACACCTATCGATTTAAATTGTTAGCTGCTAAACCGGATCTATTTAAAACAATTTCGGAGCGGGACTATCTAAGCAGACATTTATACAATTCGCTTATTAATTGTGTTATGTACTGTTAGATCTGTTTTTGCACTCGAAATTTGGATTAACTTCACAAGTGGCCGTGTTTGGCGGTAATTTAAATTTGGAGTACAAAAGCAGACGCAAAAGTTAAGTACAAGTATTAAATAAATAGTAAGTAGGTATAAGTGTTTTCCGAGAGGCTGCAGCTCCGAAGTTGTAAAAAAGATATCCGGTTTAATTGCTAACAAATTAAATCAATTGGTGTCGCTAGTGTGCCCTACCCGTCACCTTGACACAAGGGGGTCTGCTCAGAGCGAGGATTCACGTGCCCTGGGTGAAATCACGCGGCCGCCCTTCGGTTACTAACTGCCGTACTCAAATACGTTAAATTAACCTTTATGTTTAATTAGGAAAAAAATATTGACACTTTTAGACAGGGGGAGAGTCACGCTTCGGCATGAATGGGCTGACTCGACCGGAGTCATGTCACGGTCTCACAGAAATCCGAGGTGAAGCAGAACTGTACTGTGTTTCGCTAAAAAAATATTCCATTTTATAATAGCTTTTATTGATCAGGAAAAGTTAAATTTTTTTGTTAAAAATATGGGATTTTTCCTATATTTTAATATGGTTTGGTAAATGGTTATAATTTTTTATTAACATGTTATGTGGGCTATGCGAGACTAATTTTAATTTGGAGAATGGTATCCTTATTTTATTTAGGTTTCTGTTGTTTCTTCTGTAAACCTCCACTGGAGAATATAGGTTTGGGTGTTTTCTGACGAATTTACAAGGACGTAGGTGTCAATAATTGGTGTTTGATGAAGTGGGGCCTGCAGGATTCCATTTGATCGATTTCCTTAGTTTAGTAGTGGTTGTTTTTATGTTAGTACTATTACTATATACATAATAAAAATAAATAAATAACTTATAACTAGCGATGGCTATGATGTTGTGGTGGTCCGGTAATGTAAGTACATTTTAACCGTTTGGTACGAATTGCCACTGCCACTGTTTTATAACACAGTTTTAATTAAGAAAGGTTTAACAAACATTTATTAATAAGACCCTTCAGATTGTCGCGATCTTATGAAATGCGGTTGGTGAAATAATTATATTGAATATGTACTTCTGTTGCTACAGACTCTCAAGATTAATCCAGTCAGAATAAATGAACTAATTAATTAATTTGCTTTAATGACATTAAGAGGATATTTGAATAAGGAAAATTCCGAGCATTTTTGAGTATTCAAAGAACCATAAAATTATCGAAGACAGTTTATGCTTAACATTTCGATATTTTTTTATAGTGACACAGTATATTGGCTCTCCTCAGCCTGATGGTAAGCAAGAGAAGAGCCCACGTTGCAATTGCAACGGAAGCGATGTCAGGCATCACCTCCGTTGGGACAATTTATCCTTTTCTCTCAAATTAATTGGTAGTAAAAAAAGTACTTAGTAGTATTTTGTAGCCTTCCATAGCTGTATACTTAGTCATAATCGACTACTTACTATACGAAACGCAAAGACAAACACTCGTGGCACACGCTCTACCGTGGGCCACGTGTGTTTTGTCATTCATGAGTAATTTAATGAAATGATCGGAGTATAACAATTACTTTAAACCTAATGACCATTTCGAACAACATATCTGTCATTATTTCATTACTAAATTAATGAAAGGTGTAGTCTTTCATTAATTTTCTGCCATTGTCTGCCATGAGTACTTGCGTTTAGGAAAGTGCCAAAGTTTTCTCAATTAATTAAGTGAGTCAAAAAGTAAGATACATTCATAATAACCACTGACGTCGGTAAGTACACTTTTACCATCAGATGATCCGTCTGCTTGTCTGCTTCTACATACAAAAACTTCTCTACTTATCACATAAAAAAAAACATAATTTTCCCAGATAAACCAATAATAATTTTTGACAAATACGCATTTTGACCTCCATCGGCAGTCCCTGAAAACACCTTCGCGAAAATAAACTTATAAATTATAGGAGCTGAGTAAACAAGGCATAATGATAAAAAAGCAGAAATCTTCAACTTAGCTTTTCTTTGCCTGCGTATTCTATTCGCCGCTTACAAAAACAAATTTATCTTTACCTTTGAAACTGAGTTAGAAATGGCGAATTGTAATATTTCTCTATCTAACTCTGTATTCGATAAATCTTTGCAAGGTTAATCTTTTCTGATACTAAATCTATGGTATAGCGCTGTCATTCTATACAAATCTGACGTTATACCATACGATTTATCGTATATCGGACGGATCGGATAATACTTGGTCGAAACTGAGCCTAAATAAATTTGAGCACTCAAACTACACGTTTTCGTGTATTTTGTGTAGTCATTTCATCATTTCAGCCAATAGACGTTCACTGCTGGACATAGGCCTTCCCCAATGTTCTCCACACAGATCGGTCCTGTGCCGCCCGCATCCAATGGATTCCCGCGATCTTCACCAGATCGTCGGTCCACCTTGTGGGGGGCCTGCCACGGCTGCGACTTCCTGTGCGTGGCCTCCACCCCAGGACCTTTCTGCCCCAACGGCCGTCTGTTCTCCTCGCTATGTGCCCTGCCCATTGCCACTTGAGGCATGCAATCCTTTGGGCTATGTCTGTAACCTTAGTTCTCCTGCGGATCTCATCATTTCTGATACGATCACGCAGGGAGACTCCGAGCATAGCTCTCTCCATTGCTCTCTGGGTGACTTTGAGCCTCCTTAATCGGCACATTGTAAGCGGCCAAGGTTTCGGTTCCGTATGTCATCACTGGCAACACACACGCATTGAAGACTTTTGTCTTGAGACACTGCGGTAGGTGGGCCGAAAATATGTTGCGTAGCTTCCCGAACGCTGCCCGCTGCGCTGCGCTGCGCTGTATTTTGTGTAGTGATACAATGTAATGCATGTATTCTGAGTTAGACCTTAGTTCCGGGTTTCTTAGGTTTAGAACAGATTTACACAATTATCTTAAAATCTCAAAAATCTCAATAGATTTTAGGACTGCCTAATATATTTTCTTTTTCCTTTAAATTGTAAGTATTAATTCCTCTTTCGGGCGAGTGAATGAGTAAACAAATTTTCCAAATAAGTTTTTTTTTTCTCGCGAGGGAAGAAATTATGACTTAAGTAAATAAAACACTTAAAAAATTCATCTCGTGTTAAAAATATCAACTATTGATTTGGCAGTCTCATCTTAACTGGTGGTCAAATATTTGTAATAATATTTCCACTGGATACTGGAAATATACCTACAATATTGATGAGACTATCGACAGCTCATGTCGAATCAAGCACTTACAAATTTCGTCGGGTTAGTAACGTGTTCAGTGGTTTAATTGGTAGAACGGATTGTGAAAGGTGTGGGTTCGAGTCCCGCCTGAACACAAGATGAAATGTTTAAGTGTGTTATTTACTTAAGAATAAATTTCAAAAGATTGCTATTAAAAATATCAACTATAAATAATGACTTATTATGTAATAATAGAGTATGTCTGAATTCGGGTTGATTTTTCCACTTTTTTTTGTAAGAAATAAACGAATATGTATTTGGAAAAGTCAGCCCTTATGTCGTGACTATTGTAGATTTGCAGATTTGTTCCCTTTACAAGTGTAACAGAAATAAACGTATAATCATAATAAACTCATATTTACACTTGTTTCTTCTACATAATGGTCTTTTACATATTTAAATGAAATTTTATGTTAGTATATAATATAGTATCGCTTCGCATGCGTTGTATAATTAAGTCACCACTAAGAATTTAATTACCTACTGTGTTAGTTTTAAGAATGTTGTAGTGTATGCCTTGTTGGTTGTCCAAATATATAAATTATATTTTTATGCATAAACTTTTCTCTTGAATCACTCCACATCACAATCCGTGGCATAGTTTTAAAGATCTAAAAAAACATAAAAAGGGACAGCGAAAGTGAATTGTTGTATACTATATGTAGTGAATAATATCTGTGGTAGTGATGGTAGTGAATAGATATTTTCGAGCGATGGTAGCATGGTAGCTCAGTGGATAAGAACCCGCCGTCCATATACGGTCGTGGTTCAAATAAGAACAGCACCTCTGAATGTTTTAACTCTTAGTACCTACATATTTCTACCCAGGTTATTACACTTAGTACTTCGTTCGTTAGTATGGGAAAAATAGTTCAGCGATTTTCGTTAGATGGAACTTGTGAAAAGCAGATGGAGCTTTAAAAAGCAATGGAGCAGGTGCTTCGGCGTTGTTTTGGTAGAGGTCACTATGTATTTTTACATAGCGCCAGTACAGCGTGTTTCCGTAACAATGACACATGAGTAATTTTAAAAAGTAAAGGAAATAAACCAGAGATCCATAAAATATTGGATATTTTATTATTTAGCAAACAAATGATTTCTGATCCGTCTTGCAAAGCCGTTGCGTATTGGTCGTTTTCTTCTAGATGGCGCTAACACTGGCTAGGCAACTGATGCCTATATCTCAGTACAAACTGTGCGGATAAAGAATGGGATCAGAAATGGCGGCGCATCTATTCACTTCTCGCTCGCACACTATTTGCGTCTAAACTCGCACCCCACGAGTGCGAGTATAGACGCAAATAGTTCTGATCCCATTCTTTATCCGCACAGGATGTATGTATAAGTTACTCTATGTTTCTACCATTAACTCGGTGGTGAGGGAAAACATGGTGAGGAAACCTGCACCGTCTTGTGTTTTTCTTAACATGGTGGATACATCTACAATATTTGAAATAATGATTCTGAAAGCGTATCTATGATTAAGTTGGTCTGGTTTAGACGGCAGTCGCTTCATTATAATTACAAGCGTACCCCAGGCTCCGAAGCGATGGCTTTGACCGCAACTGGGAATACGTTTTTTGACTATATTTTTTTAATTTTTGTAATTAAAAGACCTCTCAATGATAGAAACATCGTTGAAAGAATTACTTGATTCTCATTTAAACTAACTGAGATATCACAACTTTAAAATCACATTATTTTGCGCAAAACCAAAACGCTCCATGCAAATGTCTACTGAAATGTGACGTCACACACAAGTATTTTGTATGCATTTCATTTGAGTTTTGTATGGTAGCTATATCAAATGTTTCGATTATGTCAATGGTTCTATTATAATAGTTGGTGCAAATTGTATGGGATATGCACATTTTACCTTTGTCTTGATAAAATATTTATATTGTGTAAAATCTTGAGCTTAGTCGAATACCCTTTTTTTTGGTAACGCAGAGAGAATGCCGCCGGCTCAGAAGGAACCGACGTCGGCACCATTGGTCGGCGCCGCTTTATGCACACCCGGCCGCTGGGAGTCGGCCGGGTAGTGTGGAGCTCTCCCCTGGGGTGCTCCTAGGGGACATACCCACTAAACTCTCTGCGACAGTTTCCAACCCTCGCCCGGGAGAAACTCTCAGAGCGGGAACGCGGGCTTTAGGATGAACCTTTTTAAGTCACCGCGAACCCGCTCATGGCGAAAGAGGCTCGCCAGTATAGCCTCTTACCACATACCGGTCCAACGGACCTAGTGCCTCTCCCACGGCCCACTAAACACCGGCCCCCGAATGGCGCCCACACTGTTGGCTGCAGTGCAAACACCACCGGTAGGAGGACTGCGGGTACCCTTCCCCACTCATACACTGCTGGCTGTAGTGCACACATGGCCTTACGGCCGCTGAGCTCGAAGGCTCTCCACCCAGCGCGGCCCACGTCGAGAACGCTTTCACGCGTAGCGTGACGCCGGACAGGGCCCCGAGCCCAGTACAAAAAAGGATACATAGATTTAGAAGTTCCATACTTACTTTGAGTTCAGATCTATTTATGTGTCAAATATCTGTTAATTAAAAAACTGTTAACTGTATACAGGGTGATTTAGAAAATATCGCTGAGACAAAAAACCATGATGATCATTCATAATACAAGCACAATATAACAAGACGAGAGCTTAAAGGTCTTGTTATTATACTGTGTTGACAAGTATGTATCAAGAAGGGTCTTTTGGCTGTATTAGATTCAATTCAATTTCACTAATACAAACATAACAACATATTTTCAGAAGAACACACAATTCCGTGTCCAGGTACTTTCCTTAAAAGCTTATCAGACAAAATGCAGCGTTCGCTTGAAAATGTATTTTGCATCCCCTTGTCTCCACGTTGAAATACACTATTCTAGAACGTTTGCATAATAATCAAATTCTAACTTCCTCGGTGGTTTTCTTCTAGGCGATTCATGAAGATTTTATTCTCTGTAAATTTTACTCAAAATATGATTCCGATATTGGAAACATTTTTTTTATCTTAATAATATTAGCCGAAAATGGGATTTATTAATAAATATCAAAAGTAGGTAGGTAAATAGATATACCTATCTACGGATTTTGCAATTTGACTTCGAGTTAATACAAGACGTGTGTAACTCTTCACTGAAACGACTCAGTGATCCGACTCAGCCAAATGATACACTATTCCGAATCTTCTTCTTGTAATGTTCGCTCCAAATGTATCATTCGACGCAAATGGATCTCGAGATCAAGTGAACCAAATGAGTCGAATGAGCTGAACGATCCGAGTGAGCCGAATGATCCGAATGAGCGGAATGATCTGATGAGGCAAATGTTTCGAATGAGCTGAATGATCCGAGTGAGCCGACCGAATGATCGAAATGAGCGGAATGAATCACGGATCGATCTGAGAGTTGATGTTCCAAATTAAGCGTTTCACTGTTCCGCATCTCTGCACTGATTTAGATGCAAATGTTCTAATCTTTTGAAAGATACGTTTTTTGCCAGATCTAACACAAACAGGTGCTAACTATAGTTTCTGCACGTCCCTTATCTTCTAAACTGATTTTAAAAAGGCAAATTAAACAGACAGCGGCAACGTTTATATGTAATCCGAAAACACGAAACACTAGCGCGTTTTTATCGACACCAAGCGCCATCTAATGGTATAAAGTGGAACTAATGTCCCAAAACGAAGTGAGGACGAATCACTAGTAAAATATAAATATGAATGTGGGTAGAATGGACTAGTACAAGCTGACTAGATAGGGCACAAATCAGATCTTTCGTTGAGACCCTCGTAATAAGATTACATCTTCAAACGCAGTGCACAAAAAGGTATATTCATTAAAAATTACGTTTATATTATAATTCTACGTTTATATTATCAAAAACTTTATGAGATGCCTTTGTCTGTTAAGGCGACGGGTAGCCCTAACTCGCTAGTTAGGAGATACCAATCGAATTAAATTGTAAGCTACTAAACCGGATCTATTTTAAACAATTTCGGGATTTATACTATTTATTTAATAATTGTGCACTTCTTTTTGATCTGCTTTTGCACTGGAAATTTGGATAAACGTCATAAGTGGCCGTTTTTGGCGGTAATTCAAATTTCGAGTACAAAAGCAGACCCAAAAGTTAAGTATAAGTATTAAAGAAATAGCATAAGTGTTATCCGAGAGACTGCAGTTTCGAAATTGTTAAAAAGATATCTGGTTTAGTTTTTTTTATGTGAAAGGTGGCAGAAGAGCACACGGATCATCTGATGGTAAGCGATTGCCGCCGCCCAAGGACATCCGCGTCACCGGTGGAGTCACAAGTGCGTTGCCGACATTTAAACCCCCCTTTCCCCCGGATTGGACCTCTGGTACCCTCACTCACGCAGCGAAACACAGCACAGTGCTGCTTCACGCCGGTTTTCTGAGAGGCCGTGGTATTACTTGGTCGAGTCGTCCCATTCATGCCAAAGCCTGGCTCTCCCACGGTAGTTGCTAACAATTTAAATGCCCTACCCGTCACCTTAATGACATACACTGGAAAATCTCTACATTATGTATTATCTTATCTCAATAACTCACACCTACTTTAATATTTGAAGAAAACGTAAATAGGTACTCTTAAATAATAGAAAACATAAAAATGTCTGTAAATATTTCAGTAATAAAATATCCCTGTATAAGTAATACACATTTAGCTTTTTTTTCCTTTCGATGGCATTATTTACTGCTAGCAAATATTTTCCCCGAAAAATACTTACAGAGAGAAATCCTACAAAAATCTTCACCTACGCGAATTCAAAATGGGCGTGGATTGATCCTTGTACAAACAATATTATAAGAAGTAAAATATATTTATTCTACAATAAGTTTGGATGCTCAAAAAGCAAGTATCTACTGTGCATAATGGAAAAGCTAAACACTAATTACACTAAAAGCTAAAAACGAATCACACTGAAAGCTAAACACGAATCCCAATAAAAAATGGAATAGTATATTTTGAACATAATAATTGTATACTAACTAGTCAGATGGCACATTTGACCTTGCCTAAAATGCCAAAGGTTGTGGGTTTGATTGTTTGTTAAATGTCTGAGCGTAATTTATGTATTCAAATAGGTATGGCTGTTGTCGGACATTGTACGGAATCAAGTCAATTTATAAGATGTTTTATACATCTATTTTTTTATTACTACTAACTGATACTATTACTAAGTTAATTACCTGACTACGTCGGAGTAAAAAGAAGGGTTATGATTTTGACCTGTATGTATGTATGTATGGTTGTTCATCTGTTTCCTCAACTACTAAACTAGTTATCATATTTGAACAAATGACGTCACGTTAAATTGACTACAGCCCCCTTTAGGGGACTAGGAGTAAGGAACTAAAAAAAAAATTTTGCTTGACGTGTGTGGTATCAAATGAAGGAGCTTTTTTAGCACATTTCAAAAATAAAGTTTAAAAACAAAATCCGACTACCAAAAAGTACGAAACAAGAAAATTGTCTCTGCTCAAATTATTATGACGTATCGCCGTGGTCTAAATACACAGTAGACAGGTTGTCTAAATGCGATTCCAGAACACCTTAAATGATTGACACCCTTAATCAAAAAGTGCCACCCCCCTTACCTTCTTTGACCTGCGGGACGGGTCCCTCAGAATGAAGCCTGCATAAAAAGTTACATCCTAGATAAGGCCGAGACTTTGCCGCCCTCCAAAAGTGCCGCCCAGGGCGGGCCGCATTCTATTCGCGCTTCTGCTAACAGATACGTATTGACCGAAGGAATTCACCACAATAACCTACTGAGCAACGATACGGGACATAACAGTGTGCCCCCAAACGCCGGCAAGTTTATATAAAGGTACCTAAATGGGGCAGAAGAAAGGGCGTGGATCCAAAGGCCCATATTTGTAAAAGGAGGGACACTAGCCTGGTCATATAAATTAAAAATTGAACCAGACATCAAGTTCTATAATATCGATTGAATCTTCAAATGCGTAACAATAAGTGTTAAAATATTTTATCTATCTATCATCTTATAGAGAATCCTATCAAATTTCTAGAATAATATTTGCCCAAAGAATTGACTTCGCCATTAATGGAAATTTCGCTTTAAAATTCCAGTCTTCGAAATTCTGACTTCGTAATGGAATTCAATTTAATAAGATTTTTCTTTAAAATTAGAAATCTAGACGGCGCCTATTTTAATTTGGTAGATGACTTAAGAATACAATTTCCAATTTGTTCTATTGGTAGTACGATTGCGTTTGGATGATATTTCAATATTGATATTTCAGTTTATTTAATATAATTATGTAATTATCTGCAGAGATATTGTAATTATTATTTATTTATTTATTTATAGGTACGCATACAGAAAACAATTGACTGACCGGATGGCGCAATTGGTAGTGACCCTGCCTCTTACGTCAAAGGTCGTGGGTTCGATCCCCACCCTGGACAAACATTCGTGTGATGAACACTTGTGTTTGTTCAGTGTCTGGGTGTAATATATGTATTTAAGTATATATTTGTGTTCCTCTGTTGTCTGATATCTGTAACACAAGTGCTTAAGCTACTTAGTACGGAATCAGGTCAACCTATGAGATGTTGTGAGAATTATTATTATTATTTAAGTCTTCTTTTTCAAAGTCTCGATGCTTTGATAAAAACATCGATGGTAATGATGATATTCACGGGCCGAAGCCAAGTGAAAATCATTTATTATTATTATTATTAATCTCACACGTTCTTAAAGTTATCATACAGTGATGGCTTCTTAATAAAATTGCATTCTGTTGAGCGTTGCAAACAGCTTATACGTTAACAATGTTTATTAGATAGATTACACTTGATTACACTCACAGGATACAATATCATTGCAACATTTTTCAAGCCCTAGAAACTGCGATCATACCCTGATAATGAATATTATCTTGTATAAATTTCGTGTTACGACTATATGTAATAATTCTGACACTTATAACACTTCGTAGGATGACTCAGATGGTAACAATGTTATTTGGAGAATCATTCATATAGTTGTTTTTAGGTGATTGGTGGTGATTGTTTTTCTTTTCTAAAGCTTTTAGTTTTTTGTTAAAACACTTTTTAATTTATCAAACTATCAGGCATATTTACTTGAATAAAAGCTTTCAATAAAGGAAAAAGTTTTGTTCCCTTTGGAAACTCAAACGGAATACCTCTAGTTAGCCTATGTATCTATCTGCCTTACATATCCTTATTCAATATTTGACGATCATATCAAACGGGCTTGGCCCGCTTCGGAAGCACAGTGGGTCGACACCATACGCATGACAGTACTTAACTTAGGCACTTCTGAAATGTAAAAATACTTCATTTTGTGCATTTTTAACAAGATTTTTTAAACTTATGTAATTTTGCAAGGTATCTAGAGGTAAAAAGTCTAAAGTAAAAAATAACAATATTTTAGTAGGTACACTTTTAATAATCTACAATTGATGACAATATATGTAGTTACTTTTGATAAAGTTGCCAAGACTCCCCAAATCGTGGCTCATGGTTTAAGCGTAACTCAGGCTCCGAAGCGACAGCTTTGGACGCAACTCCGAATTACATGCCAATGTTAGATGAGGTTAGGGACGTTGGAAAGATTTACAAATTAAGTCGAAAGACACGTCCCTAGACAACCATTAAATTCTACTCGGTGGATCTACAAAACCTATTTATGAATTCCAAAACACCCGCCAGATGCACGTGACACTTTCGCAGGTAGGGTACACTAGATGTGTTAAAACCTTCTTATTATGACGCAGTTGGAAAGCCTCTCCCTCGAGGGGCAATAAATTGAATTGGTTATGCATACTCCAACCAACAAAGGTCGATTTAGCCCTCAATCTGAATACAAAGAATCAGGAGGCCCAGCCTCGACGTCCAAGTGAGGGGAACCGACATACGAGTATGTGCCTACCTAATAGAGAAATTAAGTTATTAAAATCTGTCAACATTATTTTTAAAGATCTCACATTTAGGTACATAATTGTTTATCCGTAACTTTGTACTCACTTGTCAAATCTAAGCCTGATTTGGTCAATTGGTCCGTAGTACTTAATCCAATAGAGCTGTGGCCATTAGTGAGTCTTGGTCTACAATAATAAAAGCCTCCATCTCGGTCGGTCTTACGCCACTTTCCTTCCTGCCAGTCATCCACCAAGCAAAAGTCCGTACTAATCTTTATCACTTTCGTCTTTCCAGTGGTACATATCTCGTTAGTAGGTAAAAAGTGAAGTATCAGCCTACATACGTCCCACTGCAGGGCTAAGGCCTCCATCATAGAAATCAAGTTATCGTCACTACGATGGGATTAGGCTTAATCACCACGCTTGCCTAATACGGATTAGTGATCAAATCCCGAGCAATGTTCGAAAAATTCGAAAGTGTTCGTAGTAGGTGCTCATTGTTTTTTAATAAGAGTGCCATCATGGTGTTTCCATACATTTTGAACTTTAGTACCAAGATTAAACATATCATCATGCTCTATACCTATGCGTATGTAAGCACAAAAGGCAGTCGTCCGTGCCCATCAGGGCGGCGTGGCGGTCGCCGGAAAACAAAAAAAAAAACATGAAGTAGGCGCTCTATTACAGATATACATTTCACTCTATGAGTGCCATGTCCCGTTTTTCACTTGGTGTCATTCCACTGTGAGCGAGGGCGAACAATAACGTTCCTTTCCACTTAACGCTCCGATGGACGGAGCGTGGAATCGCGGGAACGTTGAATGGAAATTCCCCAATATCACATCACATCATTACGTGATATCGTTATAGACGCATTTCTGATTTACTTTTATGGGATTGTAAACGTAAATCGACTTTGCTTTTTATTGTGCAAATATAGAGAGAATTTGCACTCAAAAAATATATTTCTAATGATATTTATGCAATAATATAAACATAGAAAACCTTGAACTTCATTTCATAACTATGTTACCTTAAGGCGACGGGTAGGGCACACTAGCAACGCCATTCGATTTTAATTTTTAGCTACTAAACACAATTTCGGGGTTACATTATATCGGCAAAAACTTATACTATTTATTAAATAACCATGCACAAAGGTTGGGTCCGTTTTTGTACGCGAAAAATTGATTCACGCCAAAAGCGGCCGCTTTTGGCGTCAATTAATTTTTCGCGTTCGCGTTGGACTCAACATTGCATGGTTATTTAATGATAAGTATAAGTGATTGCCGAGAGATTGTAACCCCGAAATTATTTAAAATAGATCCAGTGTAGTAGCTAAAAATTAAAATCGATTGGCGCCACTAGTGTGCCCTACCCGTCAAAAATTGATTTAAAGTAATTTTAGTAGGCATATACTCTTAATAGGGAAGCCCAACAAAAAAAAATGGTAAGATCTTGATTATTCAATAGGAATTTTATATCTAAAAATAAGTATAATTCTTCATCAAATACCTCAAAGTTCGCATTTCTAAATCGCAAGTCAGCGTCAATAACAAGGGTTTCTTTGTTAACACACGACCGTAACAAACGAGAATGTACTTGTCGCATCCATCCAAAGTGACGCTCGGTGTGTGTGAAAGAGACGGTGTTAAATATTCGGTCGTAATTCGTTCTTCTCGTATCAAAGATCTCACTCGGATTGACGCCAGTCGGGACCTCAATAATTAGTCCATTCCTTCTAATTGTGCTAATATTTCTCAGCCGCGGCCAATAAAACAATGGAAATAAAATATTTGTTTACCCCAACGCTGGAGGAATATTTTATGAATTGCTTTCTGTTTATTGCGATTGGGTGCGATAAATTTACGTCTTGGGGAAAATGGGAGTCGGTTTCTGTTGCATTGCGCTTTTATGTTTTATCGAAAAAAATATGGAACGAAAGTTGCACAAAGAAGCGTTATAGTTTTTTTTTTATAGTGACACAGTGTATGGGCTCCGTAATAATGAAACGTGGCTCTCCCATGGTTAAAACTACTATTATCAATGATTCATCTTGGTATTGGATAATATTTTTGAAGTTTTAAACAAAAATGGCACTCGACATAGATAACTCCGATTAATATCCAGTTCAAGATAAACGTGTGTAACTCTTTGCTGAAACGACTCTATGACTATCTCTCGCACACATTTTTACATCGTTAGTTGATATTTTGTAGCAATCTATTATTAAGTAAATAACACACTTAAAAATTTCATCTCGTGTTCAGGCGGGACTCGAAGCCACACCTTCCACAATCCGGGTAATGCTCTACCAATTAGACCACTGAACGCGTTACTAAGCCGACAAAATATACCTACAATACTGATGAGACTATCGACAGCTCCTGTCGAATCAAGCACTTAAAAATTTCGTCGGCTTAGTAACGCATTTAGTGGTCTAATTGGTAGAAAATTCACCCGGATTGTGGAAGGTTTGGGTTCGAGTCGCGCCTAAGCACGAGCTGAAATTTTTAAGTGTGTTATTTATTTTTACATCGTGTCCACTTCCATGGACAATGGAGCTCAAACCTACCCTCTCGTACCTATAACCCGTGCATAGCTATTTCGCCTGCTGAAAAAGGCTCATAGGTTCGAGTCGCGCGAAAGCGAAGTGTTCAACCGTGGCTAGATATTGCAATGGACGCTATTCATTGAATCCAGCGGAGCGCGAAAATGCCACCGATAGCGAAATACCCGCGTTCCTACATGTTTAAGCGTTACGGTACAGGGATGGAACAAGGTAGCTTATTTTGCGTTACGTATCATATCCGAACACATTTGTGCTTATACCTTCTCTAACGCTCAATTACAAATGATATGAACCACATTGATATTTTTTTTTTATGTGATAGGTGGCAAACGAGTAGACAGACCGCCTGATGGTAAGCGACTGCCGCCGTCCATAGACACCCGCGATACCAGTGGAGTACCAAGTGCGCTGCCAACCTTTAAACCCCCCTTCCCCGGATTGGGCCTCCGGTGACCTCACTCACGCAGTGAAACACAGCACAGTGCTGCTTCAGCCGGTTTTCTGAGAGGCCGTGGTATCACTGGTCGAGCCGGCCCATTCATGCCAAAGCGTGGCTCTCCCACGGTCAAAATATATCATTAATTTGATATTAATCTTCACAAGCAACAGTTACTACAACCAGAGTATAAAGATAGCCTGTAGCAGGACATAAGGACGTTTCAAAGAGACTTACTGAAAGTTACCACTCCAATGGCTTACTGAAAGTTGCCTCAACATGTCCGAATATAATTAGTTGCGCGTGAACGGGGACAATAGTGGATCAGTGCCCGCCGGCGCGCAGCGACACCCAGAGGCGTCTTTACCTATAGTGCTGGGGGTGCAGTGACCCGGGCGCCGGAAGTTAGAGGGCGCCGAGAGCCCCTCGCTACACACAGAACCTCCACTGTAACGCTCCGCAAGGAGCGGGCGCGAGTACTGACGTTCTCCTCATCTTAGCGTGTGATTTCCAATTACATCCAATGATGCCGCTTCGAAGCTCGGGGTACGCTTGGACCATTATATAGGATTCAGGACGTCTGATAATCAATGAAACGACTGCCCATAGGTAGTCGAACATGTTGTAAGTATTCCATTTTGTTCACGTATTTTGAAACAAAATGGCGCCCGGTTATTGATTGCCCCCGGGGGCCCTGGCGACACCAATACCATTACTTTCGAATCTCATCACATCTGTCTTATATATATGCTACATATATTAATTATATACAACATTATCCCCTTAATTAATCATAATAAGAAATCGTTCAAGGAATCTGTCAGGAAAGTAATATAGTAGTGAACAGTTTAAGTATAAACTTTGTAATTGGTCATCATTGATTTATTTCAACTGGTGAGTTGAATAGTTCTAGTTGCTGTGTATGCGTGTATGTTTAATTGTGTTCTGTTATCTGTGTTACGGTCTCAAATGATTAGTTTTTTCTTTTACCACTCGTTATTTTAGTACCTAGCTCCTAGTACCTAGTTATTTCATGTAATGTCAATACTACTTTAATTTAGCCCTCTACTCTTACCTAAGTATTATGCGGATAACTGTTTTGGCCTAATTTATTTTTATATAATGTATAAATTTGTGCTTGTATTTTGTAAATGGCTGTTGTTATTCCTAAATATATGAAATAGAAATAAATAAAACATCGTAAACTAGATAGACTCCCCCGCCTCGTCTCTCTTAAGAGTGTATTTCCCAGTTGCGTCCAAAGTTGTCGCTTCGGAGCCCAGGGTAAGCTTGGAGCGTGATCCGGGATCCCAGGATTTTAAAAGTCTGGTAATAGGGTATTTGACTAAGCTCGATACATATTTTACAAAATATTAATATTTTATTAAAATATAGGTCAATCTACCAATAGCAAAAATTCACAATGAAAAATATATGTAACATCTAGCCGGTTTTATTTCCAGGTCCTAATTTGTTTCCTTGTTCTTGCCTGTAAATAATAATTGAGATACCGTAGTGTTTATCTACTTGTATAAAAATATAATACGACGATCCGTTTGGAACAGTGGTAGTGAACGCCACCTTTGGTCCAAGGGTTGCGGGTTCGATCCCCGCACAGTACAAACATTTGTGTGAACATGTTTGTTTGTATTGGTCTGGGTGTTTTCTATGTATTATAAGTATGTATTTACAAAAGAAAAGTATTATATGTATATATTTGTAATCCCGCTGTTGATTCTGATATCCGTAACACAGGTGCTTGAGCTACCTATCTCGGAGTCAGATCAATGTATGTGATGTTGTGACATATATATTATTTATAATGAGAACGTATGGAAAATCCTTGATGATCGTAGTTGGTAAGTGGATGGCTATAAATGATATAAATATGTTTTTTTTCTTTTAATTCTTTTATACTTTTAAATTTTTTATCAAATATATACTTATGTTTATGATTCATACGCAAGTCCATTTTAAAAGTAAGAAATTATTAAAAAATAATTATTTTTTAATAATTTCATATTACCGCCGCGGTAGGAATATATACATTAATTTGAAAAATTCTAAGGTGTATGCTCGGATTCGAACCACGACACCCCGTATGGACGGCGCATTGTTACAACTAAGCTCCGCCCAATCACATAAACAGATTGATTCATTTCGTGGTTATTCAATTTTATCATATTATTTGACTGCCTCGTTGGCGCAGTGGGTAATGCGTCTCACTTTAAACCGACGGCTGCGCTTGGGGTCCCGGGTTCGATCCCGGGGTCGGGCAAAAATTTTTACCTGAGTTTTTCTGTAAAGGAATTCAGTGACAGCCCGGAGTCTGGAAGTTAGCGGTCTTGTACCCTTGTGCCTCGGAAAGCACGTTAAGCCGTTGATCCTGCGCCCGATCCTTCGGTCGAGTCACACTGGTGTCCCATCGGATTATGAGTGCAAGGGAATAGAGAGTGCACTTGTGATTACGCAGTGCTTTTTCATGAAGTGAATTATGCCTCCACCTACGCAAAATGAAATATGGGCCTATTTTCAACCTGTTGAAAATGAGAAAGATAAATCACAGTGCAAATGTAATAAAAATATATATTCTCGAAAGGGACGTACTACAACTTCGCTAAAAAATCATCTGAAATCAATGCACAGCGACGAATTTACATCATTTAACTAAAATAACTCGTAAATACTTATCAGCTCCACCAGCCAGTGTTCCTAGTGAACAATTATTTAGTAGCGCTGGGTTGATATACGACCCCTTGCGAAACAGACTGGATCCCGAATCGGCAGCCATTTTACTTTTTATCAAATATAATGCTTCCTTATTTAAATTTAATTACTAAAATGAATAATTAGTACTTAATAGTACTTGACTTGTTTCTTTATAATTAAAATAATAAATAAAGATATATAATTACTGATTATTTGACTTGTCTTTTAAATTTTTCTCCCAAAACTTAAGATCCGCTTCCGCATCCGCATCCGCGGATGTTTGCCCCCAGGAATCCGCATCCGCATCCTCAACCGCGGATGTGAAAAAATCAGCATCCGCAACAACCCTGTTACGCACATACTTGAGCAATATATATCCTGCGTAAGTGGCTGATCGTTGAGATTGGCTGCCTTAGCCGAAATCGGTTGGAGAATAATATTATTTTTATTATTTCCTCTCCCTCACTACGATCCTGCAACAGTTCCATAGGTAGGTACAGTCGAGCAAGCGCTAAGTTTTTGTGAATGTAGGCTGGCCCAGAGCCCTGACACTCATCGGCGCTCCGCATGAGCCCCGCGTAGCCAACATAAATACTATCGACCAACTTGCTGGACGTGTATTGAAAACATGAAAAGTCAATCCACATGTTTAACTCTTTTCGGTTTCGATAGACATGCGCAAAACAGTTCACTCAAATGACCAGAGTTGAGAGAGAGATGGAGTTTATTACTTACAAAGGCTGATAAGGCTGATGACAATCGTAAATGAAGAAAATCACTAAGAAAATTAATTTAATCATTACAGCAACGCATAATCGTAGGCACATAATAAATAAATTAATATTTCACAACAGTAAATACATACTTATAATGCATAGAAAACACACAAACATAGCCGTGTGCTCCCCGGCAGAGTAGAATAGGCCACCCTCACTCTTACCGAGGTGCCGTAAAAGGTGACTAAGGTGAAGCTGCTGGCATGATCATCAGCACCCAGAGGAGGAAAACTGCAGGACGTAGGCCTCTCCGAATTGTTCGCCACTGTGATCTATCCATGGCTTCTCGCATCCAAGTCTTGCCAGCCATCCTGCGCAGATCGTCCCCACACCTAGCCAGAGGGCGCCCTACATTAAGTTTGCCAAGACGCCCTACATTACGATTGCCAAGACGCCCTACATTACGTTTGCAAGATGATAAAGTGGAATCAATCAATCTGTTTATGTGAGTGGGGGGTGCTTAGTGGTAACAATGCGCCTTCCATACGGGATGTCATGAATCCAATACAAACAATAACTTCAAGAAAAGGTCTTATTCCTTTCTAAGAGGCAACGCATATGTGATGTCCATGGGTGGCGGTGATCACTTACCATCAGGTTTGCCGTCTGCTCGTTTGTCCGCTATAATGAAAAAAAAAACACACATGTTCATGCACACAAATGTTTGTATCGTAACAAAAAATACGTACTACGTAACGTACACGTAATAATCAAAACAATACGTACAAAAAATGCTGATTCAGCTGCTGATTCTCACATTTCTCTTTTAAATATAAGTAGCTCTTGCAATACCTATAACATTTACCTAGTTCAGTCGTCAATTTAGTTTTTAGTTCACTTAATTAGTCCTTCAACGGCGTACACACGGCGTCACATGAGTTACCCTTGTTGGACGTTGGACCGTACTTATGTCTGAGAAACAATTACTATTTATTTTTGCATTGCGCGACGTAACTTGATCTGACGCCCTCTGTGTATGGTCTTAGAGTGAACATAGTACACACCTCAATTTTGTCTAGGGATATTCCAAAAAATACCCTTTGTGACGTTCTGAGTACAAATATATAACAAGGGTAACTCATGTTACGCCGTGTGTGCTTCAATTGTGTAGACAAAGTTGAGGTGTGTATTGAACTGAGCTGGATGAGCTTATATTTCCAGCCGTGAGCACAAGAGCGTGCTCTTTCGACTGTTTATGACTTATGCATCAACATAAGCTATAGTGCCATAGAGATTTTATGACGCGTAATTGTACCGTGTTACATTTTCATCAAGTGTTCATTCGTCATACATATACTTTAATACCTAGTCCCTAGGTTTTCACACTTTATTTTGAGTGCAATAAAGTAAATTCATTCAATTTTTTTACAGAGAAATGAAACTGAGATGTTTCCTGACAAAACAGTTTTGTTTGATACTAATTATAGCCGCGCGCCTAAAAATCCTTCTTTACTGCCGAAGGGATTAGAAATGGTGAATGACTTGAACTGGTTGAAGAGTGAACTACCTATGCGTAGTTGAAATATATACAAACCTAGTTTCGGCACAAGGGGTTGCTTTTACGACTGGCTTTTGTGCCATTTTTATTGTTAGCGGAAGGTAGCGGGAATATGAAATGATTTTAGGACTTATATTTTATCTACTCGCTCAGTTGACAAGGATACTTTTTCACATTTTAGAGTTGTCGTCTGTATATATTTATTTTCTTTTATATTCATATAAAGGAATGGTATGTTCGAATAAGTGTTGCAAACTTAGCCTTCGCTAAGAATAGAAAATGATGATTAAAATTTAATTTAACACTTCTGGACGCTTCTTACTAAGAGATGTATGAATGGGCCGGCTCGACCGGATTGATACCACGGCCTCTCCGATAACCGGCGTGAAGCATTACTGTGCTGTGTTTCGCTGGGTGGTGAGATACCGGGGCCCAATCCGAGTTGGCAGCGCACTTGTGGCTCTACTATGTCGCAGGTGTTCATTGGCGGCTATCGCTTACCATCAGGTGATCCGTCTACTCATCTGGCACCTATCACATAAAAAAGAGATACCGACTTTTTATTCGTATCGTTATGTGTTTTGTAGTGCATTGCTAAAAAAGTATGACCACAGATTTAATAATAGTGTGTGACTGATCTTTAGTGCATGTTCAAATGGCACAGACTTCGCATATTTTTATTCTTCATGGTTTCTGTTTAATTTACCACTACTCTGGCCTGTAATAAAATCTAGATCTTCATGAACATTCTACCGCCTTTTCAATACCCATTCGTGATATTGAATGTAAATGTCGTACAAATTATAATAAGATAGAACACTAGATACTACATACTTTCAATTTATTTACTATGGTCCTTTCGCTTTGGCCTGATATGGGTGACAAATGTCAAAATCACGTTAGTCTTTTTCTAACGCATGACTCGCGTATAATTCTGTCCTGCAGGCACCGATACCATGCTAAAGCGAAAAATACCACAGTTTACTTTTTAATAGGTACATTTAATCGTCGTGATTTCCTGCGTTACCTAAATACTTTTTAATTTAAAAAAAATCTGCCAAACGTAACTCTCGTTTTGCAAACATTATAAATTTAAACATTTTACTCTCCAACGAAATTATTTACATTTCACTTTATTCCGTGGAACATCTGTTGCTAAATCACGTTCTAAAAATAGGCACGACTCGCCTTAAAGTGAGTAGGTGGCTCCCAAAGGAAATGTTTGAAGACGGTATATTACTAAATTACTGTAGTACATGATCCTAGCTAAGCCCGCTTAGAACTTTTCAACCGACTCGTCTTAGGTTCCGAGGAAATATCGGATTTATTTCCTTTATACTGCGAACTCCTCAAAATATTTTCGTAGCCTCAAAGTGGCTTGCCGCTCGATAGTCAGTAAAAATTAATAGTCGTCGATAAACACTTATAGCATATAATATAATAGTTATATCGAAACGCCTTACCAGGAGCCCAATTCTCGTGCTCGTGATATTTATTTTCATACGACATATATCACTAAAACATAGTTTTTTTGTATGGTTTTCAGGTGATATCCGCCGTTTTCAAAATATCACAAGCACGAGAATTGGGCTCCTCCCTTTCATTCTCTCTATTCCGTGATACTAGCTTTCTTTTTATCACCCTGGTGAAATGCCGCTGGCCTGAGATGTTGATGGGCCGACTCCCTAAAGCATACCCGCCGCTGGGGGGGCGGACGGGTTATTTGGGGCTCTCGTTTGGCAGTGGCCTGAGGTATACCCACTAAAACCCCAGGGGTGCTCCCTTCTGCGCCTGAGTGGGGACGAGACACGAGAACCGACTAAAGAACCATATCTTCATGTCCCTCCTCAGGTGGAGACCCGTTTACATAGTGGACCCGGCACTACTCCCTCCGGATGGGCTGGGGCGAGTGATTGGGACAGCCGGGAGAACCGAGCCGTCTCCAACAGGCAGCAGTAGAGGCCCGTGCAATGTCGGAGTCGATGCCCCCGCACCGACTGCAGACTGGGCTCCCCTACGAAGAGAAGGAAGACGACCACCCCTTCGCCGTCTCCTCCCCCTCCTTGTTCTTTGTTGCGAGTCAGCGCGTTCCGTGATACTAGCTGCCCTAAAAGTGTCCTGTAATTTACATTTACTGTAATTTAGTGGTTCATAAACTCTATTCCAATTATGATTAGACTTCTTCAGTTTTGTCACCTAATTAATGAAAAATAAATAAATATTTCACAACATCACATACATTGATCTGACTCCAAGATAGAAGAGAACCAGCAAAAACAACGGTATTACAAATATACACATTTAATACTTTTCTTTTGTAAATACATACTTATAACACATAGAAAACACTCAGACCAAGACAAACATTTTGTTTTTAATATATCTAAGAACCTTTTTACCTGTTCCCATTTTGTTGTTAAAAATCTTCTTCATTACCTATAAGTAATACCTTTTTTTTCAGTTTTCTCTCTTTAGGTATGTTTTATTAAATATATATTATTAGTTTCTTCATTGAATAGACTGATACTTTACATGCCTATCTTCATGCCTGTAAGCTCCCAGGGCGTACCTCTAAATTCATTGCTCTCCAATACGGAGATCTCCTTGTATTATCATCTAAAATATGGGTATATTTTACATTTATTCCAAATCTTATTTTACAGAGCAATATTAGGGAATGTCCACCTCGCTTAAAGTAAAGTATCAACCTATAAATTGCCCCACTGCAGGGCAAAGGCCTCCATCATAGAAATCAAGTCATCGTTATTATGATGGGATTAGGCTTAATCACCACGCTTGCCAAATGCGGATTGGTGATCACAAACCCGAGCTATGTTCGAAAAATTCGAAACATACTTTTCACTCGACCCGGGAATCGAACCCAGGACCCCAGGATCACGATCCGATACTTAAACCGCTAGACCAACAGGGCGTTCACCTCGCTTCCCCAATGCTTATTTAGAACTAGCTATAGGTGACACTAGTCAACATTTTTTTAACTTTTTTTCGCAACAAATATCAGAGGTCCATAATTTTACTAAATTGCACTCCCTGATTATCTGAATCTGTTTTCAAAATTTTGATGCCACGTCTAGTTTTTGATTTACAGAGAGTCAAATATTTCAAAATTGGGTTTTAGGTTATTTTTCATTGATATTCAACCTAACTTAATAACTAGACGTAATATAAAAATTCTGATAACAGATCTAGATTCAGCTTATTAAGCTCTTCATATTTATCATATTTTTATTTAGGTTGTGTTTTCTTGTTGATTAGTGAATCAGTCCCTTTTAATTCCTTAAAATGTTAGTGTTAAGGAATGGTAATAAATAAATAAAAACTATTTTCTTGGCACGGTTACACACTATCAGACCTCAAGTAAATTAGATGTTTTAAAAACTCTATGAAATAAATACCACTTTTTCGGAAAAAAAAACATAATTACACCTTGTAAGGAGTTTTAAATCTCACATGTTTGTAAAAAACGAACACACTATTCAATTGTTTATGTTTTCATTAATCATTTTTGCAAAAAGACTGAAGAACATCGTAATAATAGTTTTTATCAACTCAATAAACCGGCCAAGTGCGAGTCGGACTCGCTCATTAAAAGGTTCCGTAGCAGCAAGTAAGATATATGGAAGGTAAAATGCGGTTTACGGTTTATAACGCATTAAAAAAAAACTACTCACTATATCCAGTTCAAACCAATTTTTCGTAGTTAGTTTTCATGATTATGTACATCATATATATTTTTTTTAGTTTTATAATTGTATTATTAAAGAGGTGTCGTAAAAGGCGACTAAGGTAAAGCTGCTGGCATGATCATCAGCACCCAGAGAAGGAAAACTCTGCATTTATGTCTAAACCCTCGCCAACCCGTTTGCCAAGCGTGGTGAGTATGGCAATTACCCCTCATGTGATTGAGGGAGGCCCGTGCCCCAGCAGTGGGGACTTAAATGGATGATGATTAAAGAAGGTAGAGGGGGGGGGGGGCACAATTTACCACTTTGGGAGCGTCTCTTGCGTAAAGTATTGTGTTTAGAACGGTTAGGTTAGGTTTGACGAAAAAAAAAATTTTGAGTTTCAGTTTCAAGTATGGAGACCCCCTATTTTTTAATTTTTTCCATTTTTTGTGTAAAAATCGTAATGCGGTGAACAAAATACATCTATTTACCAAGTTTCAATAGTATAGTTCTTATAGTTTCGGAGAAAAGTGGCTGTGATATACGGACGGACGGACAGACGGACAGACCATAAACAATAATCTATTCGTGATCTTTGAAAATTCCCTTGAAGCTTGAAGAACTCTTAAATCTACGGCGACAAAGAGCCAATTTCGACTAAAATTAGATTTTATATTTTAAATTTCTTTCTAGCCGGAAAAGATAGATCAGGTTGGCTTGCTTTCATACTAGGAATGTGTTTGCATTTGAGGCGTAACTTTAGAGACTAACGTTTTGAGCTCTGTAGAGATTCTTGAGAAAATATACTGTGAAATAAATGCATAACTTAATCATAGTTGTTGGCGACAGACCTGTTTAACAATATTTAACGGGGTTTAAAAGGATTTTAATTTTGAATCTGTTCCTATTGATATTATTATTTTTATTAGTGCTTTTTATGAGTCTGTTTCAGATGGTCAAAGTAAATGTTGTGTTAGCTAGTTAATATATAAAGTTTGTGAATTGAATTGGTGTTTCACTTCTGCCGCCTCGTAGGGGAGTCCCCTTATCTTCCTAGTAGTGCCGCTGCCACGGCAACGTTAGGTAGGTGCCTCATATACCATCGTTAACCATTAGTCATAGTTTTATTTCATGTTTTCGTTTAACTACTCAGAGGCACTGCAATAGATAGGTGGTAGAGGAGCAGACGGATCACCTGATGGTAAGCGATTGCCGCAGCCCATGGACACCCGCGACACCAGTGGAGTCACAAATGCGCTGCCAACCTTTAAACTTCTTCTCCCCGGATTGGGCCTCCGGTACCCTCACTCACTCAGCTCTTCATCATAAAACAATAAATAAAAATAAATATTAGTTTAGAGTTCCTAAAGGTAAAGAGAAGCTGACGTAGTCCCCAGCGATGGTCAGACCAGATCTATAGAACTCGAAAACCCGATAAGCCCTGCACCAAACAACGGAACGCAATCGATGGAGAAGCTAGTTGACAAACTCGGAAGGAGTGACAATCCTCAGCAGTGTGGGACATGACTTAACACAGAGAAAGATAGCCTTCCATCGGCAAGGCGTCCTCAAGGTTTTATAGAGTATGGCCATACTCTATAAAACCATCTGGGCGGCCGCCCAGTCGCTCTCCACAACACTCGCTGGAAGATAGACCCTGCCGCACCACACTGCCAACATTGTTTAATCTAAACAAAAAAAAATCGGATGTATCAAAAAGATCCTGCATTTATTCATTTACAGGTGAGTAACTTTCCATCTACTTTTCACTTCGTAAATTGAATGCGTTGTGTTCGAGTTTGAGAAGTTGCCGGGATGTGTGTGTGGGCGCTACGTAACTTTGAAGCCGGTGTCATGTGGAGTAAATAAGTAAGCAGTAAGGAAGTTCCAAATCCACATCTTGCAATTGTTTTTTTTTAGATATTTTGAGACACTTTGATTGAATGTCGATCTCTGATATCTTTTGGTCCTAAAAAATAAAAGGTTTGGAGGGCGTTTATTTCTCATAACAAACACCGTCTTTATGCTTATAATATTGTTTTAAATTACACGATAGTATTGGGCGCCGACTTCGGTAAAACCTTTTCTCGAGTGTACCTGCTGTTAGGTATAAAATGTTATTTGAAGTGTATAAAGTGTTTAAAATATTATTATTTAACACATTTTAATTCGTGTTTTTTTTTTGTATCTTAAAACAGCAGATTTTTATTTCACCTTATATTGTTAACCTATCATGCTACATGCGCTTTATCCATGTTTCTCTTTCTGCGCAGTTGGGTAAAAAGAGAATAAAATCATTCTCAGGCAAATTTTGCTGGAATCAGTTGGCTCACTGTTATTGGTTTATGCCGAAGATTTCATGTAAACGCCAATGTATGCGTGAGGAACCAACGTATTTACTTTGTTACTTTACAAGTTTTATATATACTGCAGCTATACTCGTATGCTACATATGATTTGACATAATGTAAGCCAAGGAACACGTCATGTGGAAGCTCTTGCTTGTTATAATAACAAGACGCATTCTTAAAGTCCTCTTCTTTATCAAAGTACTTACTTTTTAACGTGGCCGTCAGAGCTTACAACGAAATCGTCCCGTAACGATCGAGAACACAGTGTTGCTGAATAATCGACAATCGATTGACCGATTTTTTTCATCCTTAATAAACTAATAATCGATTGTACTATCGATAGTATCAATAAAATCGATTAAATCGATACTAGAATTAAGCCGATACCATCGATTATTATCAATTAATCTGCAATTATTGTTTTAATTTTTAAAGTTTTGAAGGTTTTCTTCTTTTGTTCAAAAATACTTGATACATTCATCTCTTATGTATGATTGACGATTATATCTCTAGGGTGCGAGCATTCAGCTCCCCAGAAGCCTCTGTGAACTCTGAAGAACTCTGTTCAAAACCAAAACGTGCACATGTAGGTTGACAGAACCGACCAACCGACAAAAAAAAGATTGCCTATATCTAGAAATAATTGCAGATTAATCAATGTAATCATCTATAGTGTCGGCTTGATTCCAGTGTTAATTTAATCTATAATATCGATACTATCGATAGTACAATCGATTATTAGATTATTTGGGCCCCATTTGCATAATCGATTAATGATCGATATACAATCGATCATCCGACAACACTAACTTATACCTGTAGCATCCAAACAAAAGAGAGGCACAATCAGAGAACCTGCAAGTCTTGAACAGTTTCTCAAAATGGTGAATACCTACAATATTTGGGATAATGATTCTAAACGTTTAACCGTACTCCAGTTGGTCTGATTCCCCATTCTCAGGGTTGTGAAGGTCAGGCGGCAACACCACCTCTTGCTGTATAAGGCGCAAGTTCGCCCGCATATGGAGTACTGTTCTCATCTTTGGGCAGGGGCGCCAATGTACCAACTTCTCCCTCTGGACCGCATTCAACGGAGAGTGACTCAAATCGTCGACTGCCAAGATATTTCCCATCGGCTTGACCCCTTGGCACTGCGTAGAGATGTAGCCTCGCTTTTCTACCGCTTATACTATGGGGAATGCTCTGATCTGCTTCATTCCGTCATTGTTCCACTCGTCAACAGTTCCATGCCCATCATCTGGATGGTTGGCAATCTTCAACTGTGCGTTTCTCAAGAAACTTTCTACCTCGTACGACAAAACTGTGGAATGAACTATCGCCTGCGGTGTTTCCGTACCTGCGAATCTTCAAGGAAAGAGCGTACTCCCTTTTAAAAAGGCCGGCATTGCACCTGATACTCCATTGAGGGTGTCCATGGCCGGTGGAAATCGCTTACTATCAGGTGATACGTCTGCTCGTCTGCCCCCTATATCATAAAAAAGCCGCTTTATTGTAGTTAGCCAGACCTCTTCTTCTCGACTACTGGATCTTGTTTCAAGCGTATTATGAGCTCGGGAGCGACTGCTTTAAAATCAATTAGGAATTACACTCTAAAATGAGGATGATAGGCCCTCAGACTTGGCTTTTAGGTGCGATATAGAAAAACACACAATCCATATCTTATGGACGGCGGCCATCTTGGATTGATTTTTATCCAACATAGCTAAGAACAATCCCCCTTTATTCATCTTTCAAACAAAAAAAAAACAAACTCAAAACACACGCACACCAGGGAGAGAGAGACTATACATGGGTACTTAGCCGATTAGATAACCGTGCCCATAATGTCTCCCCATCCCAAAACGCGTGTTCTGAATACTGGAAGGAGTAGATTTGGGCCGAAATGTAGAAAAATTAAAAAATCGTCAATTTCACCTGATTATTTTGTAAAAAAGGTAGGTTTGTATGAGAATCGAATATAATATTCATAATTATTTTATTCTTATTATATATATATAGCTAAAAAAACTGTCTGGCTGTTCAAATAAATAACTAATTAATTAATAAATTAACTCCTCGGTGGCACAGTGGTTAGGAGGTCGCACTTTAAAGCGAGGGCTGTGCAAGAGGTCCCGGGTTTGACCTTGCCCAATCTCTCTCCGGCCGTGTCACGCTACGCTGGTGTCCCATCGGAATATGAGGGTAAGGGAATATAGAGTGCACTTGTGTTTGCGCACACACTTGAGGACTATAATAATATCCTGCGTATGTTGCAGATAGATATCTGTCGGTTGCGAGGTCCGGTGCAGATGTTGGTTCATTGAGGGAGGGCATGGTTCAGAGGGTGAACACAGCCCTGAATGCTGTCTCCGAGATGCCAATTTGGTTGGGTTCAACCCCGCCAAAACACAGGCCAGCCTTTTTTCGGCGAAAAGGAGTCCATTTCATCTGACTCCTACTTTCCGAAATGTTTCCGAGCCAGTGACTGACCATCTCGAGCTATTGGGCTTGGATCTGTCGGCTAGCCTTAATTTTGGTCGTTAAATTGAGTCCATAGCCAAAACTGCAGCTAAAAACTAGGCATCCTTTGGAAAGTCAAGCGGTACTTTAAGCCCAAGCAGCTTTTAAGTTTATATCGAGCTCAGGTTCGCTCCTGCTTGGAGTACTGCTGTCACCTCTGGGACTGATCTGCCCGGTATCAGTTAGACGCTCTGGACTCAATAGAGCGACGTGCGAAGAAGCTCATCGATGATGACACACTCTCCGAAGCTGGCCTGCAGAACCTGGACCACCGTCGACGAGTGGCATGCCTCTCGGTCTTCTACCGGATTCATTTCGGGGAGTGTGCGAAGGTTCTACATAATTTGATCCCCCCCAGCCCATTCCATCATCGGACGACAAGGCGCGGCGAGTGCTTTCATCCTTATGTGGTAGAAATACCCCTTATCCGCACGATGCGATTTGCTTCCGTATTTATAATGCGGACGGCTAAGGAATGGAACGCTCTGCCGAGATTTGTTTTTCCTGACCACTATAATCTGGGCATCTTTAAGGCAAGAGTGAACAGGCATCTTTTAGGCAAACGCGTATCAACCTAGACCTCATCGTCGCTTTCCATCAGGTGCGATTGTGGTCAAGCGTTGGCTTATTGACCAAAAAAAAAAAATGTAGCTGATCGTTGAGACTGGCCACCGTGGCCGTAATCGGTTGGAGGATATTATTAAATTTTAAACAAACATGGTCATAAATATAATCTCTCGTAGAGGACATAAAATCCTGTTTTTACAATGTCCATTCAATCCCGGATTCTGGACATAACCCGAACATGTCGTAAGTTGACGTTGGCGTAATAAGGTATCAAGTTAACGACCGTCACAGTATAGCAACAATACAGTAACAAACAAAAAAATCAAAATCGTTTTTCAATGTAGGTCTTATGTTTTTTTGGAAAATATGCACACCATGTATCACATCTACAGTTGGTTCGGGCTATCTATTTCTAATGATAAGACACCAACAAATAACTCATTAGTTACTCTAATTCCATTTATGGAGGATCCTGACAGCCGCACAAAAATCATTCATCATCAGCCTATCGCAGTCCACTGCTGGACGTAGGCCTCTCCAATTGTCCGCCACTGTGATCTATCCATGGCTTCTCGCATCCAGCTCTTGCCAGCCATCCGGCGCAGATCGTCCCCCCACCTAGCCAGAGGGCGCCCTACATTACGTTTTCCAAGACGCGGTCACCACTCCAGAACTCGTTTACCCCATCGGTTGTCGGTTCTGCGGCTAATATGGCCAGCCCACTGCCACTTAAGCTTGCTAATCCGGTGAGCAATGTCGATAACTTTGGTTCTCTGCCGGATCACCTCACAAAAATCTTTAGTTATCGTTTACATTAAGGTGACGGGTAGGTCACACTAGCGACGCCAATCACTTGGTTATTTAATAATTA
Organism: Marasmia exigua; assembly: GCA_019059595.1. Classification (NCBI taxonomy): domain Eukaryota; kingdom Metazoa; phylum Arthropoda; class Insecta; order Lepidoptera; family Crambidae; genus Marasmia; species Marasmia exigua. The sequence continues at coordinate 6,091,091 of CM032464.1, read as the reverse complement.
GTATAAGTGTTTGCCGAGAGGTTGTAGCCCCGAAATCGTTTAAAATAGATCCCGTTTAGTAGCTAAAAATTAAAATCGATTGGCGTCGGTAGTGTGCCCTACCCGTCACCATAAGGGAATTCCATGTTGCTATAACTGTACTTCGAAAATTATGGTCACTGTGAACGCGTACGACCGCGCTGCTCACTGTCAGAAAAATCAAGGTCCGACCGCACTACGCCGTGCAGTGCCTCGGCGCGACATTGCACGGTACAACACGTAGCGACAAAATAAATAGTAGTAGTATAGTAGTATAGTTAATATAAATAGTAGTAATAGTAGCGTCGAATTGTCGGTGCCTTGACTCTCTCTAGTCGACTTGATCCTCTAGCACTGCGGCGGGATATAGCCTCCCTCAGCATTCTATACCGCATCTATCATGGGGAGTGCTCTGAGGAACTGTTTGATCTACACCTGCAGCTGAATTCTTACATCGAACCACACGCAAGCGATTGTCATTCCATTCTCATCATCTTGATGGATGGCGGTCGAATACGTACCTCAGTTTTGTGGAACAGTTTACCTATGGGAGTATTTCCCGACGGCTACGACTTAGGGACCTTCAAGAGAAGAGTGTACTCCTTTTTAAAAAGGCCGGCAACGCATTAGCAATCTCTCTGATTTCGCGGATGTTAATGGGCGGCGATGATTGCTTTCCATCAGGTGACTCGCTTGCTCGTTTGTCGCCTCTAGCATAAAAAAAATATATATATAATTTGTGTGAAATTGGGTACAGACAGCCACACATCAGGTTACCACAAACATTTCCTCAATTGATTTTGAACCAAACGTGTTTGACATTAAGGTGAGAATGTTTTGAAAAAAAAATTGATAGATTTGTATACATCGATGTGTGGATGTCCGTACATATCGTATTAGAGTGGAGTCGTGCCTTTATTGCCGAGCAGGGCCACGTTGCGATGCTGTAGTACAGTCAACCTTTTGGAGTGATACCACGGGACCGTGGGAAAGCCAGGCTTTGGCATGAATGGGCCGGCTCGACCGGAGTGATACCACGGCCTCACAGAAAACCAGTGTGAAGCAGCAATGAGGCCCAATCACGGGAAAAGGGGGGTTTAAAGGTTGGCAGCGCACTTGTGACTCTACTGGTGTCGCGGGTGTCTATGGGCGGCGGCAATCGCTTACCATCAGGCGATCCGTCTGCTCGGCTTCACAGCATTCACTATTCCAGCACTTCACCAGCCACAGCCACACTGGTAATATTTACACTATTCTCATACGCTACAAACTTGGCTGACGGGAGCTCAGGTGTACCGGTATCCGAGGCTTATATTATTAAAGTAAGAAGGGTCACTGCAGTGACGAGCGAGAGGCACAGTGGACTCTGGAGTAAGTAGGTATACTATTTATAAAAAGGTAAATCCTACAGTCAGCGGCAACGCTTATAGGTAACCCGAAAACACGAAACGCTCGCGCGATATAATCGACACTTAGCGCCATCTATTGGTACAAAGTGGAACTAATGTTCCGAAACGAAGTGAGGACGGGCAACTAATAAAAAGTATAACGTGTACTTGCAATATAAAGGGGGGTTTACGCTAGAGCAGTTGAAAAAGAACAGATCCAAAGTAGAATTCGTGTGGTGTGGACCGAACTACAAGTTTAGAACGAAAGTTTCGAGTTGGACTCGTCTAGTGTACTTCAACATGTAAAATGGGCTCCTTTTTCTCAAAGGACAAAAACTGAACCCAATTTTTGATCTTTCTATATATTCTATGTATATATTTGTAATACCGCTGTTGATTCTGATATCCGTAACACAGGTGCTTGAGCTCCCTATCTCGAAGTCACATCAATGTATGTGCTGTTGTGAAATATATTTTTTTATTATTATGGACGCCTATACGAGTACCAATATATAATAATATAGGGAATCTCTGTTTCCTACAAAATGGCAAAAAAATCCTAACTCGAGGCAAATAAACCCTGGATTGCGGAAAACCCTTTTATCCCGAAAAAAGTTTAGGGGTTTTTAAAAGTCTTACTTACCAAAGAAATTTTTTTAATAATGATGAAACTTGGGTGATCCTCGTTTCGTGTTTGTAGAAGATTTTTTGTTGCTATCTTTTAAATTTGAAGCTCTATTGAAGAAATATCGCCTAGATTAAGTAAAAGCTAGTCATAATAATAATTAATTAACGATAAAATGTAAATAACACACTCAAAAATTACATCTCGTGTTCAGGCGGGACACGAACCCACACCTTCCACAATCCGGGTGGATGTTCTACCAATTAGATCACTGAACGCGTTACTAAGCCGACGAAATTTGTAAGTGCTAATTCGACATGAGTTTTTGGTACTGGTTTTGTATGGATGAGTATATGAAATCTCTAAAATTGACTTCTATGTCCAGTGCACGAGAAAATTGCCCCTCAGGGGAGCAAAATAGGCCCTCTGGGAGTGGATATAATCCACGACTTATGGCGTATCGAGCAGGGTCACTAATAAATGCACCAGCATGAAGTCATAGTGACTGGTCCTAGCCATGGCTATTATAGCTTTTTTCTGCAATAGGTGGCAGACGAGCAAACAGATAACCTGAGGGTAAGCGAATGCCGCCCCCTATGGACACCCGCGACACCAGTGGAGTCATAAGTGAGCTGCCAAGCTTTAAGCCCCCCTTTCCCCCGTATTGGGGGAAACCTCACTCACTGAGAGAAACACAGCACAGTGTTGCTTCACACTGGTTTTTTGTGGACCGTGGTATCACTTCGGTCAAGCCAGCCCATTCATGATGAAGCGTGGCTCTTCCACGGGCGAGCCTATTTCAAAAACGCAACAATAACAAAGTAATCTTAATTAAAACGACACTTGACGCTACAATCCGACAATTGTCGAAATGAGATATATTCTTGCATTTATACATATAATTATATTATACATACAATTATTTTATTTTCCTCAAAGTTATGTAGGCCAATGCTTTTCGGTGAGGATAGATATTATGGTGAAACACAAATTCGCGAGTATGGAATGTGCCCTTTATAAAGGCCGTTAGGGTTTGGACAAGAACGTTTATGTCGTCTCTAAGAGCCCTTACAGTTGAGAATACATTATGCGGTGATAAAAAAGGGCAAAGTTTGTGAATACACCAACAGACTTTGAATAGGCACCTATAAGTGTAAGTTTCCGGTTTACCCATTTTGTTTTAAACAGCTTGCCATAGGTAATATTGTTGCAACCATTATAATTGTCTGTAACAGAAGTATTTCACCGTCCGCCCATTTAAGTCCCCACTGCTGGGGCACGGGCCTCCCTCAATCACGTGAGGAGTAATTGCCATACTCACCACGCTTGGCAGACGGGTTGGCGAGGGTTTTGATATAAATGCAGAGTTTTCCTTCTCTGGGTGCTGATGATCATGCCAGCAGCTTTACCTTAGTCGCCTTTTACGACACCTCGGTAAGAGTGAGGGTGGCCTATTCTACTCTGCCGGGGACCACACGGCACGAAGACGGCACGGCAGAAGTATCTACAAGACAGTAATCTTCCTGACTCCGAGAGTGTCTTGAAAATGTATTATTTAAAAGTTTTCTTCTGAGGCTGATTACAAATTTTATCAAACCTCTCAACTGTAGGCGTCGCCTTTAAATACGGCCCAATAGCCACTGCGCCACCGAGGTAGGCATCCAAGCAAGACGTACCTTTTAGACGTGTGTAACTCTTTAATGAAACGACTCAGTGATTCGACTCAGCCAATTGATACACTGTTACGAATCTCTAATGTTCACTCCGAATGTATCATTCGAACCAAATGGATCTCAAGTTCGAGTAAACCGAATGAGCTGAATCAGCCGATGAGCCGAATGATCCGGATAAGCTTAAGTATCCGAGTGAGCCGAAGGATGCGAATTAGCGGAATGATCCGATGAGCCGAATGAGCTGAATGATTCGAGTGTACCAAATGATCCGAATGACTCACGGATCTATCTAAAATTCCAAATGAAGCGTTTCACTTTTCCGCATCTCTGCACGGATCCAGATGCAAATGTTCCAATCTTTAGAAAGATACGTTATTGCCAGGTCTATAGTAGGTACCTTTACCTGAGACTGCAAAATATATTCTGATCTCCGCTCGCCCTGACCTACAAACCAGCTTCCGGGAACTCGTTAATTTTAACCTAAATATAGCCCTCGGCGTCAAGGCGCCTATGGATGCACAGGTTTAGAAAGATTTTGTTTTTAATTCCGGTACCCGCCGGCCGAAAAGGCCGCGAAGAGCCATTTAATTGTAATGAACACTAATGTACACACAAAGGTGCTTATCTCGATTAAAAAGTCCTTATTGACGTAGATACAGCTTCATATAGAAGTGGCTTCATTAGTTAAAAAAACACAATGAATAATCCCAACTCATAATAGTTGAAATTAAATTTTAGATTTATATACTTAAGATGTAGATATGTTTTTTATAATGTCGAATTTAGGTATATAAATAATTATATTGCTTTATTGCACTTTTTTATCTAATAATAAGTGTAAATCACTAAAAATGTTACATAAGTAACACCTCTATGCCAATCTTTATACATTTATCTTATTTTGTCTAGGTCCTGTCTTGAGATACGAGTAAATAATATGCCCCTAACTGTGGGTCAGTGCTTCGACTTTGCGGGTTACATAGCTAAAACGCAGTTATTTGAAATTTCTTAGCTAAAACGCGTGTATTAAAGTTCTTAGTCATTGCGGGATAGCAAGTTGCTATTTTACATAAAGACATCGAAATACCCAACCCTACAGAGTTGATTCCCTGCCGCTGTAGCTCGCTAACCTTAAAATATTCACAAGTCGACGTTCGTCACATTGAAATTTCCGCAATACCGAAGTACATTTCCTCTTGCAACGATCCTATGCCTTCGGCTAATAGGCTAGTGGTTTGCCGCAGCCCGTCACTCTGAATTTCGCACGCATCGAGCACAAATTAGATTTGAATGTTCAAACTTTGATGGGGACGGAACTGACTGACACATACGAGTATAGAACCTATTCGATATTGATTAGACTTTAATCAAATTATCAGAGAATTGAATGATTTGAATGTAGTATGATGGAGTGTGATGATGAGGTTTTGGGCATAGAGACATACCTACTATTTATGTGAAAGTCAAGTATTTAAAATCAGTTGCTAAAAATTATCCTACCCTAGTTCATATTTCTTTTTATTACTGCAATTTATTTATTAACAGCCGGTGTCCGTCCCCTGCTGATCGTAGTCCTCCTTCATGCGTCACAGATTTCTACCTAGTCACTGCCAGAATTCGGCACACGTCATTCATGCCAGTGATTTTCCGCGCAAAGACGTGCGAGACTGTATTACAGTCAATCTTATGTGCTAGAAGAGAAATTTTCGCAAGTTTTAGTTCTCTTACGTCATACGGTCAAAGCGGCACACAAATATGGCCGCCAGGCATCCCGCAAGGCGAAGGTGTGCTAAGGAGTAACATAGAGTAGGCTAACCGTGGTCTCCATTCCAAATCATGTCTTTTCTATTTTCAGTTTCACGTTACGTTACTCTCCCTACTACTTTGAATAACACACTCTTATTATATTTTCTGAACCCAACATAATTGGAGAGATCAAATCTGCCAGACTACGTTTGCTTGGGCATCTGAAGAGAAGATGGGAGAGAGGGCAGAAAGATCAAGCGGTAAAGAGAGCATAAATTGGACGACGCCCAGCTGGACGTCCTAGTGTACCACTGAAGGAGCATAGTGAGAAAAGACCAGCTTGGACTGCAAATCGACGATTAGTCGGCCGTGGGTCAAAATAGATAGGAAAAGGCAACTTGTGTCGGAGGCCAAGATCCGCTACGGGTCACTGAGCCAACAGAGTAAGTAGTATCTATAGTAAAAGGGACTCCCGTAGTTTCACTTCTAACCCCATATTACAATCACATCGAAGGCTTACACGATCTGGGTGGCATTAATCACGCGCCGGTCGAACCGACGGCCGATAAATAATTTACTGCTGGCAGCGCCCTCTTGCGTCATAAATCCTCGTCGTGAAATCGCAACTGAATTGACAGTCACTCGATTACCAGCTGGGCCGCACTACGTATTAATCTCTGCCTAAACAAACCTGGACTGAGTAGGTCTTAATTTGCACCGTCATTAGCTTGTGGAAGAGCTTGAAAATTGCAGTGAGGCAGTTGCAATCAGTGTTGCCAACTCTCTCTCAACCTACCAGTGCGATAAAACTAGCTACTTTCCGAAATGTACGTTACAACACAAATGTTTTTATTAAACTGACTTTGATGGTGCGAAAAATTGTCGTCTGATAGCATTACGGCCTTAGCTTCCTTAAGTAGTCATCTAAATGAAGTTTTAGCTCATTATACTTACTGATGGCGATACGGAGGCCAGTGATGTATTGTTATATTATTATTATGTTTTATAATATCTTTATACGCTGAGTATCACAGCTATTTGCTGGCTTTTCAGAAATATACGGGCCTAGGCCAAGTACAATTCCTACACTACGAATCTGATTGTGATGTGGTGGGGGTAATGAGTCTTGATTGTGATGATCTGTGTGGTTGTGTGATTGGGCGTGTTTGTGGGACGTAAGGCTGTGAATGAGAGAATATGTGTGCCTGGTTAACACCTCGTGAATTCGATGGGGTATCATCATCTATTTAGAGGAAATTTCTTACAATCCTACTCGTATTTAAAATAGCAGCTTTCTGTAACAGGATGTAGGTATACTGTGGTAGGTTAAGTGTATTGATTGAGTGATGTAGTTGGTGTGGGATGACTTCGGTTGTGGATAACACTATGGGGACTATTTTAACATTCTGTAATTTCCACATTCTCTTCACTTCATCTTTAAGGTCTGCATATTTTGTCAGCTTTTCTGAAATTATAGTTTGTAAATTATGGGTGTTGGGAATCGCGATGTCAATGATGTATGCAGTTTTAATGTTTTGGTCAATTAGCACGAGATCAGGCCTGTTATTATTATTATTAAGACAAACCAAACCGCTTGCGCTCAGCTATACATTTTTTTTTTATAATTCTCACAACATCTCAAACGTTAACCTGATTCCGTACTAAGTAGCTTAAGCACTTGTGTTACAGATATCAGACAACAGAGGAGCACAAATATATACTAAAATACATATACTACACCCAGACACTGAACAAACACAAGTGTTCATCACACGAATGTTTGTCCAGGGTGGGGATCGAACCCACGAACCTTTGACGTAAGAGGCAGGGTCACTACCAATTGCGCCATCCGGTCGGTCAACTACATCTCTACATCTACTAAACATGAATTAAGTTTAATCACGTCTTAAAGCTTAGAGACTATCTTGCATTGTTTCAAAAGCGGAATGCAACCGAGAAAGCGTTTTTAACAAACTGCTTTTCTATTACCCAGCTTCTAAATTTTCTACATAATTAACTTAAGAGCAGATCTTATACTCCTTTAATAAACTTAGCCGGGGCCTTAAGTTTTATAACACTAATTTGCTTAACTTGCCGTCACATACTTCACTCGTTTAAAATTTGTTAAATACTTAACTTCGTTCAAAAGCAGGGTACGGTTGCAGCTTAGCTCAAAGTTTAGTTGGTAAATTAAAGTTCGTTCCAGATTTTATTAAAAACTTTATTGCATATTTTCCTTTCTAGCTGCATTTGAAACTTTATGGAGAACTAAGTAAGAAGATTCCTAGTATTCAGTGATTCTGGCATGATACTCGTAACATCTGGAAATTGTTTTTAACACGACCAGTGTTTGTTCGAAATGAGTAGAGTAAAAGCTTTTTCGGTCTTTTTCCTATTTTTGAATGAACAAGTTTGGAATTTTATTTCTTTGTTTCCTATTCTTTGTTATTATTTGCTATAAAATTAAATTATTTTAAACACTGATGTAGGTACATTATTAATACGGATACGAACGTGCCTTCCATTTGGGGGGTCGTGGTTCGATACCTCAATATTATTCAAATCTATGTGCGTAGTATTTATACCATTAAGTTGGCGGTGAGGGAAAAGATCGTGAGGAAACCTACAGGTTTCGGATAGTGTAATCATGATTCAGTTGGTCTGGTTCCCCTGGTCCCTGGACCCTGGTCAAAATGTTGCAGTTTCATTGTAATTACCAGACTCCCCAAATCCTGAATCATGGTCTAAGCGTACCCCGAGCTCCAAAGCAACAGCTTCGGACGCCACCGGGAATCACACAAGATGAGGATTGAAGTAGGTACATTTTTATCTGGTCATGATATAATACCGAACCGACAGACCCAGGCTACGGTGATGAGATGAAATCGACGCGTTTTTTAAAGACTGGTCCATAGCAGCCCAGGACTGGGAGAAGTGGAAAAAGGGCTGGGAGGCCTTTGCTGTGCAGTGGGACCCTATAGGCTCATAATAATAATAATGATCTAATAGTGACCTTAGAGCGATGGTAGCTGAGTGGATAGAGCATGTGCCCTCGTGCAGAGGTCCAATCCAGAGGTGAATCGTCGTCGTCAGCCCATTTAAGTCCCCACTGCTGGGGCACGGGCCTCCCTCAATCGCATGAGGGGTAATTGCCATACTCACCACGCTTGGCAGACGGGTTGGCGAGGGTTTTGATATAAATGCAGAGTTTTCCTTCTCTGGGTGCTGATGATCATGCCAGCAGCTTTACCTTAGTCGCCTTTTACGACACCTCGGTAAGAGTGAAGGTGGCCTATTCTACTCTGCCGGGGACCACACGGCTTTAGCTCCAGAGGTGAATGCTCGGACTCAAACTTATAACTTGAACTATTAACTCTTTAAAATTAGATGGAACATATCACCCATTTAAAAATATCTCTATTTGAAGCAGATGAGGAGGGAAATCTGTCATGCAACATTGGACGTTAATTAATTTAACATTTCACCAGTGAAATGCATCCAAACCGCGTTCAGGCTTAGCGTTATTCTACAAATAGTTCAGTTTAATACCTGAATATTTCTAATTTTAGAATGGACTGCAATTTACTATCGACGTTGAAGTCTCATCGACAGAAAATTTGCCTTTTTTTTTTCATAATCATAATCATAATCATAATCTTTATTGTGGAACACAGGTGAAGGAGATGTTACATAGATTATTCTTAAAGAGCTACTGTGACCTGCCTCTTAAGGCGTACAAAATATTTTGACTTAAACTCTATAATAAATTAAAACACATTAGTAATAAAATTAACATAACCAAACAATTAAATTATTAAATAAAATCATGCAATATTAAATTAAATAAATTTTTTATGTCATACTTATTATATTATATTTTTGTCAAAAAAGAAGTCTTTAACAGAATAATAACATTTTTTAATTAGGTAGTCAGACAGTCGTTTTTTAAATATATAAATGTCATTTACATCCCTAATGACCTTTGGAATGTGGTTGAAGATGCGGGGAGCCATGCAAAATAAAGATTTACCAAATAAGGTGGTCTTACTGAAAACAGAGCATAGCTTGCCCTTTTGCCTTTCCCGAGTTCTAAATTGAAATTTGTGTAGGTTCGCTTTTATAAATGTCGCACTCTCAAGAATATATACACATGGAAGAGGCAAAATACCATGTTTTAAAAAGAATGGCTTGCAAGACTCATCAGATTTAAGCCGGAACATCGACCTAATGCAGCGTTTCTGTGCTCTAAAGATACGCAGTACATCCTTCTCAGAACAATTGCCCCAAAAAATAACTCCATACCTTAAAGTCGATGCGACGTAACTATGATATGCTGTTAAAACTGCAGATGTGTTTACTATATTTTGCAGTTTATAAAGCGCAAATGAGAACTGACTCAGCTTATTGCAGATATGTTCTATATGTGATGTCCATTTTAATTTGTTGTCAATACGTAATCCTAAAAATTTTGTTATGTCCGTTTCATCAATTTGTATTCCATTATAATTTATGCTTAACCTACAACTAACACCTCTTTGTGCAAAAGACATTATTTTTGTTTTAGTTAAATTAATTTTAAGGTGATTCGATTCGAGCCATGTTATGATAGCTTTTAATGAACTATTAATGTCGTTTTCGAGATTATTCATATTAAGGTTTGAAAATAAAATAGTGCTGTCATCGGCGAATAATGTCATATTACTATGAGCGTACGATGCAGATGGCAAGTCATTGATATAAATCAAAAATAGTAGAGGTCCAAGAACACTACCCTGCGGAACACCACGCTTTATAGTTTTAAAACTAGATAAATATACTGTCTCTGTTCTGTCTCTTGGATTTATTCTTTCAATTTGAGTTGCCTGCTGCCTACCAGAGAGATATGATTCTATTAGCTTGTTAATATTACCTCTTACACCATAAGCATACAGTTTTTTCAGCAATATGTCATGATTCACGTGATCAAACGCCCTGGTCATATCCATATACATTGCTGCAGTAGGTCGTCTTTTATCAACGTTCGAGTAGACTTGAAATAAGAAATCATAAATAGCTAGGTTAATTGTTTTATTTTTCCTAAACCCAAATTGTTGACTAACCAATAAATTGTTGCATTCGAAAAAATTATACAGACTATTATAAATAACTTTCTCGAACACTTTTGATAAAACAGGAATCAATGCTACCGGACGATAGTTACTTGCAATTGTTTTGTCATCTTTTTTGAATAATGGTTTAATAATAGTCACCTTCAGTTTTTCTGGGAAAATTCCATATTCTATGCACAAATTAATAATGTGACTCAAAACTGGTGCTATTATTTGAGATACGTCCTTAATGATTAAAGTACTTATGTCATCATTCCCAGTACTTTTTGAGTTTTTCAGCGAACCTATAACTTTGTCAACATCATCTGCCGTCGTTGGCGCCATAAAAATTGAATTCTCGTAATTGTCAAGGTTAATTTTATTATCATTATAATTACTTGTATTACTATCGTCAATATGATCAATAAAAAAGTCATTAAAAGATTCAGCAATGTCAATTGGACTAGTACATGTTTTATTTCCTATCTTTAATTTACTAATGTCTTCTTTTGGAAAGCAATTTTTAGATTCATTTATTATTTTCCAGGTTGCTTCACATTTGTTTACAGAGTTTTGAATCAAATAGTTATTTTGCGCCTTTTTTGTCAAGGTAATAATACTCTTGTAACGTCTGGAATACTTTATAAAGTTATTTTTGTTTTGCAACGATGGATTTTTCCGATATTCCCATAAGAGTGAACGTTTACGTTTACTACACATTGCAAAAATTGCCTTTATAGAGCGAACATAAATGTACTTGCCGAGCAAATGCTGAGACTAGTACCTTTTGTCAATAATTGTACTACAGCCATACTTAGTTTATAGTTTTCGTTTATATTATTTTGTAGCCTTAGATTTATTGTTAGTTGGTTTCTATCCTTTTATTGACAACAAAGATCTTTTTACTTTACTTTACTTTACTTTACTTTGAGGTTTCAAATTGAAAGCAAATTATATTAAATATTAACAAAACTAAACTAGATTAGAATATAAACTAGTATTTTATATTCTATGATAATATTATTTAAAGATGCTCTAAACATAGACAGATAGACAAATATTCTTTATTGCTCAAAAATAAAAGTACAAGCATGATACAACAACAACAGACAGTACAATAAGGCGGTTTTATCGCTTGTAGCGATTTCTTCCAGTCAACCTTTGTGTTGAAGAAAGAAATATGGTTTTCGTAATAGGGGAAGACAGTGCAAAGTAGTTTAACAAATTAAATTGAGAATGCCAGAAATATGCATATTTTATATATTAATAATATTACATAACATAAATAATAATAAACAATACATACATACCTAATAATATAAACATAGATAATTTATAACAAAAATTCAATAAAAATATTTCTTATAGATAGGTAAATGACCAGAGAGCAGATCACATTAAATAGACATAATTATATGGCTCTACTTTATATACGTGCTCGTAAACCTCAAAATTTAAACCTAGTCCTAAAGATGTTCTTTTAATCGAAATACACGTGAAGTAATTCTATAAATTATAACTCAAAGTGGTCTGTTCGTAGCTAAATGTATCTCATCATCATCATCAGCCCACTTAAGTCCCCACTGCTGGGGCACGGGCCTCCCTCAATCACATGAGGGGTAATTGCCATACTCACCACGCTTGGCAGACGGGTTGGCGAGGGTTTTGATATAAATGCAGAGTTTTCCTTCTCTGGGTGCTGATGATCATGCCAGCAGCTTTACCTTAGTCGCCTTTTACGACACCTCGGTAAGAGTGAGGGTGGCCTATTCTACTCTGCCGGGACCACACGGCTTAAAATGTATCTATTAAAGTAAAATATATTTATTAGTTCTGTGTAACGGTTTGGCTCCAGGAGTATTTCCTGATGGCTACGACTTCCTTCAAGAGTAGAGTCTATGTACTCTTTTTACAAAGGCCGGCAACACATTAACGATCTCTCAAATTTCGGGGATGTTCATTATCATCACTGTTCGCTTGCTCGTTTGTTGCCTCTAGCAGAAATGTCTATCTCATACCAAAGCAATCATGAAATCACAACTAAATCCACGATAAAACATGTAACGTTTTATATTACGAGATGGAATCCCCAGTGGGAAAGAGTGCGGTAAAGCGGAGTCAGCTAGACGTTTTAATTAGGTCCTTGACCGCCTCAGAAATAATGTAATAACAGTTATTGCATGTTATTTTATTTCACATAGGAAACGCTCAAAAGTAACTAGTTTGAGTGTTTCCTTTGTGCATTTAAATTATGCATGAAGAATCTTACTATAAAAACAGAAATTTACATATACTTATAATTACGTATACATTGATGTTTGGCTGTCCGTACTTTACCTTGGTACGCATTACTTACGAGCATATAGAAACAAGCACCCCGAGAGTCTATCAATGCAAAAACTGTAGAGGATCAATTCAAGTAAATTTCAAAGCACAGCGCGTTTATTATCGGCGCCAGAGTCACGGGGGACATTTGATTAGCTCTCTGAAACTGCTTAGTGGCAACTGAACTAGTTGAGTTATAAAAGGTATTCAGCATACTTATTGCAACTCAGCCAGTTTATTTCATGAAATCCCCGAGCGCCAATGAAATTAAAAATATAACTGTCGACCATCAATTGAAGTCAATTTCGAAGCGCAACGCATTTGTTATCGGTACCAGAGTCGCTGGGGACGTTTGATTACTCAATACTCAATTCTTTAATTGCATTTTATAGTGTACAAACAAGGTCTTATAAGGTAGGTATTAGATTAACTCTCTGAAACTGCTCTGAGGCAAGTAATCTAGTTGAGTTATAAAAGGTATTCAGCATACTTATTAACTCAGCTAGTTTAGTTTATAAAATCTCCGAGCGTCAATGAAACTAAAAAGAATACTAGACCATCAATTGAAGTCAATTTCGAAGCCCAGCGCGTGTGTTATCGGCGCCAGATTCGCGGGGGTCGTTTGATTAACTCTCTGAAACTGCTCTGAGGCAAGTAATCTAGTTGAGTTATAAAAGGTATTCAGCATACTTATTAATTCAGCTAGTTTAGTTTATAAAATCCCCGAGCGTCAATGAAACTAAAAAGAATACTAGACCATCAATTGAAGTCAATTTCGAAGCCCAGCGCGTTTGTTATCGGCGCCACATTCGCGGGGGACGTTTGATTAACTCTCTGAAACTGCTCTGTGGCAACTAAACTAGTTGAGTTATAAAAGGTATTCATCATACTTATTGCAACTCAGCTAGTTTACTTTATGCAATCCCCGAGCGTCAATAAAACTAAAAAGAATACTAGACCATCAATTGAAATCAATTTCGAAGCGCAGCGCATTTGTTATGGGCGCCAGAGTCGTGGGGCACGTTTGATTAACTCTCTGAAACTGCTCTGTGGCAACTAAACTAATTGAGTTATAAAAGGTATTCAGCATACTTATTGCAACCCAGCTAGTTTACTTTATGCAATCCCCGAGCGTCAATGAAATTAAAAAGAATACTAGACCATCAATTGAAATCAATTTCGAAGCGCAGCGCATTTGTTATGGGCGCCAGACTCACGGGGGACGTTTGATTAACTCTCTGAAACTGCTCTGTGGTAACTAAACTAGTTGAGTTAGAAAAGGTATTCAGCATACTTATTGCAACTCAGCTAGTTTACTTTATGAAATCCCCGAGCGTCAATGAAATTAAAAATAATACTAGACCATCAATTGAAATCAATTTCGAAGCGCAGCGCATTTGTTATGGGCACCAGAGTCGCAGGGGACGTTTGATTAAGTCTCTGAAACTGCTCTGTGGCAACTAAACTAGTAGCATACTTATTGCAACTCAGCTAGTTTACTTTATGAAATCCCCGAGCGTCAACGAAATTAAAAAGAATACTAGACCATCAATTGAAATCAATTTTGAAGCGCAGCGCATTTGTTATGGGCGCCAGAGACGCGAAGGACATTTGATTAACTCTCTGAAACTGCTCTGGGGCAACTTAACTAGTTGGGTAAGAGTTAACTTATATATACTGAGATAGAGGCATCGGTTAGCTAGCCAGGCTAGCGCCATCTAGAGGAGAACGACCAATACTTAACACCTATGTAGTACGGCCACCTTCAAGAATCAGTTAGGGAGACGATTAAATAAAATATCGGACATATTTTTATATGCTATATAACAAAATTCCCAATACCTTCTAAATCTCTGTTTTATTTCCTATACTTTCTTAAAATTGCTAATGTGGTCAGGCGGTTTGAGGTCGTTGTTTCGGAAACGCGATTTAAAAATGCATAGTGACATCTACTCAAACCACGCTGAACTGAGCAAGGACAAACGAGCCACGGAGTCAACATCCGCGAAATCAAAGAGATTGCTTGCTTGATTGCTTTTTAAAGCTACATCTGCTTTTTACAAGCTCAATCTTAGGAAAATAGCTGAACAATTTTTCCTGAAATCCAGTAAAAACTTGGCAATTTTCCTTAGAAGTTTGCAAATTTTGTATGAAATAGATTTTTTTGCATCAGTTTTAGGGTTATTCATTGACGGTTCCGTAGCTAAATGGCGAAAAACAGAACCCTAATAGATTCGGTATGTCTGTCCGTCTATTGGTCCGTCCGTATGTCATAGCCACTTTTTCCGAAACTATACGAACTAGGGATACTATTGAAACTTAGTAAATAGATGTATTTTGTTAACCACATTATGATTTTTACACAAAAATAGGAAAACCAAAATTTTTAGGGGGTCCCAACACTTAGAACTAAAACTCAATTTTTTTTTCATCAATCCCAATATATTTTTTCTAAACCCAATACTTGGCGCAAGAGACGCTCCCAAAGTGGTAAAACGTATCCCCCCCCCCCCCCTCCCCCCTAACTTCTAAAATAAAACTAAAAAAATATATATGATATACTTGCTGCTACGGAACCCTTTGTTTGGACCCCTTTGTTTGAACTTGGCCGGTTTTTTTAATGGTAACCTCTGTTTAATTTACTTCGATGAAAGTTGTAATAAAAAAATGTTAAATACGAGTAAAGTAGTCTCGTACATCATACGAGATTCTTCATGAGTTCTTACCTATTATATTTTGTTTTTGTGTAAACCGATAGATTCTCTACACATATTATAAGTATGTACATATATTTTTCAATTTTATCTTCTTTTTATTACATTATGTTGAGAAATGCCTTAAAATACAAAACTTAAAACGAACACTTTAGTGGTAATACTTCTCAACCGCCAACCTGGAACTTTCAATGTAAACATGACCTACTTCAGTAACTACTAGACAAAAAACAAACCGGAGAGGAGATAACTTTAATGCGAAAAGTTCATCGCAATTAAACTCGTTTCATTTGATGCGCATTAGTCGAACGCAACGCCTGCAGAGTGCAAGTTGCAACCTACTCAAAGCAGATAACTAGATGAAAGGCCGCTTGCTACAACTTCTCTTTCAATTCGAAAAGTTAAAAATTGAACTTCGCAAATCCAATTCTGAAAAATCTGAGCTCCCACTGACAACGGAGTTGCGTCACAGATTAAAAAAGTTTAAAAATGTTCCCGACTATTTCGCCCTCAAGAGATTTTTAAGATCGGAGCCGTTCTAGTGTTGCGCTGGTGTCCTTAAATTTTAGGACCAATAATATTCCTTTACTCACAACCTATCGGTAAACCTAAATGTCAAACCTAACGTTAGACATTAAGGTGAGAATCGAATGAACAAATTTGACAGATTAGTATACTTTGATGTGAGGCTGTACGTAACATTTAACTATAGTTACTTCTGCTTATGACATTGAATAGTTTCACAAAAATTTTACAAAAGCTACATATATCAGTGCATATAAAAAATAATTACGAATAAGAAACACACAGCGCGTGTCAAGGGACGGGGTTAGCCCCGTCCCTTGACACGCGCTGTGTGTTTCTTTTGGGTCCATGCGAAAAGTTATTTTTTTTAAGTGATAGGTGGCAGACGAGCAGACAGATCACCTAATGGTAAGCGATTTCCGCCGCCCATGGACACTCACGACACGAGTGGAGTCACAAGTGCGCTGCCAACCTTTAAACCCACCTTTCTCCCGGATTAGGCCTCTGGTACCCTCACTCACGCAGCGAAACACAGCACAATTCTGCTTCACATCGGTTTTCTGTGAGACCGTGGTATCACTCCGGTCGAGCCAGCCCATTCATGGCGAATCGTGGCTTTCCCACGGGCAAAATATTCTCGTTCATTACGAGACTGTATCTCTGTAGGCCCTCTGGATACAGCCACGTGATCGTCATTACTATTACTGAGTCGCATTTAGCAAAGACATAAAAGTGAGAAGTTTTGCCTTATGTTTTTCAGATCAATTCTTTTGCCTTATTTTTTCAGATTAATATGAAAAAATGTTGAAGTAATTAATTCGGCAGTATTTCTGGGCATCACGTTAGATTCAAAATTACAGTGAGGCTCCCATATTGCTGCCCTGGCAGGAAGACTTAGTTCACCTGCATATGCAGTACCAAAAATAAGACATCTGACCGATATTGAAGCAGCAAGACTTGTGTATTTCAGGTATTTCTATAGTGTTATGTCTTATGGTCTGCTGTAATGGAGCTCTGCAGCCGATATTCAAGCTATCTTTGTACTACAGAAGCGAGGTGTCAGGGCCATATACAGACTCAGGTCACAGGCCTCACTTATAAATTTGTTCAAAGAAAAAAACATCTTAACATTAGCATCACAGTACATCTTTGACTGTATTATACAATAATATACAGCACACAACAGCATCGGCTACGACTTAGGGACCTTCAAGAGAAGAGTCTACTCCTTTTTAAAAAGGCCGGCAACCGATCCCGATCGCCGAATGGCCGATCTCTCTGATTTCGCGGATGTTAATGGGCGGCGATGATTGCTTTCCATCAGGTGACTCGCTTGCTCGTTTGTCGCCTCTAGCATAAAAATAATAATAATAATAATAACATTGTATTAACATTTTTGGCGATTAAAAAGAGTAACTGGCGAGTTTCT
This sequence comes from Marasmia exigua, assembly GCA_019059595.1. NCBI lineage: Eukaryota > Metazoa > Arthropoda > Insecta > Lepidoptera > Crambidae > Marasmia > Marasmia exigua. The sequence goes on along the minus strand of CM032464.1, from coordinate 6,073,561 downwards.
TGCCGGATATTCTCGTCAGAATCAACTTTCCAATTCCGGTGGTAGAATCACATTAAATATGTTTATTCATTTCTTAGTATATTCTATGTATCGACATGTAGGTATGTGTAATTACATGTATGTACATTATACTTTGAAAGTGCGTATACAAAGTATACAAGTATACGTGTGTATACAAGCCTTTGCAAATTAAGATATTTTTGATTTTTGATTTTTGAATGCAAAGTTTTACATTGACTTAATCACGAAAAAACAGTTAGTAACGGTTAGTTATAATACTATAATACGGCGCTTTACTAGTATTTTCGATAGATTGATCAGCTTGCAATCCAATTGAAGAACAGCACTGGCTCAAGACATCTCCAAGATCCGGACAACGAGCCAAGAATAGAGGTTTATAAAAAGAGCAACATCGAACTGTCCTCGTCTCTTCATTTCCGTCGTGGGCTTATTTATCCTCGAAGGTATTGAAGTTTGCAGGATTTACGGAGAAAATTTCGACTTTAAATCAAGTATTGTTATCAGACTGCTAGTCGTCCTGGAATTGCTTTACGTCCGCTCCGTTGATAAAGGATGACGTAGCGACTTTTTAAATGGATCGAGGCACTTCACGTACAAAATAGTTACTCTGTTCTTTTATCGCAACTGTATTTTTTTTATACTTTTTAATGAAGAGATTTTCCAGTTATATTAATTGGAGATTACTGATGATAATGCAACTTTGAAATTTTGTTTCCCCGACTTTCTTCAAACATTCTTTGAGTTATCAAATATGTAACATTTTACAACCATATCTACCTATAGGTAATTTATAATGCATACCAGTTAGAATATTTCAGTCACTCCTTACTCTATGGATAATTGTGGTTATGCGTTAGCATAGAGTAAAAAAATTGTCGGGTTATTATTATTTATCAAATATTGTATTCAAAGCACATTAGTTTTACAGTAAATTATAAGTATAGCTCAATAGCATAAAATAGAATTCCGATTTTTGCTTTCTTTTATTTTTTTTGAAGTTTAAAGGCATGTTCAACATGTTGATTTATCCAAGCGTTTATTTAGTATAATCCATGGTATAATAAAAGTATCTTGTGCATATCTTAGTAGATACCCACAAGATAGGTAACACTCTCGGCTTTAGGCAAAACCACTCTTATTGCTTTATTTTAAATTGTTTCAATATGAACGTGACATTCTGCATAAATATCGCTTTTTATTCACAGACTAGCGATGCGGATAAAATACATGTCGAGTGCAGCTTTATCTCGAGACCTCTCGTGCGGCTGCACATTGCACATTGCCGCTGTAATCTGCAGTGTCGCACTCTCGCCTTGTTATTAATTTCACTTTGTTATCAATTGTTTTATTGAGCATATTATGATGTTTTACTAATAAAATCAGTAGGTTTTACTAATAAGTGTATTTTGTATCTAGCGGATCAATGTTTTGGTTTTGTAATTCCACTCAATACACCGTTCATATTTAGTCGTTTTAATGTCTTCGATTAATACAAATACAAAATAGCGGAGATAGCGGATATACGGCACATTCCCTTCAATCAGACGACTGAAAACGTGCTTGATACAAAACTACATGCACACATAGTCAAAGCTCTACGACACAATGGTTTAAAGTTGTACGAAATAGGAAGACAGAGACGAACCATTTTATAATTATAATAATATGTTGTCTGTTTTTTTTTTTATTCTCAATTCCAATTTTAATTGTAGTTTTTTTTATTATTATTTTGATTTTAATGTAATAAAGTATCAGCCTATAAACTGTCCCACTGCAGGGCAAAGGCCTCCATCATAGAAATCAAGTCATCGCTACTATGATGGGATTAGGCTTAATCACCACGCTTGCCAAATGCGGATTGGTGATCACAAACCCGAGCTATGTTCGAAAAATTCGAAACATACTTTTCGCTCGACCCGGGACTCGAACCCAGGACCCCGAGATCACGGCCCGGTACTTAAACCACTAGACCAACAGGGCGTCTTAATGTAATGCTTAATGTATTTTCAATGTTCACCAATTATTATTTTATTATTTTTATTGTGTATTATTTTTGTCACAAATCACAAAATGCACGAATTGTTTTAAATTTGATAAAAAATACTAATTTTAAACACGCTAGGAACACTTTTATTGGATTACGATCTAGACTTAAGTTAATTTAATAAACAATACTAAGTTATTATCTGTAATGATTTTAAGCTGTCTGTGTTCTTTAATAAAGAAATAAAAAAATAAACCTATTTTTTGACATAAGTGTAAGTAAGTCAAGCATACCTAATACGCGCAGCTACGCTTCAGGTGTCGTATATTTCTATCTCGCTCTGCAAAATGGTGAACAAAACATTAATGAATTTAGAAATATCATAAGAAATAAAGCTTTTCTTCTACTTATAAGTGCAATGTGTAATCATCACATGAGATTTGTTATTTCTTTTAGAATAATTTACAACGCGTAAAAGCGCACATAGGCATTTTGGTAACCTTTATCCCACTTAAAATAATTTAAGAATATTAGTAGATTTATACTACCCAATTTGCTGAACGATAAATTATGTATAAAAAAAATAAAAAGAATTTATTCAGTGTTACAAAATATGACACGGTTACAATAAAGATAAAGTAACTTACAAGCTATTACAAGGTAAAAGTTTATAATTAGGTATAGATACTATTGAGTCAATAGTATCTATACCTAATTATAAACTTTGTAAAATTATAAATATATATTATAAAATTATAAATTTAGTATTGACTATGAGTAACACTAAAAAGGTTTCCTCTCAGCATTTGTCGAGGTGTCTGGTGGAAACGCTGGTCTTCCAAGGATACCGGAAGAGTGGTTGCCACTGCGCGAGCCACTGTATCACTAAAACAAAGTCGCAGGTGTAGCCATAGCCTTGTAATAAAGCAAAATGATACTGTCCCGAACGTCGTAAAGCCTCTTTTGTAAGGCTACCTTACCTGCCACACATACTATGTCATAGATACCTCCCCTAGTATCATATAACGCTAAGCTTGCTCAGGATTTGGGTTAAGGTGACGGGTAGGGCACACTAGCGACTGCAATCGATTTTAATTTTCAGCTACTAAACCGGATCTATTTTAAACAATTTCCGGGTTACAATCTCTCGGCAAACACCAGTACTATTTATTTAATTATTTTTTTTTATTATTTATGTACCTAATACCTGTTTATATTAATTTATTTATATTAATTTTACATTTTTTTATTGGTTCTATATGTTTGCGTTCTGTTATTCATGTTCACCCTATAGACTTACTTTGTATCGTTCCGTTTTCTATAAATATTAAATGTCAGTTTTTTTATGTTTGTATGTCTTATTATGAGTCGTCGCTCGAAGGTACAGCCTGAAAATCAGCGCTGCAGCGGCTACTTAGCGGTTGTTGTAGCACATGCTGAGGCTGAACCTTGTTGGCCGCAACTTTATACTGTTTTGTCCTTATTTAAATTTGTATGTAATCATGTGTTGTGGTCAATAAATTATTTCTTATTCTTATTCTTAATACTTATAGTAAACTGTTTGGTCTGCATTTACACTCGAATTTTGGATTACCGCCAAAAGTGGCCGCTTTTGGCGTGAATCAATTTTTCGCGTACACATCGGACCCAACATTTGTGCATGGCTATTTAATAAATAGTATTAGTGTTTGCCGAGATATTGTATTACCCGTAATTGTTTAAAATAGATTGGGTTTAGTAGCTAAAATTTAAAATCGATTGCCGTCGCTAGTGTGCCCTACCCGTCACATTAAGCTCTCCCTGTGATTACGCTTAGCGCTCTAAATTAGCTGAATGAACACTAGAACAAGCTGTAAGCTTAAATTTTAAATCCCTAATCAAAGTTGGTAAGTAGGAACTGTTATTGTACAAACTTTATCCGGAGAAATTCTCAGAGCATGCTTATAAAATCGCAAGTTCGTGCCAATGACTTTATTGAAGCATCTGTTGAAACTGCTTTAACTATTCAGTAGAACAAAAGCATAATTTTAGCAAACTTTGCTATTATCTTATGGAAAAGCAGACAGATAACGTCTTTAAAAATTACTTTTGTATTTTTTTTAATTTAAATTAATAATCATTATGACATTTCTTAATTATATTGCTAAAAATATGTTAAATGCATGTCAACAAAAGTGATACCTTATAATTATGTACACATTTACAAAAAGAAATTGTCTGCCAATAAATATTTTACAACATCACACAGATTGATCTGACTCTGAGATAGGTAGCTGAAGCACCTGTGTTACGGATATCAACAGAAAAAACAACAAACAGCGGAAATAAAAAGATATACATTTAATACTTTTCTTTTGTAAATATATAAAAGGGGTTAACGACCCCTTGTGATGATTTTTATATTGTCTTTTAGGTACGAGTAAAAAATTTAAACGTGTCAAAATTAGGGCAAAATCGAGTGAATTTACTTGGACGTTTAAGTTTGTCACCACAGTCATTTATCCAATTAGTTTTTTTTACACAAGAACGGTCAAACGAGCAAACGGTACACCTAATGGTGAGTGATCCCCTTATAACAAATCGCGAACTAATGATAGTACCGGATCAAAACTCGTGCCAGCCCCTTTTAACATTGCGTGTTGGAACGGGATAACATGAGCGATAATAACTTCAGTTCGCGATTTGTATCCTATGTAGTGATAGTGATGTAGGTTTTACATCACTATCACTACATAGGATAAAACAAAGAGGCTTTCGCTGCTGTTCCTTTTTTTGTTTTTTAATCAGCCTGTAAACTGTCCCACTGCAGGGCAAAGGCCTCCATCATAGAAATCCAGTTATTGCTACTATGATGGGATTAGGCTTAATCACCACGCTTGCCAATATTATTATATTATGCGGATTGGTGATCACAAACCCGAGCTATGTCCGAAAAATTCGAAACATACTTTTCGCTCGACCCGGGAATCGAACCCAGGACCCTGAGATCACGGCCCGGTACTTAAACACCTAGACCAACAGGGCGTTGTCTGTTCCTATGTATGCTTAATCTTTACAACTAGAACTAAAAAACAGAGGCACTTTTTTGCATCAAGAATACTATAATATCTGATATCTATTATATATTAAATAAACCTTTAAAATATAGTCTTAAATCTCTGACTGGTGGTGATTTTTTGCTTATTAAAGGAATTACACATTTTAGTATCTTATTGTGCCTAAAAATAAACAAAGAGACAAAGAAGTTCCTCATTGCGTATAAAGGCCACGCTTTTCACCTAAAGTACTTCCGCCCGTATCGACGGTAAAGTTTCATTCGTGTGTACCTATGTACGTGCCTACTTCCACGTTAACAGCCAAGTTCTTCATGAGTGGGGTTAACATTTAGCGAAATAATCTTCGTAAAAGCGAAATAATATTAAAAAACTATTTAAAACCTGTTATACTTAAACTTCTATTTGGATGAAGCGTGTTTAGAAATCTATAATGACTACTTCTGTTGCGTTATCTAATGTGACCTAATTTCAATTTAACTCGTTTTCGGCTTACATAATGCATTGGGAAGTCGACAAGTGCAGAATTTAAAGGATGTAGAATGAAATAGAGAACAACCTAAAGGTGAAATCAAGAAAATATTTCTTGTAAACCTCATCAACAGAACTAAAACCTGCATACGTTGCTCGTCCCTACTATTGAAAAGTAAATTCATAAAACATCACATTATCTACATACATTGATTGATAAGATTTTCTAAAATCCGCACATACATATTTCCATATTGCCAGCTGTTTGCGATGTACATAAACCTAGTATCTGTTTTGTCTGACCTGAAAGTTAAACACATTTATGTATTCCAACACCAGATGTCACAGAAATTAGCAACAACAGCAAAACGACGAATTGATAAAAAAAAAGTAGTTGAGCTTTTTATTCATGGTACATTTTGGACTATAATCTTAATTTAATAAAAGTATCAGCCTATAAACTGTCCCACTGCAGGGCAAAGGCTTCCATCATAGAAATCAAGTTATCGCTACTATGATGGGATTAGGCTTAATCATCACGCTGGCCAAATGCTGATTGGTGATCACAAACCCGAGCTATGTTCGAAAAATTCGAAACATACTTTTCGCTCGACCCGGGAATCGAACCCAGGGCCCTGAGATCACGGCCCGGTACTTAAACCACTAGACCCACAGGGCGTTTAATTTAATTAGTTCAAATATACAGCAAAAATACAATTACAATGCTACCATGTGTAATAATAATTACCTAAAACTATATACGAGTAGAACCGATTGTCCCTGGGGATGTGGCATATTGTCTCACACAGTATTAGACAGTATGTGCAAAGATGCTTTGTCATTCCAACAGCTGAATCAGATTGGGTAGTCAATGGGTTCCGTCTTGCGTCTGTTTATTCAATCGGCAGTGACCCGTGAAGCTCTAGTTAGTATTCTGATTTGCTTCCGAGTTGTGCGACAGTAAATCCTAGCGGATCTTCTCAGAGTTGATTCTGCATTTATCTTTGTTTATTGTTATTTATTTTAGTATTGCGTAGTATTGCTTTATAATGAGATAGAGCGATGGTAGCTACTGTGCTACTACGTCTATCATATGTGTGTTCGAATCCGATAACTAGTCAACAAATTTTTAACTTTTTTTCGCAACAAATAACAGAGGTCCATAATTTTACTAAATTGCTTTCTCTGATAATAAATTTGTTTTCAAAATTTTGATACCTCGTCTAGTATTTGATTTATTAACAGTCAAATATCTCAAAATTTGGTTTGAGGTTCTTTTTCACTGGCAATTTCAAAACAAGTACAAGCACTTTAAAAAAATGTTTTCGGCATATCAGTAAAGCTCATTTTCTCAATTATATATATCAATAAGATTTATTTTGTAGTCTTTAATCTATATTGAGTAATATTCATATCAACATCCGTGTACTTATAGCTCATACAAATCATCACTTAATTCTTGTAATGGAAAAAACATAAGATAGCTTATTTGGCTGTAGCGTTGCAGGGAAATCAGGTAAAATTATAAATTAAAAAGCATTTCATAATTTGGGGTTTTTATTTTCAAAATATATATTGAAATTGGTCCCAATTGATACATATCTAAATAAATCCCAAAAAAAAACACTAAGTGCCACTTTTCAGATTTTCAACCCTCTGTAACTTAATAACTTGACGTGATATGAAAATTCTGATAACGGATCTAGATTCAGCATATTAAGCTCTTCATATTTATCATATTTTTATGCAGGTTGTGTTTTCTTGTTGACTTATGTAATGTTCCTATCTCAAGATATTTCAAATCAATGTGCATATTTGGCAACCTGTTCATTTCGGCGGTAAGTGAAAACATCGTGAGGAAACCTAGACTTTTCGAAAAAGTTCTAAGTTCCGAAACGTCTAACCACGATTCAGTTGGTCTACTTCCCCTGTAAAGATTGTGGTTTGTTTCCGTAACGATTGCGAAGATCAAACGGTAAACGCATTGTAATTATTAGACTCACCAGGACTCACCAAACTCTAAATCATGGTTTAAGCGTCATACCCCGGGCTCCAAAGCGACAGCTTTAGACGCAACTGGGAATGGCTCGCTAGGATAATGTTGATTGTATATTCATTGCTTTGGCTATCTAACTGAAAAGGCTAAAAAGACAATCGGACGATGATTATTAGCAAATCTGATATTGGTATTACGAAGGCGATTTGCTCGTGTTTCTAGTAAGTAAAAAAATTAAATTGAAAATTAAAAAAAACCCCGACACAACTAAAGCTCTTTCATTTGATACCTATAGTGAGGCAGTTGGAACAACAAATAGGTTTTTCGTCATTTTCTGACGGCGGCCATCTTGGATTTGAAATTTTTCACAATTGATATATTCTGCTACTCAAGCCCTTTTTTAAGATACCCACATTGTGGGAGTTGTGTTAAAACATAAAATCCAAATCTTTGTGACGGCGGCCATCTTGGATCGATTTATTCATTTTTCAAACAAAAAAAACAAAATCAAAATCGGTTCATTTGTTCGGGAGCTACGATGCCATAGACAGACTCATAGACACACACACACACACACACACACGTCAAACTTATAACACCCCGTCGTATTTGCGTCGGGGTTAAAAACTAAGTAAGTAATAATTTATTTGGCAAAATAAAGATACAAGCCTAACATGCTAAAGGATCGGTTAAATACAATACAGTAGAAGATATGAAACATATAACTATTACTGCTAAATAGGCGCCCGCTCAGCATATTGCCCTGGTCTCCCTGATCTGGCCAGCCAAGGCGCTGATTTTCATCCGCTCACTTTCTAAAAGCATATTGATGCTTTTGGATTTCTATGTTTGAGTTCGTATTGAGCATAGGATATTTTTTATATATTAATACTCGTATATATTAAGAGTTTCATTTCACCGACCTCGCAGATATCATCCTGTTACTAATGCCTGACCCATGCAGTTTTGCAGAGTTACGCAACGAATATGTTAATAAAATCCAAGGAGCCGTTGAAATTGGAAGTGGAGGAAGAGCCAAGAAAGATATTACAAAGAAAAAACGCTGAGACAGCACCGCGGTTCGCTAGTTCATTTTCCGGTCTGCAGACTCCGGGATTTTAACCGACTTCTTATATATGCGCTCTGCTCTTTGGCACCATGATATGCAAAACGAAGAGCAGGAACTCTGGCTGCAAAAATGATTTAAATTTTACGTATAAAATACAATTTATTCACTTTGGCTACAAGCTATAAGATTGCACTATAGGAAAAGTACAACGTGCAACTAAGACTTCCTGAATCAGCTAAGCATATAACGGGGGTAAGGAGAAACCGACACCGACATAGCCCACCGAATTAGCAAACTGAAGTGGCAGTGGGCTGGTCATATTAGCCGCAGAACTGACAGCCGTTGGAGCCGTAAAGTCCTTGAGTGGAGACCGCGACTCGGTAAGCGTAGTGTAGGACGCCCTGCGACAAGATGGGATGATGACATTCGAAGGCTGGCTGGTGTGGGCTGGATGAGAGTGGCCGAAAATCGGGAGCAGTGGCGTGCATTAGGAGAGACCTATGTCCAGCAGTGGACGAGTGTGGGTTGCTGATGATGAAGGAGAAACACATAACCGAAATTATTAGGATCGTCAACTAAAAAAATCTTTTACACAAATACATAATTATAGGTAAATTGCTTACAATTGACGACCTATTTGGTACAGTGGTAGTAAACGCTGCCTTTGGTCCAAGGGTTGCGGGTTCGATCCCCGCACAGTACAAACATTTGTGTGCATGAACATGTCTGTTTGTATAGGTCTGGGTGTTTCCTATGTATTATTAAGTATGTATTTTACAAAAGAAAAGTATTATAGGTATCTATTTGTAATCCCACTGTTGATTCTGATATCCGTAACACAGGTGCTTGAGCTACCTATCTCGGAGTCAGATCAATGTATGTAATGTTGTGAAAATATTTATTTATTTGTTTAATATCATAATATGTAGGCAAATAGTTTATAATTCCCACAAATGAGTTCTCAATTTATAATTTCCACAAATACTTGTCACCCATTCTTGTCATTAGTTATCTACATTTTTTTACATGAAAGTGTACAATCATGGTAGTAGATAGATAGATAGATAGATACTCTTTATTGCACAGCATACAAAACTTAAAAGCTAGGTATAAAGAGATACAATGTACGGTCAGCATCAAAAGTAGCTTAACACTTTAGTACCATTGATGCTGACCGTACAATTTAGGCGGCCTTATCGCTGGGAGCGATCTCTAACAGACAACCTTCAGCTTAAGGACATTAGATAGAGGAGGAGAGGGTGGTAATATTTCGCTAGAACCTTGTTTCGCAGCATAAATATTTTTTATAGAGCCCGATACACTTCGAAGCTCTCTTCTTATCCCAGTTCTCAAAGTTTCAACTATCTCTAACGACTATTAGAAACTTAGTGCACATATAATTTTTCACTAACTGCATAACTAGAAGTTACATTTTAGGATCTGGTTTCCATTTCTGGGTATCCGTGAAGTTTGCTCGCCTGCGGTAATAAACCCAGATGAATAGTTCCACAGCGGAGGTCCTAACTTCATTGTATTCCTAAATCAATTATATTATACGAGTTGTATTGTTCTCCATGATGTAGAATTAGCCACTTCAAATTATTTTGTTAGCAAGCATAACTATACAAAATTTGTCTGACTAAAGTATTACGTTTACAAACTACTGTAAGCTATATTAGGCACCTAAATCTTAACCAGCTTTGCTTATAAAAGGTTATTGACTTAAGTCAAAATCGTAGAGCTATCTCTACCTTCTCAATTTAAGAAACATCTTTATGATTGCCCTGGTCTAGTGGTTTAAGTACCGGGCCGTGATCTCGAGTCGAGCAAAAAGTATGTTTCGAGGTTTTCGAACGTAGCTCGGGTTTGCGATCACCAGTTCGCATTAGTCAAGCGTGGTAATTAAGCCTAATCCCATCATAGTAGCGATAACTTGATTTCTATGATGGAGGCCTTTCCCCTACAGTGGGGTAGTATATAGGCTCATCCTTTATAGTTTACTTTATGATTATTAGTATAAACATGCATTACATGTATTAATAAACTCCATGTTAGATTGCTACAACCTATGAGAATCATATTATAATACAGCAAGCAGCACCCAGCCTTTGTTCTCTAAATAATTTCCTTAATTAACTAACTGTAAAATTGTAACATTTAAACATGTTTGAAACACAATGTGCCGGCGCCATAGACATGTGTAACTCTTTTCTGAAACGTCTCAGTGATCCGACTCAGCTAAAAGATACACTGTTCCGAATCTCTAATGTTCGCTCCTAATGTATCATTCGACTCAAATAGATCTAGAGTCCGAGTGGACCGAATGATCCGAATGAGCTGAATGATCCGATTAGCAGAATATATTTGTTGTTTTTTTTTTTTTTATATATATAAATGGGTTTGCATTGACATCATTTCACGATGGAAAGTGACAATAAGGTTCAGAGTAGCGTGCCTTACCAGAGAAGACTATTTCACTCTCGACTTAAGACACCAAATTGTAGCTCTCTTGGGAACACAGAAGCGGCAAGCTGTTCCATTCCTTAGCCAGTCGTACCAAGAAAGAGAAGCGAAACGCTTAGTACGAGGCTGATGGAACTTGCACAGTGTAAGGGTGGATTCGGTGTCTTCCGTAATGTCCGGTGGTAGAAAGGAGAAGGTGGTATCAGGTCGTGAAGCTCATTCGAACACTCTCCAAAATGCATCCTATAAAAAACCGATAGACAGGCCACTCTACGTCGGTGAGCGAGGCTTTGGGATTTACCATCCACTAATTCTGCGTCACCAACTAACCTCATGGCTCGACGCTCAATCGAGTCGAGTGCAGCCAGCTGATACTTGGCAGAGCCATCCCATAGGTGACTGCAATACTCCATGCACGACCGAACTTGAGCTTCATAGAGTTTAAGAACCTGTTCCGGCGTGAAGTATCGCCTAACCTTGCATAGGATACCAAGTTTTTTAGCAAATTTAAATGAAGCGTTTCACTGTTCCGCATCTCTGCACTGATCCAGATGCAAATGTTCCAATCTTTTGAAAGATACGTTTTTGCCAGGTCTACTGCGCCGTGTGAGCCCGAGATTCATATTAATATAAAAGGATGTAGGAGAGGAGAGGGTATGATCGTCGCAGGTGTCGTCTCTCAAATTAAATTTGTCTGGAACAAAAAGGGCGCCTGCTGTTTACGTTTATAAACAAAGTTATATTATTACATTGCATAAACAAGTTATATTAACTTGCCGGGAACTGTGTAAGGTTGATGATATTTCACGGTACACGCCATGTTTGAGTTATTTGCTTTTTGATGCAAGGACATAAAAGGGGGACTTGGAGCCGGTTTTTTGATCCGTAATTCAACTAAACTAATGGTTTAAAATAGTAACCTTTGGTCTGTGGGGGCGCGCTATACGACCTCCTTGCTGGCCGAATATATTTAAGAAGATAAAAATATTTAAGATTATTTTTGTTTCGATTTTTCTGTCCCTTCACCTTTGACACTTCTTCTGCAACAGTATTTTCTCTCGCGAATTATTTAATTTGTGTTTTTATATTCTTTTGTAAATTATTTCTCTTGTAATATACACTCTGTTTTTACCTTTAATTAAACTTGTCGTTTCGCCTTCCTCTCCACTCACTCTATCTTTTAAAACTTCCTCACGATATTCATTTCCGTGGGCTGGTACAGTAAGGCTGAAAATTAGTAGGCAACACAAACACTGGAGGCCCAAAACTGGTGACTCGCGACGTTGAAGGAAGATAATAAAAATGTAGTTAGTGAGTTTACGCATTTTTCATTGCTTGAAGGATTTTGCGAGGCGCAGTCCGTATCTCGTTGGTGAGCAATTTTATTTTATAAAATTCAAAAATGAGCAAGTAAAGCGAGTTCAAACAAGCTTGTGAAGGTTCTAGTGACGATACTAAACATGAAGTACAGCGCTTTGCGGTGCACGTACCTCAAATTGGCCGGATGAACCCACCTTGTGATTCGCGCAGCACCTTTTGACCGGCGTGACGACCGATATTCATTTCCGTGGGCTGGTACAGTAAGGCTGAAAATTAGTAGGCAACACAAACACTGGAGGCCCACAACTGGTGACTCGCGATGCGTTCAGTTCCTTTTGACCGGCGTGACGACCGATCAGACCAAGTTTGGATACCTTTGTATCAATTTAGATTTGGCTTACGCGAGAAAGGTTCGCGACATTATCACCAATCCTTCTGCGACTGGGAAGTACGGGAAACTTAAGTCGGAGCTTATTCGTAGTCTCTCCATTTCTCATGAAAGAAGGGTTAAGCAACTCCTTATCTTCGAGGAGCTATTTGACCGTAGGCCATAGCAGTTTCTACGGCATCTTAAAAATTTCGCTGGGCCTTCAATACCCTTTTGATTTTTTGCAAACCATCTGGTCTAGTAGGCTACAGCACAACATACAGACCATAGATCTTGCTCAGTCAACGCCCGTTGTAGCTGCTACGTCCAGTTCGTCGCATCGTACTTCGTCAGCTGCAGCACCGTTGACTGAACATCTGGTTGAAGAAATTAGACAGCTTAACGAGCAACTAGCGAAATCAACCATGGCAAAACAGTGTCATGCGCGCTCGCCTTCACGGTCGAGGTATGGCAGGTATAACCGCTCTAGTAGTCGTTCCTGACCTCAGCAGCCACCTGCTGGTCATTTTCATTACTTTTACCACTATACGTACGGTGACAAGGCAAAGAAGTGCAAGCTACTCTGTAACTTCCAGGCGGTAAACTCGCAGGGCAGTCGCGAGTAGCGGCCCACGACTGCCCTTCTTCATCAACAGGCCGTCTTTTTGTCACTGATCGCGTTACCAAAAAGCAGTTCCTCTTAGACACTGGCTCAGACATGTGCGTTTTTCCGCGGTCAGTGATCAAGACGCCCTGTACAAGAACCAAGTATGATATCGTTGCAGCGAACAACTCCGTCATTCATACTTACGAACCTGCTCTTTTTCATCTCAATTTTGGCCTTAGGCGAGAATTTACTTGGAATTTCGTTTTTGCAGACGTTTCAAAGCCCATAATTGGAGTGGATTTCCTAAGTCACTTTAATTTGTTTGTGGATGGCAGAAACCAGCGCTTGGTCGATGGCATTACCAAATTATCAGTTGCTACTACAGCTTTTAATGCTACTGAGGACATCGCTTCTGTCAAAGTCAGAGGGTGAGTCAGAGCTACACTCTTTATTGCGTGAGTTTCTAGAGATCACCAGACCTGCAGGCGAACATTTTCCTCCCAAACATAACACGCTTCATTTCATCAAGACGACGTCTGGTCCGCTAGTTTCATGCAAGCCTCGTCGTCTCGACCCCATCCGTTCACAAGCAGCAAAGATAGAGTTTGTAGATATGTTAGCTTGTGGTACAGCTCGACGCTCGCAGAGTCCTTGGACTTCTGTGCTCCATTTGGTCAGGAAAAAGGACGATGAATGGCGACCATGCGGCGACTATCGCGCACTTAATGCCAGAACTATTCCAGATTGTTACTCCATCCATCACGTACATGATTTTTCTTATCAGCTCTCTAGATGTACCATATTTTCGTCAATAGACCTGGTGAAGGCCTATAACCATTCCGGTTAACCCAGCTGATATACCGAAGACTGCGATCGCTACGCCATTTGGAATGTTTGAATTATGAAACGTCATATATGGATATGACGTTTGGTTTGAGAAATGCTGCTCAAACATTTCAAAGATTCGTCGACGAGGTGCTCATAGACTTCGATTTTTGCTTTGGGTATCTCAGCTGTTCCAGCGTTCAAAGGATTGCGGCATCTTGATCACTACCTCCAAGTGCAAAATTTGTTTTTCCGAGATTACTTTTTTTTTATTTATTAAAGACACACAAGACAGACAAGCTGGTGCTGTAAATATTTTTTTAATTTTGGTTCTTGGCATAGAGAGACACACACGCTGAAGGAGGTTGCTGCATTTCGTTTTCCCTGTGATGAGTTTGTGGAGGAAACACATGCCCAACAGGAGTCTCCTATTTCTAAGAGAGACCATTTTAAATCTTTTTAGGCGATGCGTATAGGGATTCCTATGGGAGAATCTAATGGAACAGAAAGCAAGGTGTCTGGTTAAGGCACGTTGGATGCTTTCAAGCCTTTGCGAAAGCACGGTGTAATAGGGGTTCCATGCTGTACCTACATGCATACTCAAGGTGGCTGCGGACTAACGCGTTGTAAAGGATGAGTTTGGTATAGAAATTAAATCCTACAGTGTTTCTTTTTAAAAACCCTAGCATCTGACTCGCCTTGGTAACAATGTTGTCGATATGCGTCGTAAATTTAAGTCGGCTATCTAATGTGATACCTAGGTCTCGTACTGTGGAAACAACATCCAATATAGAACCATCTATGTTATATGCCGTAACTAACATCTTTCTCTTCCTTGCATACTTAATATGGCACCATTTCCTAGGATTGAGTGTTATATTATTATCGTTGCACCAGTTCACAATACCATTTAGGTCCTCTTGTAACTTTTTTAGATGTCAGCTGCTGGAACCAAGCCTTTAGAGACTTTGGTCTATCCAGGACTTCAAGTCGCCAACAACTGTGAAGGAGCTCCAACGTTTCCTTGGTATGAATAACTATTACCGTCGCTTCATACCAAACACCTCTGACAAATATGCTTGGAACAAAATTTTCTCTCGCGAATTATGTAATTATTTTGTGTTTTTCTATACTTTTGTAAATTATTTTTCTTGTAATATTCATTCTGTTTTTACCTTTAATTAAACTTTTCATTTCGCCTTCCTCTCCACTCACTCTATCTTTTAAAACTTCCTCACGATATTCATTTCCGTGCGCTGGTGCAGTCAGGCTGAAAATTAGTAGGCAACACAAACACTAAACGCCCACAGGTCAGATATCTCCAAAATGTGTGTTTTGATATTACAAGGAAAAGGCCATCACTTTGATTATTGATCAGACAGTTAATTTAACCAAAAGGTAACTACGGATATAAAAATCAGCTCTAAGTGAAAAGAGAACAATGCGTAGGAAACTTTGTACGTATCGTTGAAAAGGGTTGTCAACGATACGGATAGCTATAAAATATCATGTGAAATGCAATACAGGAAATTGTTGATAAATTGGATTATCCCAACCTTCGTCTTTTTAGTAATACGCAAGAAATAGAAATACTCAAATAACAGTGCCTCCTACATTTAAAGTTAGTAAATATTTTAGGTATTAATTAATCCATAATTCCACCGTCTGTTGTTATGCGAAACCCTCTTCCTGTCGTAATAATTACAATATCCAATTAAAATCTATACAACAAAGAGTTCCTTCCTCTCTTGTTTGCTCAATAAGTATACTATTTCAGTCCAAATTCATCATTACTTAATGAAGTTAAACGACGGTGTTGAAATTATATCCTCCGTTGTTAGAACCCTATGGAAAGAACATCAACTCATATCGACGGAGACACAAAACTGATATGGTGTGTAGTATAGTGAAAATTTAAGCTACTGTTACACATGCTCATTTAAATAGCATACCAAATATGAGCATGCATAATGACCTGTCCACATTCGCTATCAATAAGGATGCTATTATGCATCTATTAGCATGCTTCAAATAAGCAAACCTGTTTATTTGTTCCAAAGCACTCTGCCACACTCCCCTTTCCACCAGCACTACAGGTAGCATGCTCAAAATCGACCGGCCGTGCGATTTTTGAGCATGCTCAAAATTAGCATGCTTCTTAGTAGCACGTCCGTCCATACATGCTACTAAGTAGCACTTACTTAAAAGTGGCATGCTTTAAGCATGAAAATAAGCATGTGTAATAATACCTTAAGTCACAGAGTCAGTCAATAATAATACAGTAAGTAAGTCAGCATGCTTATTAGTAGCACGTCCGTCCACACATGCTACTAAGTAGAACTTACTTAAAAGTGGCAGGCTTTAAGCATGAAAATAAGCATGTGGAATAATGCCTTAAGTCACACAGTCAGTCAGTAATAATACGGTAAGTAAGTTAGCATGCTTATTAGTAGCACGTCCGTCCACACATGCTACTAAGTAGCACTTAGGTACTCAAAAGTGACATACTTTAAGCATGAAAATTAGCACGTGTAATAATACCTTAAGTCTTATGTTTTTATGACTCCCTATATTTTTTTATGATATAGGTTTTTTTTATGTAGGTATGGGAATAATACACAGTACACGAACTAATTTGGAAGTGTCATTTTTTCATTAGGCATCTTAAGTAATTTTTGCATGGTAATAATAATGCTAGCTCACAGCATAAAAACCACACACAAGTGTGTGATAGGCCCCAATGGTAGTTTTCCCTTGGTTTTTCCCTTAAACGGGTTGTCTCGCCTTAGCAGCCCGTATGCCTATCCGAAGTTTTAACTTAAGAACTTTACCTGAGGTAGAGATGTGAAACAAACATATTTTACTGCGTTTTCATTAGTTACCTTTGTGTTGCCTTCATCAATTTTATATAACCAAGGTTTAAATTACAAACTGAGTAACAGGGCCTTTTATGTTTCAATATTACCTAGATACATCAAAGTTTATTTGCCAACAAACAAACTTAACTAGTAGTTGAAACACAGAAATTTCGACATAAGAGTAAGTGGTAAGTTTGGCATTCATCCATTTTTAATTTATTTAATTTTAAAAATGAACATTTTTATCACAGCAGTATAGGTAAAAAGATTTAGATCCGATTTTAATCGGGCCTAATCTTTAATCGTGAATAAATCTATGGAATAAAGTCGATTTGTATAGAATGACAGCACTATACCATAGATTTTTGTATCTGATTTCGGCCCTTAAGGCCCGATACGATCTTCCAAATTGTCGAATCGGGCCTTTATCCTTATGAATATAAAAATTGTGTTACCGATCAAGAGCACTATTAGAGGAGAAATACTCTATTTTAAATTAATTAAGTATTTAAATATTTTTATGCAACTACAGTATTATATTAAAAGGAGAATCGAATTTTGTCAGCAGAGACGACACACCTCTAGCGCGGGGATTCTTACCTCCAACTTCGCCCGTATCGCCAAGTTCATCCAATGGTACCTATTATGTGTATTGTTAGAAACTGAAGTGTTGTATTGAATAGAGCTGTGTATCTATCGAACAATTCATTTAGGTTGATTAATGGGCTTACTATTTTGTTTCTTAGCCACGGAGAAATAACTGCGCCAGAGCGTCACTATCTATCACAGATGGACATCTTAAAAAAACTACTATTTCTTAAAGCTTCACCATCAGTGTTTTAGATATTAGGTACTATTCTCGTCCGGACAGACAGACGTCCGCGAGAAGCCGCTCTGTGCACGCTTACATTGAGAAGATGTTAGGTCAGAGGAAAGCAGCAAATGACACAGATCTAATCCATAAAGTAACGTATATGAGCTAGAGGAAAACGACCAATACTCACCGGTTATGTAGTACGGCCACCTTCGAGATTCAGTCAGGGAGACGATGACATAAAATATCATAACTAAATTTATTTTCTATAATATACCAAAATTTCCAATAATCTTCTTGATGCCTGGTTTATTTCCCATGCTTTTTTAAAATTACTAATGTGGGCAGGCGGCTTGAGATCATTGTTTCGCGATCATTACTAGCGCGATGTAAAAAAGCAATAGTGACATCTACCGAAACAACGCCGAACCATCTGCTTGATTGCTTTTTAAAGCTATATCTGCTTTTTACAAGCTCCATCTAACGAAAACCGCTGAACTATTTTTTCCATACTAAGGAAAAAAATAAAAAGTGAAATGACCCTGATGTAATCTAATCTAATCTAATCTAATCTCTAATCTCGTCCCAACTACCCTGTTGTACTAAGTTCGACAGTCCAGCTCTCGAGGTGTTTTAGTTATCATTTAAAACAATAGATATGATTAATAAATTATTGAATGAATATACTTTAAATACACTTTATTGCACATAAAACATAGGTGTTTAAAACTTAAAACGAGATATTGGAAAAGTAATGTACAATGAAGGCGGCCTTATCATTATGAGTAATCTTTTCCAAAAAGTCATTTTCATTTGGTGCACAACGTTCAGACTAACTCGACTCTGTTATGTAAGGTAGCCTATTTCTTCGAGAAAAACACTTGTAGTTAACCTCAAATTCTGATCATTGATTCATTTATTCATCTCAGCTCCATCGCATTTGGTTGAGCGGGCAACTTTTTTCCACTTAAACCACTAAAGTGCCATTAACGTTCTCATCTTTATCCCGGAAAACATATAGCCTCATTTATCCCGCCTGGAAAAGGAAAAAGCGAAATCTGTACGGACCGATTGCTTTTTAATCAGTCACAAGCATTGATATTCACGATGGGTGTCCTAAATCGTCAAGTGGGGCTTAAACTCGGTCGCACGTGATTAATGCCCGGCTCGTTTCGATTTACAGTCCACGGAGTCTGCCCAAATTACCCGCCGATTGTACCTCGTAAATTAACGACCACCCTAAATTAGCGGGCGGTCCAGTAGTTTTTGTTGAATTTGGTCAAAAATTTGTTAGTGCTAATTTGGGCGTTCAATTGATTTACTAATTAGAGGGCTAATGGATTCAGTTTGTACAACAAATTACATTACTCGTTCTAGTTTAATTAGGTAATGTTGTGCTACTAAATATTTTACTACTCATCGTCAGCCCATTGAAGTTCCCACTGCTGGGGTACGGGCCTCCCTCAATTACATGAGGGGTAATTGCCATACTCACCACGCTTGGCAGACGGGTTGGCGAGGGTTTTGATATAAATGCAGAGTTTTCCTTCTCTGGGTGCTGATGATCATGCCAGCAGCTTTACCTTAGTCGCCTTTTACGACACCTCGGTAAGGGTGAGGGTGGCCTATTCTACTCTGCCGGGGACCACACGGCAATTTTACTACTACCGAAACTATATTATTTTTTTGTGAGTTGTGCCAAAAAAATATTCGGATCTTGGTCACAATTTGTCAAAGATAAAAAGCAACTTTAACGTCACAACATCTTTGAAACTAAGGAATTAACCTAAACTAAAATTAGACATTCAGGCGACAGTATCATGACAAAGCTCTACTTGGCGACTGTCCTGATTCGTATTTTGACTGTACATAATCTACTTGCCTACTGATACATACGGAGAAATTAAACTTTAACGTGAGTATGTTCTAAGTAAAGTATTGATCGTTTCACTAACATTTTTCGGATCATAAAGTGTAAGTGAAAATCCTTTAAAAAGTGTGCTCTGAAAAAGTTTCAACTGTTAGATTGGAAATCTGAGTCTGGGATGCTTCATAAAAAAGGATAGAGGTCATGACTCGTGAATCGTGATCTATCGTCTGACCAGCTTTAATAGGGCCGGGGGATTCACACATACTCTACCATAGCCTAAGCGAGTATACGAGTGTAGGTAGGTACAATGAATATGGATCTACGGAATGATATTTCCGGCTATCTAAAATCATTTTACTATCCAAATGAATGTAGGCTGACAGAGGATATTGAATCAACAAAAATAGTTCAACATTTACTTTTTTTATTATACGTTATTACAATATACCTAATATATGTAACAATATACCTAATATATGTAAGATATTACCTAATACATTATCAGGACATAACACAATGTAACCCTTTACGTACAATGAAACGGTGTGTTAAGTTCTGTGGTGTTAACTGGACTGTTAGACATGATTAGGTAATTCTTTTTCTAAAACCCTTTTGCAAAATTTGAAATGTTGGAATAAAATCTAAAATTCATAAATAATGATGTCAACTTAAAACTTCAAGCAAACAATTTTGCATTAAAATTCCACCAAAATCGTGGAATGAATTGGGGTCATTGAGGAAATTGAACCAAAAACCCTCGAGCGCAATCTTTCCAAAACTAAATTATCACACAGAAAGAGTTTAACGATAATTTCATGAAGGGGCCGGCCGCTTGATGGTTCCTTTCATTACCTAAACGGCTTATCAAGACTTTTAATTAAATCTGCCTAATGCAAGGAGGATATTTAAAAAATATATATTAGGACCTTTTGAAACCCCAGCAGGCTCGTCGGCAAGATTAAAAGGTAAATTTCGGGCATTACCCCGTCTGTAATAGACGTTTCCGGAGTTTTAGTTTTAAAACGACTTTTTTAATTTAAAATAAGGCTGTGGCGCAGGAAAACCTTGCATATTTTTTTTAACTTTGTTAATAAAATTACTAGATGTACAGTGTACCCACCCAAACTAACAATATTATTAAAACAATGGGTTTTTGTGGTTAATATTAAAGTAAAAGTATTTTTACAGCGGTGTTTGTTTTCTCTTAATCAAAACCTCTAACCTAGTCTTTTAGGATAGAATATATCACGGGTCCATGTTGACATAATGAGCAAATGATGCCATTAATTAGTGACGGGTAGAAAACACTAGCGACGATTTTAATTTTTAGCTACTAAACCGGATCTATTTTAAACAATTTCAGGGTTACAAACTCTCAACCCAAAAGTGGCCGCTTTTGGCGTGAATCAATTTTTCGCGAACGCGTTGGACTCAACATTTTTGCATGGTTATTTAATAAATAGTATAAGTTTTTGCCGAGAGGTTGTAACCCTGAAATTGTTTAAATAGATCCGGTTTAGTAGCTAAAAATTAAAATCGATTGGCGTCGCTTAGTGTGCCCTACCCGTCACCTTAAGTCATAGTCATGATCATTAAAATATCATTGTTATCTTACCCCCTAAACGCAAAACAAACACCTGTTAAATTGTAAAATGTATTTAATGTAATGTAAAATTAATCTCTTAAAGGATTATTAGGCTCATAGGGGGAAATATTCGTGAATCCCTCTTTTCGCCTGCCCGTTCGCATTATGTAGGTTTCAATGGAATACCAAACGTTCTTTATACGGACTTATGCTTGGCGGCTGGGTACTATTGTTCGATTTCCACCATTGTGACCTTCAGAAAATAATAAAAATGTATTTATATTTGCTAGGAGGGTTCACGGCAGCTTTCAGGTGGTATTTCAAGGTCTGATACCCCCGTCAGTTTTGTTACTACTTGACACCATATATTTTGTACATCTTTCAATTTGGTTCAGTAGTGAAAGAACATCAATTGAAATACATATAACATTGATATGATATATTATTTCGATGTCCGCTCAGCGTGTCATTTCCGGATACATTCAAAGCCTTTGGAGCAGGGTAGGGTTGAACCATGATCCAGGACTTGGAGTCTGGTAATAAATAACACACAATATACCTACATATTTATGTATCTGTTACTAAAATACATAGCATATGTTTACTTATATAATTTTACGCACCCAATTATTATTGGAAGATGAAAATGATATTTTTCAATAATACCCTCCTTACTATGGTTGCCACCCGTACTTTATAATGAAATACTGTACGTTATTTCAGGTGATTGTACTCTATGCTTTATAAGAAAAATAAAGTATTTTAACTTTATTTCGCATGATTGCGTAAGAATTTTGAAAAATGTAATCGTATTTATTTTCCTTAAAATGAAATTGGTGATACTAATTTGATACAAACAGCAAAAGGTAATAAAAAATAGGTATGTTTTTATACAAAATGATGAAGAAAAATAAACTGTACTTAATTTTGATACTATATACTTTTTTCCTTACCTATAATAACGAAAGTATTTTATCTGCAAAAAAAGGTGGCAACCCTCCTCCTCTGCAAGAACAATAAGAACTTAAAACAAAATAAAAATTATATTTAAGGGGCTCCCACACAAAAAGCGCGTTTTTAAGACAGTTGAAAATTTCACAAATTTTGTAATTGCCGCTATAACAACAAATATGTACTAAAAACCAAATATAATAAATATGTAAGAGGGATCGCTTACAAAAAAACGCCATTCTTGCCTATTTATGCTAGATAACAATAAACAGTTATGAATAGGCACTTTAAATATTCACAAAATACTTTTTTGTATATACACTTAACGGGGGGGTGGGGGGGAGGTCATCGGCGCAACTAGCGCAGCCAATAGATTTGTATTAATTATGGCGATTATGTGACATCAAAAAAAAGTATATCTAAGAACACATAAAGGAAAGTATTAAAAGTTTTTTGAGGCAAAATTATATCTTTTTTTTTACAAGTAACCATAATTTTTGTTATTGCTAAATGTGCTTATTTTAAGCCATAATAAGTATGAAACGGCTACTTGCACATAGATAATATTACACACATACATCTAAAAAAAACGGTAATACTTTTCTTTAGGTATTCTTAGAAGTACTTTTGTGGAAAACGAATGGCGGCGCTAGTTTCGTTGATGTCTCACCTAAAAAATCAACTTTCACGGAACTCTTCGTGCGCCAGCCGGACTCGCACTTGGCGGTTTTGTTACCCGGCCAGGTAAATAATGCCCACCACCAGTCACAGGGTTAAGAGTGTCATGTTCGTTTATGAGCTGCAACGACTTCATGGCTGCTATTTGCGTCATGAACATCAACCCCGAGGGGTTCTTGTAGCATTTTCCTAGGGACTCAACGGTTACGTCTGAAAACAAAAAAAAACTGAATCAATAAAAATACCAACAACGAAAATAAAACAAGTAGCTATTTGCTAAAGTAGTACATACCTAAAAAAGGTTAAAAAAAGGGTTTAAAGTAGGAAGTGCACTTGTCACTCCACTGGTGTCCATGTCGCTTACCATCAGGTGATCCGTCAGTTCATCTGCCACCTATTATCTCTTTTTTTCTTGCTTTATTCGAAACGTATACAAATGGTAATCTTTTTTCTCCATTTTTTTATCCATTGATGATATTTTTGTCATAATATTGTCATCATACAGTGCTAGTCTTCATAAAGTGCACATATCAGAATCAGGGAAACTACTCCCCGCTTTATCGACGGAAAAAAAAAATTGAAATTGTAAAACAAATGCAATAATGATGAAAAAAAAATACAGATTTTCTTCAAGTTTCACTTATATATAAATTAATAGGGTTAGTTTTCTTGGATATTTTTACTTTTTCAATACGGCTTATTATTAGACATTATCACAAAATTTATTCCACTGCAATAACTCACTTAGATTATCTTAATTTATCTTAATAATTATGACGATTTATCTTAATAGGATCAAAAAGTGCAACTCATAATTATTATTATAAAATCATAAAAAAAAAAAATTTCCGTCGATAAAATGGTGTGTAGTTTCCCTTATTTTAATATGTACACTTTATGAAGACTCACACTATATAAGAAATTTTCCTGTTGCATTAAGTGCAAAAAAATCGTTACACCCTAACATTAAAATTTTCTTTAAAGCTATAATATTATCAATCCCGTCAAAATGTAATTACTTTTGATTTCTTTATTTGATGATTGTGAGATGAGTGTAGATAAAAAAAATCTAATTCAATGGATGAATAAATAATAAAATATATAGAGAACCTTTTTTTTTTTGAAGTCGGTTAAAAGCCAGTACCTATTATTAATTACCTTACTCTACGGATATAATGTAAGTCGAAAGACATTATTTTTACCCGACTACGGCAAAGCAAAAGGAGGGTTATGATTTTGACAGGCTATGTATGTATGTATGTATGTATGTATGTATGTATGTATGTATGTATGTTCATCTGTTTCCACGTAACTTCTTAACTACTTATCAGAATTCGACAAATGACATATCATTATAAGCGTCTTGATCGTCCGCTGGTTATAGGCTATATGAAGTTTCACAAAATCTAATGTGGCGCCCTCTAGCGGACAAAACATACAGAGTAAAAAAATAAAGTTATGATAAATATGCCGTGTTTGGTATCATTTGAAAGCGCTTGACTTGTACATTTTGAATATATATATATATATATTACTAGCACTTGGACACCAAAATAGTACAAATAAAATAAAAGTAAAAAAACTAAAACCCAACTACGACAAAAAACGTCGCTGAAAAAGTATAAAACAAGCCTTCGTTGTCAATTTATGCAATATTCACTATGTAGAGATAAAATTTCATGTTTGGAAAGGCGTAGTCACACGTTAAATATACTACCCTTTGACAACGTGTGACTGCGGATTTCCAAACATGAAATTTTATCTCTACATAGTGAATATTGCATAAATTGACAACGAAGGCTTGTTTTATACTTTTTCAGCGACGTTTTTTGTCGTAGTTGGGTTTTAGTTTTTTTACTTTTATTTTGCTCATTGGGTCTAGATCATCCCAACCAAAACTGGGCAAAATGTTTATATTTTTATATGACGCAACGGTTACAAAAACACCACTATAATTTATCCGTTAAACCTTTAAACGGCCATAATTCTCAGTTAATGTACGATTATGATAGGAACGTATCGGGGCTAAAATAATAGCATACGATAGCAACCACGCATTAGCTAGGCTCTTCGGTGACTCATCTGCTACGAGGGGCGTAATAAAATTCAAACCATTTAAGCATTAGGTACAACTCTCTTTCTCTTATATACCATATACATGAGATCTTCGCTTATGTTTATTTATTTAGATTGCAAGTCTAACACAAGTTACACAAGTAACTACAAAGTACAAAAGTGTATAAAAATTTGATTTCGATTTTCGATCGATAGGTGTCGTAGCAGTCGTAGTGATGCTACGAAATAAATACGATCGTAGTCACACTATATGACTACGGTCGGAGTCACGCTACGGACTACGGTCGTAGTCACACTAGACATGTGTAGGTCCGGATGGATTAATTTCATTTCCATTGCATTTTATCGTGATGCATATCCAATTTCAGATCGGACACTTATCCCCGGACCTGTAATCCTGTTTCATTTCTCACTGAACGATAGAGCGAGAGGTAAGGCTGTAATACCGGAGCTGCCTCGGCGCGCGCACGGTTTTGTTATGAATAAACATAGCTCGTATTCTGTCCGGTACTGTACTCCTGTTTCGCTTATTGCCAAACAATAGAGCGGGAGGGCTGTTTGGTCGGAGCTGCCTCGGCGGCCGCAACGGTTCTGCCGCGCTAACGATAAGAAGAGCAGTAATTCGAAAATTTCAAATTTGAAAGAATGATTGTTCAAGTTTTTGATTAATTTTTGGCTTACCTAGGTAGTTTAAATTGGAGTTATTTTTATAATTAATAAATTTGCACAACAATATAAAATTTCGTAATCGAATTTTATCAGTTAAGTAGTTCCTTGAAGGAGTGGAGATGTTTCGTTTGTATATATTGGGCCACGGACTAGCAGTTTTGATGATCCATACAGGTCCGACGGATACAAAACCTGAATCCGCTTCCGCAGAACCGTATTTGTTTCAAGATCCGACTCCGCTAAATAGGCGGGTCTTCCCATCTCTAACTACGGACTACGGTCGTAGCCACACTACGGACTACGGTCGTAGTCACATTATGGACTACGGACATTGGTTACATCACTGGATCGAGGTACTCGAAACGATTTCACTGAAATGTAGTAATCTGAAGAGTCAAATTTCAGTAGGTAAATGTAAAACGTAGCTTTTTCTGCAAACATTTTATCATAATTTTCTAATGGTTCTACTTTTCATCTTAATACTAGTATCGACCTGCCTTGCATTTCACCATGCCAAATGTAAGGCAGGTCGATACTAGTATTAAGATGAACAATGAATCTATTTAAATCATTAATTCCACAGTTTTTCTCGGTATAACTATAGATGCGAAATCGCAGTGGAGTCCCCATATTGCTGCCTTGGCAGGAAGACTAAGTTCCGCTGCATATGCAGTAAGAAAAATTAGGCGTCTGACTGATATCGAGACGGCAAGGCTGGTATATTTCAGCTATTTCCACAGTGTGATGTCATATGGTCTACTGTTGTGGGGGTCTGCTGCTGACATACAAACTATTTTTGTATTACAGAAAAGGCTATCCACGCTATATACAGCCTTAGATCACGTGACTCACTTAGAGAAATATTTAAAGAAATTAATATTTTAACCGTAGCTTCCCAATTTATCCTCGACTGCATTATGTATGTACGTAAAAACTTGCACACTTTTCCAAAAAAGTCCGATAGTCATAGTCTTAACACTAGAAATAAACATAGGCTTGCCGTCCCGGTTCTCAGACTTCATAAAATCGGTAATTCATTTGTTGGCTTAAGTATTAAGATATTTAATAAGATACCACAAAATGTCATTAACCTATCACTGGATAAGTTTAAGTCTCATATCACAACCTGCCTAATGAAGAATGGTTACTATAGTGTACAAGACTATTTAAATGATAAGGATTCTTGGTCATGTTAATTGATTAATCTTTTGAGTTGTTATTCATAGTAGTCTATTGACCTTCATAATTGTATTTTTTTCTCTTCACAATTGAAACTCTGTAACAGCATCAATAAGAGTAACTACTGAGTTTCTTGCTGGTGTCTTCTCAGTAGAAATCGACATTCCGAACCAGCGGTAGATATTATGTACCTATTTTGACATTCATAAGTGTTCTGTGTGGACCTAAATTGAATAAAGAATTTTCTATCTTTTATCTTTATCTTATCTTTTAGGGCCCAATTTCAGACACAACAATGGACTGCATACTTAGACGAACCGTTTTGATCAGTGGTAGTAAACGCTGCCTCTGGTCCAAGGATTGCAGGTTCGATCCTCGCACAGTACAAACGTTTGTGTAGACGAACATGTTTGTTTGTATTTGTCTAGGTGTTTTCTATGTATTACAAGTTTTTATATACAAAAGAAAAGTATTAATTGTATATATTTGTAGTTCCGTTATTGATTCTGATATCCGTAACATGGGTGCTTGAGCTAACTCTCTCGGAGCCAGATCAATGTATATCATGGTGAGATACAAGGCGTCCCACGGCCATGCCACATTAAGGGAAAGTGCCTTTAATATTGTAATTTTACATATGTCCTTACGGCAATGTTAGCTTTTATTATTTCTGAACGAAATATCACAACAAATGTTAAAATTCATGAGTCTTCCTTTTATTTCTGTTCTTTCCGTCTTTCATTCTATTGGTGTGATAAAGCTACAGAGTAATTTTTTTTCTCGTATAGCGGGTTCGATGCAGTTTAGATTGTTTTTGAAATTGAAAATAATGTCTTCTTTTAGTAAAATGTTCCATCTACAATATCAATGGTACTTTCCCTGCATGTGGCATGGCTATGGGACACCCTGTATATTATACTTACTGACTCCAGCGGCACAAGATAGCAAATCGATGTGGCAGTGGTTGATCATCGGCCGGTACTTGAACGTGTCGGGGGATGTCCAGATCCGCGCACACGCAGGTTCGTACGTGTCCACGCAGTACGTGGGGCAAGAGTGGTTGCAGGCCTGGTGAGCCCCCACGATGCTGAAGTCGGACATCCGACGGCCTTGCTGATACTTTTTTAGTAAATCCTGTGCCGTTTTAACGATGCCACATTTGTAATCTTCGACTACTTCCACCACTTAAAATAAAGTAATGTGACGTTAGGTTAGTACCTGCTTTAGTATTTATTGGTTAATTTTCTTATTTATTGGTAGAGATATTACAACTATACATAGACAGATTAGACAGCCACTAGCAAGACGTCAGACCTTTAAAATGAACTGGTGGACTCATAAACGGAAACTTATAGTTGCCAAACATTGCGTTGAACATTTTTTTTTTAATTTAATAGAAGACAAGTGAGGCGACAGATCTCCTGATGGTAAGGGGTTGCCACTGATGTTGTGTGCGAGCGGTTTCGGACCCGCAACACCTAAGTCTCAAGTGCTATGCCAACCTTTAATCTCCCTTCCCTTCGGATTGGGCCTCCGGTTCCCTTACTCACTCGGCGAAAGACAGCACAGTCGCAACTCACGCCGGTTTTCTGTGAGGATAACATTAAAAATGATTTTCACTCACCAGCTATTTTCCTTAAAAAGCATCTTACTGTTTCCAAATGGCATCTGTTTATGTAAGTTCTTACTACTGTTATATTCTTTTTATTCAACATAGTAACAGCTGCTCCACACACGTAATCTTTGACATATGAACATTTCATTTGTTCGCATTTTGTGTCATCATCATAATAATCGTCCTCTTTATCTGATTGGGCATTACACGAGAGAAAAGACGCTAGAAAGTAGAAAATACGGAAATAGTTTTAATGTGCCGACATTTTGTTCTGTGTAAAATTTTCCTCACAAATGACTAGTAATTTATACCTAAGTAGGTATAAATTACTTAACTACTACTCGTAACATCAAAGCATCAGCAAACGAGTTAGCGAGATATAGAGATGGAAAAAAACGGACAAAGCTGGCTGTCAAATGTTTGCAAGACTAAAATTCATAGTAGCATAATTACGAACAACCCAAAAAAGTATGCAAAGAGCATAGGTGTGTAATTAAATTTTGCCATGGGTTTGATACGCAAAGTCTGTGTAGAAACAAGTCCTCGGTCGTCGTTTTCCAGCTCACTGTACTCTTTGTTCGCCACTAGGCACTAGGCACTATGATAATACAGTTAAAAATCACCTCAATGCCGTAGTCTGTCAGCAAAAAAAGTCTACGACATCCTTAACATAGAGCCGCTGTTCGTTCGTGGTGATCCTCAATAATAATCAATGATCGGAGTAAGTAGAGCTATTTGGGTTCATTGACCGCAAACATATATGTTAATATGGACATGCCCCGGGATTCTAACCATTCAAACATCGCCACCTTAGATTTCCTCCCCATTCCACGCATTCATATACTCAATCCTTTACAGTCCAGTCAATTCGCCTATGGAACTCCCTATCCCTACCAATTAGACAGTCCCCATCCCTGCCCATCTTTAAGGCTCGGCTCAAAGCACACTTCCTTGAAAACTGAAACCCTCTCCCCAACTGATCCTTTTTTTATTAACTTCACCTGTCTTCCTTTCCTGTCATTGACGCTCGTGGTCGTTAGTCCTCTCCCAGATCCATGCATATATTGTAGTTATAAAATATATCTTCTCTATTATAACCTTATAGTAGTATATTTTATATAATTTTATGTAATTTGTGTAGGTTATATTGCATTATAGTAAGTTAACATTCGTATATATTAGTGTATGATAACGTGTTTATTTATTTATTTATTATCTAGATATATGTATTTATACTATAAATTTAGTTAATGAATATTCAAAATCAAAAGGATTGCACCACCCTCCCCTCTTCTATCTAATGTCCTTTACCTGAAGGTTGTCTGGTAGAGATCGCTCCCAGCGATAAGACCGCCTAAATTGTACATTGTATCTCTGTATACCTAGCTTTTAAGTTTTGTATGTTGTGCAATAAAGAGTATCTATCTATCTATCTACTTATCTATGATCCCGGGATTAAAATAAATAAATTATTATTTTAGAGTAAAATATTTAACGCATTTTAATCATAAAACGGCTTATCTATAAACGTTCGATACAACCATATTATTTACTTACAGTTTGTTCCTTTCTAACTAACGTATGAATCTTGAATTTCGAAAGAATAAATAAAACTTTTTTAATTAACATGGTATCATAGAGCGTTTATGAATAAAATGTGATGTTAATGCTCATATGTATGAACGAAAACGACTGTTAATAGTATAAATTATATCTTTAATCCCGGGATTCCAGGCATGTCCATGTTATTTGAAAAGTACTAAAAATAGCTCTACCTACTCCGATCATTGATAATAATCCACATAATGTAACACTATAATTATTGAAGCGCTATTTTATTCATAAGGGTGCTAACTACCACACTATTGATCGATCGCCGATTGATGGTAGAATCGATAAGGTGATGTCGATCGATAATTTATACAAGACCAACCATCGATCGATCGGCCTGGTAACACCTTTACACATCGCCAAATAAACTAACAGCGAGCCTATACGGGACCAACGCCCGTTGTGTTCATTCATTTCTTATTTTTTCTTTGACGATTTATCTAAACGATATTGATTATAAGCATTGCATGTCATACTGTCACTGTAATCATAATTTTTATAAGAATGAAAATTGTAATTACCATATTATTTGAAAAGAGTAACTACTGAGTTTCTTGCTGATTCGGTAGAAATTGACATTACGATTCAGCGGTAGATAACATAATATTTGACATTCATAAATGTTCTGTATGGACTTAAATTGAATAAACATTATTTGCCACGTCGTTACATCACAAGTCACTCGACACATTTCGATCGATTGATAGATCTTGTAGAAAGTATCGATCGACGTCGACTTCTCGATTCTACTATCGGTCGCCGACTGATTGATCTGGTAACACCCTATGTAATTAAACTACTACTTGAATGCATGTTCAGTTGAGTCGCTTTAATCGATTTCAAATATTCATAAATCTTAGCCACAATATGGCAAGATTACTTTACGCTTTTACCACTAGGTACATTTAGTACACGAAGGATGTTTAGACTGTTGAAATTGTGAACTATTTTTTTTTCATTTATAGAGGCTCAGTATCTTTTGATCAAAACTAACTTTTCTACGAGGAAAATAAACTTCAGATATGATAAAATTGAGAAAACAAGTATGTACTTACACTGTAAAATAAAAGCAATGCCTACATATAAAAATATCACAATTGTCATCTTTGTAAGAACAAAGTATACAATAATAAGATAATCAGATAATAAAATCAAAATCCGCCATTCCTGAATCTAAAAACAAAACTCACATTTTTAACATCCTACAAAATTTCATGTAAGATACTGCAATAACCTTTTTAATGTTCCTAGAAGAAAATTTACGATTGAAATTTTAATTAAATCCGCCATTAATCTCGGTTTCTACAATATACTTTTATATAAGGAAAATCAGCGAGTTTTTGGCAAGTTAAGCTTCGTCATTTATCATTACTTTTGCTGAGGGGTTTTCCGGGGCGAAGTCATTTAGTATGAGGATTATCAAATCTGCTTTGCTCTAAAATATTTTTCACAAACCTTTCCTGGCTAAGTAGATACATATTCATTAAAACTTGTTCTTTCTCTCTCATTTCTTTTGACCAATAGATAGATAACTTCATCGCCAGACACTTTTTTAAAATTAGGTACAATATCTAGTTAATTTAAAAAAAAACCATTGACTAAAAAAACAAGTTTTTATTAAAAAAAACACATTATTTTCTACAACTGTTTCACGCAATGCACACACATATTTTTACATTTGCATAATGTATTAATTGCTCTACATATTTAGAATCGGATAATATATATGCGTGCTCGTTGAAATATCTTTTCTTTTAACATATTATTGATACACGCCTATTGGTAGGTTTAACATATTATTGATACACACCTATTGGTATCTAATCACTTAGAAATATAGTTAGTAGATACTTCCTGCCGTGTGCCGTGTGGTCCCCGGCAAAGTAGAATAGGCCACCCTCACTCTTACCGAGGTGTCGTAAAAGGCGACTAAGGTAAAGCTGCTGGCATGATCATCAGCACCCAGAGAAGGAAAACTCTGCATTTATATCAAAACCCTCGCCAACCCGTCTGCCAAGCGTGGTGAGTATGGCAATTACCCCTCATGTGATTGAGAGAGGCCCGTGCCCCAGCAGTGGGGACTTAAATGGGCTGATGATGATACTTCCTATTAAGCTTCCATTATATATATTATCCATCTCTGAAACTAGTCTGGTACATAGGTACTATGTTTCTTTCAACAAGTGAGTAAAGCAAGACATTACAATGAGAAAAAGAACATAATATAATATCCTCCAACCGATTTCGGCTACGGCGACTAATCTCAACGATTAGCCACTCACGCAGGATATATTATAGTGCTCAAACACAAGTGCACTCTCTATTCCCTTATCCTCCGATAGGACACCAGTGTGATACGACCAGAGAGTGATCGGGCGCTGGACCAACGGCTTAAGGTGCTTTCTGAGGCACGGGGGTACAAGACCGCCAACTTCCAGATTCCGGGCGGACTGAGAATTCCTTAACAGAAAAACTCAGGTACAAATTTTAGCCCGACCCGGGGATCGAACCCGGAACTCCAAGTGAGACCCACTAACCACTGCGCCACCGAGGCAATTAAAAGCATATATATGGGTACAGCAAATTCCATGCTGGAGATGTGAAAAATATGATTATTCCAAGGTGGCTTGAGCTACCTATCTCGGTGTCAGATCAATGTATGTTATGTTGAGATATATTATTCTTATCGATTCGATTCGATATATTTATTCTTGTCGAAGAGCTTTGAAGAGTCATGTTGTTTTAACCTCGCCGGTATGATGTGGACAAAAGCGTAAAATAGGAATACGCTGTTGTCAAAATCTGAAATGCAATAAATCAATTCATTATTAGTGATACTAAATATGTTTATTAAAATGAAATATATTTAATTCTAGCAATTATTTGATCAATGGTAACAAAACAAGTGACAACACTTTTAAATGCAGCAAATAACTTGTCTTGGTCTGGGTGTTTGCTATGTATTATAAGTATGTATTTACAAAAGAAAAGTATTATATGTATATATTTGTAATCCCACTGTTGATTCTGATATCCGTAACACAGGTGCTTGAGCTACCTATCTCGGAGTCAGATCAATGTATGTGATGTTGTGAAATATTATTATTATTTATTTAACTTCATTTCATTGTCATCTTGTGGAAATTAACGAGACTTACCGAACTAAAAGTAATCATCGTAATAGATCGAAAGTTCATCGCCGTAAAGTACATTGGCCTTTGTGATCTGCGAACAAAGGGCATTTCTCTTAATTTTATGCAGTTAATTTTTGCCATGATTACTGTTCAAATGGGAACTAAATTGAAGATATTTTTCATCGTCAATGTTAAGGTGACGGGTAGGGCACACTAGCGACGCCAGTCGATTTTATTTTTTAGCTACTAAACCGGATCTATTTCAAACAATTTCGGGGTAACAACCTCTTGGCAAACACTTAAATTATTTATTAAATGACCATGCACAAATTTTGGGTCCGTCATTGTACGCAAAAATTTGATTCACGCCAAAAACGGCTACTTTTGGCGTGAATACATTTTTCGCGTTTGTGCACGGACCCAACATTTGTGCATGGTTGGTTATTTAATAAATAGTATAAGTGTTTGCCAAGAGGTTGTAATCCCGAAATTGTTTAAAATAGATCCGGTTTAGTAGCTAAAAATTAAAATCGATTGGCGTCGCTAGTGTGCCCTACCCGTCGCCTTAAGAACTTGAGAAAAACGTCCATAGTGCATTAGGTAAGTACCTATCATTAGTCAATATTCGGTTCAAACAAAACCCGCATGTAAAAATATCCACCTACCATATTACTGTTAAAAAATACTAACATTGTATTTTTATACATGTTTAAAATTATAATTGAAAGAAATAATATTTGAAAGGCTCACCTCTGTAACATAATTAGTAGGGCCCGACGGCACCGCGGGTCACACCGGTACCACCCGCTCTCGTACACAGCGTCTCCAACTCCAGCACTCTGTAATTTTATTCACAACTTTCAGTAAATCATAGATTCATCAAAAAAAAACACAAAAACGATAAATAAGCGAACATGCGGAAGTGATGCCTTGACATCGCGTCAGTTGTAATGGGGGCTATGCGTGTGAAAAATTCGCTCTATAGCGTACTACTGAGGTTCATATACAATGTGATTGGTTATTTTTACAACCAACAAATCTTACACTATGTAACAAAAACATTATTTTTAAACTTTAAAGGTCATCTAAGTGCATATTCAGTTATAGGCTGCCCGGCTTGCAAATGTGAGGCAATTAATTAGATATAGGTTTATTACAAGTACTTACATTTTTCTTTTTATATAAATATAGGAAGGAAAAGATATGTCAACTCAACTACTATATTGTCACTCGGACAAGTTACAGCAGTTGAGAAGGCATATGCCAGATTATTACTACTGCTTATTTAAGACTGTCTATCATATATTTTTTTAAATTTATAATTTGTCAAAATGTCAATTTGACAAACTAAACAACCAATGCTGTTGATGTTGGACCTCAGTACGCTATCTAACG
Source organism: Marasmia exigua (assembly GCA_019059595.1). Lineage (NCBI taxonomy): Eukaryota > Metazoa > Arthropoda > Insecta > Lepidoptera > Crambidae > Marasmia > Marasmia exigua. Next base: position 6,038,950 of record CM032464.1, on the reverse strand, counting down.
GATTTTTCACACGCGATAGCTGCCATTGCAACGTGAGCTCTCCTCTTGCTTACCATCAGGCGGAGGAGAGCCAATATACCATGCCACTATAAAAAAGAAATACCCACTGCCAATCCCTCGTACCTCCAAACCTTTATACTCAAAGCTCCAAACACACTGGGAAAGAAGGAAGAGGAGACACGGCTACAAAAGACACAATAAATAATAAAAAGTTACTGTCGAGTATTCAACTCGACCCCTCCTTCATAATCATAATCATTTATTAACATACATTTACAACATATTGGCACATAACATAAAACAAAATATTGGTACATAACATAAAATTACATGTGTGGTTTGCAGATATTTTTGCTTTGTTATAAATTACCATCACGTTACCTACGTACGTGCACGCACAGGCAAAAAGAGACTACAACTGTAGAGGAAATGGCACGACTGTCCGACTTCCTCTGCTGTCTGATGATCGTAACACACCTATCACACTGACCACAGAGTTACTGTGCTCACCCCTCGCTTCTGTATTACGTTTTATATCCAGCGCAATTTTTCACGAAACCACATCCGGAACTGGACGATCCAGACCGTATATGAGATGAACATATTTTATGAATACAACATATTCGTAATTTTAAATTTACGACTATCTAGTAAAGATGTTTTTTTTTTACATTTCGCGTGGAAAGCCAATTTGTAATCACATGGTAAGCAGTAATGGATTGGTAGATATTTTTTTATATTCGTGAAGTGGTCCCGTAACGCATTATCTACCTACTCATAAGACCAATTCTACAGCTACGATGGCCACACAGAAATGATCGGGAATAGAAAAAACTACTAAGATTATACAATAAAATTTATTAATAAATGTATTTACAAAAGAAAAGTATTATATGTATTTATTTGTAATACCACTGTTGATTCTGATATCCGTAACACAGGTGCTTGAGCTACCTATCTCGGAGTCAGATCAATGTATGTGATGTTGTGAAATATTTATATTTATTTTCTTTATTATTATCATTGTTTTCGAAGTATTCTTCGTGACAGTCGATGCACGTTTGCATTCGTTGGAACCAATTCTTGAAACAATTATTCCAGTCTAAAGTGGACGTAGTCGAAACGGCCGATTTGTAGGCTTCGACTGCCTCTTCTGGGCCTGGAAACCGTTGACCACGAAACAAATCTTTAGTTCTTGGGAACGTGATGTAATCATTGGGGCTCAGGTAAGGGCTATATTGAGGATGGTCCAGCAAGTCCACGTTTTCTTCATTTAAAAACGCGATCGTTTGCCGAGCCGTGTGGGAGCTCGCATTATCGTGATGAAGTATAATGTGACGATTGGGATTACTTTTCCGACGTTTGCTTATGATTGCCGGAAAACAAACTGTTGTGTACCAATCAGCAGTAACCGTTCTTTGTTCCTGTAAAGGAATCGTAGCCACGTGTCCGGTTTGTGACACAAACGAAGCAACCATTTTTTTCGACACGCTACGAGAGCGCAAAACTTTTGTTGGCTTGCCTTCACCTTCGCAGACCCAAACAGCCGATTGTTGCTTTTTTTCCGGCTCATATGAATAGATCCACGATTCATCACCTGAGACAATATTGTATACAGCATTTGAGCTCCCTCCATCAAACCGTTGCAGAGCAGACCGACACCAATTAACCCGAGCCAACTTTTGTTCTTCGGTCAAATGATGAAGCACCCAGCGGGAAACTAACTTTTGGCACCTAGTTCTTCATTCAAAATTATTTGAAAGGCTGTCATACCAATCCAAGGGAAGCCCGTATCTGCTAGTATGTCACATGTCTATCTTTTTGTATTAATTCGCGTACAGCATCGATATTTTCTTGTGTTACCGCTGCTTTTGTTCGGCCACTAGAGGGAACTGTGGTAAGCGATGAACGTCCTCGACGAAACTCAGAATACCAGCGATACATTTTAATAAGGTGCTTCAAGTTCAAAAACAGAAACAAGCTTGGTAAGACCCCGACGAAAGTTATACAAATTAATTAGATATTATAGAAAATTATCGCACGGAATTTTTCCCGTGTAAGCTGCATTTACTGACTTCTAAATTTGAAATGGCTGGCTACCCACTTTTGTTTTATTTATATTTTTCAAAAATGGAATTAGGTTTTAAAAAACCCTTCATTATACCAAAAAGATTTTAAGCCAAATTTAATTAGAAGTATTCCATTCCCGATCTTTTCGGTGTGGCCCTCGTACTAAGTCATACACCATGGCCAACGGGGGGAACTAAAATCTCTTACCTTACATAAACACCATAAGTAAGTATAAGAGATAAGCGCATAATAAAAGCATCTAGTCCGTACTTATAAATAAAATATTCACAAGCTTTTCAGAAAAAAGGGACCATGGTGACACGGTATTCCCGTTATTTTACTACACCGAAAAATAAAAAAACTGTAGCGGCAAATTGAAACATAAAATTAATATGCTAACTTTAAATAAAACACTTGAATGATTATTTCCACTTACCGTTCTATAGATATCGTCCGCATACCAGCAAACGATTCCCATTTCCATCAGAGCTGCTCCAAAGAACAACTTATTGCTCATTTCCATTAACGGCTCTAGGAACTAAAATAAAACAAACGGCAATTTATTGGTTTCCCTTTTAAATTACAAACAATTTTCCTTTCCAGAGGCATTTCTGCCATCAGTTGGCAGCAAAACTTATCATACAACTATGATCTTTATTACCTACGATTTAGGATCTAAAATTGATATTATCTTTCTGATTGCTGTAGCTACAGAAGTAATTGTCTTGCGTTTTCATGCTCAATTTAAAACAGTCAACTTGGTACAATAATTTTCATAATTTCTTTCCAGTATTTTATCATTTCAATCTCACATAATTTTTTCTTTAAAGTTAATACCTTCAAAAGGTTCTATTTATTAAAACCTTCAAAAGGTTTGTTGGTCAAATGTAAGTAATTATACTCCTTTTGCTTTATCGTGATCTCAAAATTCACAAGCACGAGAATTGGGCTCCAGGAGCCCAATCCTCGAGACGTGATATTTTGTCGTCATACGATATATATCACCAAAACATAGTTTTTTTGTATGGTTTTTAGGTGATATCCGCCGTGTTTTTTTCATATAGAAATCTCCAGAATTGGGGTCCAGGGACCCCAATTCTCGTGCTCGTGAAATTTATTTTCATACGACATATATCACTAAAACATAGTTTTTTTGTATGGTTTTTTAGGTGATATCCGCCATGTTTTCAAAATATCACGAACCCGACAATTGGATTCTGTACACATTGCATGCATATACATAATTTTAATTTTGCTTGTGCAGAAAACTCAATGTTAACCTTTAAAATTTAGAAAAACTGTTCGCATGGATATCCACATCTGTTGAGTTCTTCTGAAACTCATTATACCGTCGCTGAAGCCCGTTCATGATAGAATGGTGGCCTAGATTGCTCTTAGATCCTGTGATACTGAATACATATAATTTAATAGGTTTCTACTATTTAATATTTTAATATTTTTTTATGAGAAAGGGAGGCAAACGAGCAAGCGAGTCACCCGATGGTAGGTGATCACCGCTGCCCTTTGACATCAGCCACACCCGAGGGAGTGGAGCTGCGTTGGCGGCCTTTTGGAAGGTATAGGCTCGTTTCTTGAAGCTCGCAATGTCGTACCGGTTCGGAAATACCGCTGCGGGAAATTGATTCCACAATGAGGAGGTGCGTGGCAAAAAATCACGTGTAAAGCGCACGGTGGTGGACCTCCACCCATCCAGATGGTACGGGTGGAGGAATTTCTATTTTACGGCGTATAGTACGGTAGTGAAATTCAGCAGCGGGCGGCATCATATAATACGGTATTTGACTAGTTTATTTATTTATTTTGTAATCAAAAGACCTCTCAATGATAGAAACATCGTTGAAAGAATTATTTGATTCTCATCTAAACTATCTGAGATATCACAACTTTAAAATAACATTATTTTGGGCAAACCCAAAACGCTCCGTACAAATGGCTACTTAGATGTACACGAATATTTTGTATGCATTTCATTTGAATTTTGTATGGTAGCTATATCAAATGTTTCGTTTATGTCAATGGTTCTATTATAATATGTTCGATAATTTCATACTTTTAAAATGGACTTGCCCATGAATCTTTGAATGACCATAAAACCGGCTAGACTTTTGAGAATTTTTGCTATTGGGACATATTTACCTATATTTTGATAAAATATTTATATTTTGTAAAATCTCGAGTTAAGTCAAATACCCTATTTTGACATTGGGGCACGAGGATGGATAGATATATTACAAAATAATTTTTTTGTCATAGGTGGCAAACGAGCAGACGGATCACCTGATGGTTAGCGGACACCAGTGGAGTCACAAGTGCGCTGCCAGGCTTTAAACCCCCACCACCCCCAGATTGGGCCTCCGGTACCCTCGCTCACGCAGCGAAACACAGAAAAATAGTTCAAAGCTTCATATTTAAATTAACGCTGAGTAATTATATCTGACGATAACTTAATAATTGGCTAATGGGCTTCGGTGGACTTGAAATTATTTTAATTAAAATGCAATTAGTGAAGAAACATAAAGTTAATGGGATATTTCACTAAGGTCGGGATTTTACAAAATATAAATATTTGATCAAAATATAGGTAAATATGTGCCTATACCAAAAATTATCAATTATATAACGTCTAGCAGTTTTATGGTCAACAAAGATTCATGGGCAAGTCCATTTAAAAGTATAAAATTATTAAAAAATAATTATATCATTGAATAACATACAATTTGCACCACCTACTATTATAGAACCATTGACATAAACGAAACATGTGATGTAGCTACCATACAGAATTCAAATGAAATGCATCGAAAATACTTGTTTGTGACGTCACATCTCACCAGCCATTTGTATAGAGCGTTTTGGGTTTGCCCAAAATAATGTGATTTTAAAGTTGTGATATCTCAGGTAGTTTAAATGAGAACGAAGTAATTCTTTCAACGATGTTTCTATCATTGAAAGGTCTTTTTATTAAAATTAAAATAAAAAAAATTGTCAAATACCGTATTGCACGCCAAAAGAGATATTTTCACAACAACAAAAAGCAAACGAATATTTAAAATTCGAATAGGTATTTTTTTCGCGTCATTAAAATTAACAAAGAGAGGTTCTATGCGTGGAGGTTTTATTATGTTTTTGTATTAACAACACTCATGTTAATGTCTCGAATATTATCTTGTACCAGCCGCAATAATAAGCTAATGTCTGTAGCAGATCGTTTACAAGGTCGGCGTTGTGCCCAGTAAATAAACCTTACGCCCTAGAATATAACGGATGTTAACAAGTAATGAGATAAACTTATTAATAATCCTCGTTCGATCCTTTCCTCAAGACGCTCCTTTGCACATTCAGAATTTCTTACTGCTCTACTTCTGTGAGATAATGATAGCCGTAAAATGACCGTAAGGGTTGTCATTCATGAATAAGATATTGTAGTTGAGTGTAATGCTTATAAATATTGGTAATAAAACCGACATATGGAACATCCATTTCATGGCAAATTTTCATGCTTAAACAATATTACACTGGCCGTAGGTTTAGTAAGAAAAATCTTGCAGTTGTCGTTTGAAACCAGATTTAGGAAAAGTTAACCCCAGTTTTAGCTTAAACTTAATTTCAAGACGTTTAATATCTAAAATGGATTCCCGCGACCTTGTGGCGGGCCTGCCACGGCTGCGACTTCCTGTACGTGGCCTCCACTCGAGGACTTTTCCGCCCCAACGGCCTCTGTCTGTTCTCCTCGCGTCTGTGCCCTGCCCATTGCCACTTGAGGCATGCAATCCTTTGGATACGGGCGACGGAGGACCGATCTGTGTGGAGATCATTGAGGGAGGCCTATGTCCAGCAGTGGACGTCTATTGGCTGAAATGATGATGATGATGAATATCTAAAATCGATTTTGTTATCACTTCATCATACATCATACAAACTTTTCGAACAAGTAAGAAATTTTTGTCCTTCCAATCAAAGGCGTCAATATGCTATCCTACCCTGAAGATCTCTGCGGTATGGTATCAGAAACAATAACTCAAATATAACAAATAATAACAATAATACGACCGCTTACCAGAGCCCCAAGGAGTGGGGGTATGTTGCATCCTATTTTAAGGAAGTAGGGTGCGACGCGACCAGTAACAGTTTAGAAAACTATTTCTGCTCGCTCCCTAAGCTTAGGCAGTGGTGACTCACCTCCAAACATCTCAAACAGGAATACCAACGTATGTGTCACCGGCTTGGTATGATCAAAGGGGTAATAAAGATGCCATATGTACCCCACCTCCGACGGTTCTCCTCGGATTTTATTGTAGAAGTACAGGACTAAGGGCGTCAAGATGTACATCCAAACACCGAACACGTTCCATAATACGTAGACTGTAAAAAATACACAATTAAAATACCTACTCTAATAATAATATCCTCCAACCGATTACGGCTACGGCGGCCAATCTCAACGATCAGCCACGTACGGAAGATATATTATAGTGCTCAAGTGTGTGCGCAAACACGTGCACTCTCCCTTACCCTCATATTCCGATGGGACACTACTATGACACGACCGGAGAGGGATCGGGCGCAGGACCAACAGCTTAACGTGTTTTCCGAGGCACAGGGGTACAAACCGCCAACTTCCAGATTCCGGGCTGCCGCTAAGAATTTCTAACCGAAATCTTAGGTACAAATTTTGACACGACCCGGGGATCGAACCCGGGACCTCTTGCACAGCCGTCGCTTTAACGTGCGACTCACTAACCACTGCGCCACCGAGGCAGTAGTATAGGCCTAGTGTAATAAACAGTCCAATTTGCCTGTTTCTGTGAGAAGACAACCAATTATTTATGTAACCCTTGGTCTAAACGGGTGATTTTTAAACAAGTGAAAAAAATTTAATTATAAAATAAGTCACATTTCCCGAAGAGGGTCGGTATCAGGCAAGCAGTCGAATATAAAGGCCCAGTCTATCAAAACCTTGAAAAGTATGGTTTCAATTATATTATCATTCCGAACAATCTCTTTAACTGTATTTTTAAAAAAGTCCTCCTCTAATTTCTTACCAACATTTTCTAAATAGAAAGCATGTTACCAATGTGATAGATGATGTGAATTCATATATTTCATAGGTCAACTGAGACCCGAATGATAAATTAATAGTTTTTGTAATTCTCAACTTAGTGGGGTAACATAGCTATAACTATGTTACTTGTTATCACTTAACAAAACATCAAGAAAAATATTTTAAAAACTAGGAGTTTCACATGAATCACTTACATAATTATATTGAAAACTAGGTTAGCACCGAATCCCGGCAAGATGTCCGGCAGTTCGTTAAACTAATAATGTATAACTCTACGTACAACTATTGACACTAACCAACGTGTGCCAACGGAGGTGATGCCTTGACATCGCTTCCGTAGTAATTGCAACTTGGGCTCTTCTTTTGCTTACCATCAGGCTGATAAGAGCCATTATACTGAGCCACTATTAAAAAAAGAAAAAACTAACAGATCTGCACGACCCGCAGAGCTCGCAGGCTGCAGCGCTTGATCTCGGCGGAGGCTGCGTCGACGCCGAGCTCCGGCCAGATGTCCAGCAGCTCGTTCAACTACTAATGTATAACTCTACAGTACAGCTATACTACTAACAGATCTGCACGACCCGCAGAGCTCGCAGGCTGCTGCGCTTGATCTCGGCGGAGGCTGCGTCGACGCCGAGCTCCGGCCAGATGGCCGGCAGCTCGGTCAACTACTAATGTATAACTCTACAGTACAGCTATACTACTAACAAATCTGCACGACCCGCAGAGTTCGCAGGCTGCTGCGCTTGATCTCGGCGGAGGCTGCGTCGACGTCGGGTTCCGGCCAGATTTCCGGCAGCTCGCTGACCAGCTGACGGAAGGCCCCCTTTTTGTACCACATCATAATTAGTTTGCCAAAACCTTCAAATAGTTAAAATATATAAATAAAGGATAATTCAAAAATATTGAGTAAAATACAAAAAAAATGCATGATTTATGCACATAGACTATAAACTATAAAATAAATTATATTTACCAATTCCAGTTTTATTTTCAAATAAATCATCTAAGTGTTTTGATAAATATGTGATACGAGTAGGTACCATACGAGCCACGAGTTTCGAAGAAAAAGTACCAAATAAACCTACTTGCTAATTTAAAACGTAATAAATCATACTCACTCATAGCACCATAGCCAGCGATATGCACGTATGCCCTAATTAGTTCATCCACGGACACCGACCCGGCAAGCATAGAACCTGTGAACGCGAACTGCCCCACCAACAGCCAGAACAAAATTGACGAAGCCGCCACGAACGTAGACCACACCTTCAACTTGCCCACAAAACTTGTTGGAGGATCATCAAGAAAAGAAATACCATCCAAGCGCATAAATAAATTACTTATTTTCAACGATAGTTGTATTTCCTCCTCAGCAACTTTTCTATCGTTTGACGCCATTTTGTTTTAATAAGAAGATTTTAGCAACAATTTTATGTAATTTTTAATTGGACGTTTAGATATATAGAAACGTTAGCGTTTGTACGACACTGTTTTTGAAATGAGCCTTTTGGTTGTAGGTATTAATATCAAATATATTAAATCAAAAATACCTGTAACTTACCAGGTTACTTGTTAAGTTACAAGGCTTATAACCATAGTAACCATATTGATATTTGGTTCAAAACAGGACATCACTTTTTTATCAATTCGCGCTTACTATTAATTTACTTATAGATATTACGATCATAAATTAAACGAAACACTTTCTAGGTATTGATATAGAAGTAGGCTCATGTTCAACTGTATTAGAAAACCGGCCAAGTGCGAGTGCGAGAGTTCCGTACCAGCAAGTAAGATATATGGAAGGTAAATTGCGGTTTACAGGTTTATAACGTATTAAAAAAAAATACTTACTAGATCTAGTCCAAACCAATTTTTGATGTTAGTTTTCATGATTATGTACATCAGATAATCTTTTTAGTTTTATAATTCATTTATTATAGAAGTTAAAGGGGGGGGGGGGGGGACACAATTTACCACTTTTGGGAGCGTCTCTTGCGCAAAGTATTGTGTTTAGAAAAAAAATATGTTAAAAACCTCAACATAATTTTTAATGACCTATCCATAGATACCCCACATGTACAGGTATGATGAAAAAAAAATGTTTGAGTTTCAGTTTCAAGTATGCAAGTATAGGGAGAGACCCCCCAATTTTTTTTTTCCATTTTTTGTGTAAAAATCGTAAAATACATCTATTTACCAAGTTTCAATAGTATAGTTCTTATAGTTTCGGAGAAATAGGGATAGAGAACCAGTAAAAAGGGACTGTCCCGTTCAAAGCGGGACGTCTGGATATTTTACTCATACATAACATAAATTTAGTCGACCTGTCGAAGAATATTTTATTCTTGTAAAAGTTTCTGAGTATAATCGACATGTATCTATTGAATATTAAGATTGAATCATAATTTAGATTTAATGTAATACAAGAAAGTTTTGAAAAATTTAAACTAATACGAAGGGCTACGAATTTTCCTATAATATTACAACTTTTTACTTAACCCGCCCACACGGTCGCTTACTTTCCAACAATTTATTAGTTAGGACGATTTGTATGAATAAATTTCTGAAAGAGAAATTATCTTACATAAATTTTACGTACAACATAATTTGTTTAGGGTTCCTTGCTTAAAGAGCTAATAATCACATACCAATGATACTATTCTCCTTGTTCTCCAAAATTCATATTTTTAAATATTTTCTTCACTTCAACGCAGAATATATATATATATATATATATATTTATATATTTAATTTACATATAATAGCAATAGAGAAGGCTATGCTCGGAGATTCCTTTGTGATCGTATCAGAAATGATGAGATCCGCAGGAGAACTAAGGTCACAAACATAGCCCAAAAGATTGCATGCCTCAAGTGGCAATGGGCAGGGCACATCGCTATGTGCTCGCTAGCTTACGGCCTTTGGGGCGGAAAGGAAATAAAATGTAGTAGGAAATAAAAGTAAATGTGGGAGAGCCACGCTTAGGCATGACTGGGCCGGCTCGACCGGAGTGATACCACTGCCTCACAGAAGACCTGCGTGAAGCAGCGCCTGCGCTGTGTTTCGCCGTGTGAGTAAGGTTACCGGAGGCCCAATCGGGTGGGAAGGGGAAAAGGTTGGCAGCGCACTTGTGATTCCACTGGTGTTGCGGGTGTTCATGGGCGGCGGAATTGCTTACCATCCGGTGATCCGTCTGCTCGTCTGCCACCTCTCATATAAAAAAAAAAGGTCCTCGAGTGGAGGCCACGTACAGGAAATCGCAGCTGTGGCAGGCCCCCCACAAGGTGGACCGACGATCTGGTGAACCTCGCGGGAATCCATTGGATGCGGGCGGCGCAGGAGCGATCTGTGTGGAGATCATTGGGGGAGGCCTATGTCGAGCAGTGGACGTCTATTGGCTGAAATGATGATGATGATGACATATAATAGGTATTTATTTAAGTATTATCTCTCAAAATGTTTGGTAAGGTAAGCCACACATCAATGTATACAAATCTGTCAAATTCTTTCAGTCGATTCTCACCTAATGTTAAACACGTTTGACACAACATGAAGCAGCTCTGTGATGTGTTTTGCTGCATGAGTGACAGTACCACAGGCCCAATCCAGGGGAAAGGTGGGATTAAAGGTTGGCAGCGCACTTGTGACTCTACTGTCCATGGGCAGCAGCAATCGCTTACCATCAGGTGATCCGTCGGCTCGTCTTCCACCTATCACAAAAAAAAATGTTTGAATTTGACAATTTATCTCATAAAAAAGGGTCAGAGTAAAACATTCACCTTTTCGTACGGATGTTATCCGGCTTTTAATTCGATGTAACACAGTGTGTCTGGTGGCAGATTTATGTTTTCAAAATTAAATTATAAAAATACTATTAAACGTATAATTTAATATTTACCATCTTGTTGCACATACTGCAATGTAGAGTTTACCTCAAAGAGAGATAGTACCTATACACTAAAAATCCGCAAACTGTTGTGAACTTAAGGTGACGAGTCGGGCACACTAGGGACGCCAATTGATTTAAATTGTTAGCAACTAACCGGATATCTTTTTAACAATTCAGGTTTAGTAGCTAACAATTTAAATTTATTGGTGTCGCTAGCAGTGGCGAAGAGTCCATACAACCCGATTCCCGTCGGCTTCCCTTACGAAAAATCGAATCTATGGGCCAACGATATTTTTATCTGTTAAATTCACTTACTGTCACACTTACATAGTTCAATCAAATAGTTTGAATTATAGACTTAACGCCTACAAAATTTGATGAGCAACGCAAATAATGCAGGTGGCAAGCCGGTAAAATACCGAGTTACTTCTTCATACTACAAATTCTCATACTGAGCATCTGTCCTTTTCATTTATGTGTATAGATCGTCATGTTCCGTCTCGTTTTAGCACGTGCAAATTTACTAAGAAATAACTCGATGCCTATCGGCTTGTTATAGAGATAGGTTAATTAGCAACGCACAGGTGCAAGCGAGAAAGAAGGAAAATTGTAATGATTCCGAATTAAGAATGAATGTAGCACGGTATTAAATCATGACAGGAGCGTACTATATTTTTATTTCCCTTGCTTTTTAGTTTTTATTTAATGGCGGATAATGCTAATTGTAAACAACTTGTTGCTTTCGTTTTGTCGAATTTTATTTGTTTTGGTGTTGAATTGTGGTGAATTGGATTAATTTTTACCCGACTACGGCAAAGCAAAAGGAGGGTTATGATTTTGACAGGCTATGTATGTATGTATGTATGTATGTATGTATGTATGTATGTATGTATGTATGTATGGTCATCTGTTTCCACGTAACTTCTTAACTACTTATCAGAATTCGACAAATGACATATCATTATAAGCGTCTTGATCGTCCGCTGGTTATAGGCTATATGAAGTTTCACAAAATCTAATGTGGCGCCCTCTAGCGGACAAAACATACAGAGTAAAAAAATAAAGTTATGATAAATATGCCGTGTTTGGTATCATTTGAAAGCGCTTGACTTGCACATTTTGAATATATATATATATATATATATATATATATATATATATTACTAGCACTTGGACACCAAAATAGTACAAATAAAATAAAAGTAAAAAAACTAAAACCCTACTACGACAAAAAACGTCGCTGAAAAAGTATAAAACAAGCCTTCGTTGTCAATTTATGCAATATTCACTATGTAGAGATAAAATTTCATGTTTGGAAAGGCGTAGTCACACGTTAAATATACTACCCTTTGACAACGTGTGACTGCGGATTTCCAAACATGAAATTTTATCTCTACATAGTGAATATTGCATAAATTGACAACGAAGGCTTGTTTTATACTTTTTCAGCGACGTTTTTTGTCGTAGTTGGGTTTTAGTTTTTTTACTTTTATTTTATTGTATTGTGTGTTGTGCTGAAGTCATCTTAATGTCGGTGGTCGGTTAAAAATGTCATTAATAGATACTGATATATTGTTGTCGCACAGATTATTTGCTATCGAACAAGACTTCGTTCTCTAAGTTTTGAAAACAAAAAACATGTAGTAAAATTAGGCCGCGCCAATCAAAATATATTTTTTTTCGACTTTAACATATGACCGTGGGATAGCCACGCATCGGCATGAATGGGCCGGTTCGATCGTAGTGGTACCACGACCTCACAGAAAACCGGCGTGAAGCAGCACTGTACTGTGTTTCGCTGCGTGAGTGGGGGTACCGGAGGTCCAAGTCGGGGGAAAGTGGGGTTTAAAGGTTGGCAGCGCACTTGTGACTCCAATGATGTCACGGGTATCCATGGGCATGCTGAGCTTTTGGTAAGTTAATTTCATATTCCGGCTTCCCTTTTGAAAATATTCACCCTTCGCCACTGGTCGCTAGTTAGGAAGACCACATTCGGCGAGAACGCTGCATCTTCGCTGAAGTCCTTGTTTTTAGCGTCTGGCGCGGAAAAAGAGGGTAGGTTTTGAACAGCGCAACTATGTATGTAGATGATAAACATTTAGGTGAGACACTATTTAAAAAATGAAGTCCGCATTTCCAATTCATATTTTTAAACATTTAATGAAACTAAATGTCACTAAGTATTTTTTATTGTATTTTGAAATAATTCTGCCCCCTGACACCTGTATCATCTGTATGTAGATAATAAAACTACATATTAAGTATCAAATCATACTAAATCTTTATTTCATTTTCATTTTACTAAAAATCCTCACCCGCACCCCGCGCCGTACGTGCGTAAAAAGTCCGAACTTTTCCCGAAATGTCAGGCTTATGTTGTCAAGACATTTTGAATTCCGAAATGGGAACCTTACATGCATGGATCATAAAACTTCCGGAGAGGTGAGAACTAAAAGTATTAAGTAAGTACTCCAAAAATGTACAGAATTTGTATTGCTCATTGTTGAAGACATCTGGTTGTTTTAAACTCGACGGTATGACGTATACAAGAGCGTAAAATAGGAATACGCTGTTGTCAGAATCTGAAATACAATAAATAAAATTTTACTTAATACAAGAACACAATTATACTATGCTCATAATCATACTAAGTATGTTTATTAATAGCCGCGTGGTCCCCGGCAGAGCAGAATAGGCCAGCCACCCTCACTCATACCGAGGTGTCGTAAAAGGCGACTAAGGTAAAACTGCTGGCATGATCATCAGCACCCAGAGAAGGAAAACTCTGCATTTATATCAAAACCCTCACCAACCCGTCTGCCAAGCGTGGTGAGTATGGCAATTACCCCTCATGTGATTGAGGGAGGCCCGTGCCCCAGCAGTGGGGACTTAAATGGGCTGATGATGATGATGATATTTATTAAAATCAAATCTAGTCAAGTCTAGCTAGCATGAAATTATTGAAATGTAACCGAAACGAAACGCTGTAATCCCCTCATTTTAAGAGTGTCATGATTTTTTTGACCGTGGGAGAGCCACGCTTCAGCATGAATGGCCCGGCTCGACCGGAGTGATACCACGGCCTCACAGAAAACCGGCGTGAAGCAGCACTTGCTATGTTTTGCTACGTGAGGGTACCGGAGGCCTAATCCGGGAGAAAGGGGGTTTAAAGGTTAGCAGCGCACCTTGGTGCTTGGTTGGAAGGTTGCCAGCGAGTCACCTGATGGAAAGTAATCAACACCGCCTATGAACATCCGCGAAATCAGAGAGATCGCTAATGTATCGGCACAATATTTAGACCGCCATCCATCGAGATGATGGGGATGGAATGACAAGCGCTTGCGTGTGGTTCAATGTAAGAAATCAGCTGCAGGGAGAAGATCAAACTGGTCCTCAGAGCACTGACCATGGTAGTTACGTTATAGAATGCTGAGGGAAGCTATATCCCCTTCGCAGTCGTAGAGGATCTAAGTCGACTTGAGGGAGTCAAGTATGCACATAGATTTGAAAAATCCATAAGTGCATGCTCGTGACGAAACACTGACAACCGTTACAAATGCAGCAAATACTAACTACATTTTTATTGCCATTAAAAGGAAATGATCAAGACTTACCGAACTGAAAGTAATCATCGTAATAGATCGGAACTTCAACGCAGTAAAGTACAATGGCCTTTGTGACCTGCGTACAAAAGAATTATCTGTTAATTTTATGCAGTGGACATTATTTTATCGACCCAAATCAGAACCTAAATGAAATATGTTTATGAATCTTTACACCAATATTAACAACTTTAGAAATTATTTTACTCGGTCCGAACAAAACCAACACAATGGACAATACGATAAAAAAATAGCATTTTTAATTACGCTTTTCGAAAAAGAATGAGAAAAAAAGATGACCCAAATTTTGAGTTTTAAATATGTGTTTTTATTAAAATATTATTTTTTAAATGATTAATTAATATACCTGGAAGTATCAACGTATTGTGATGTCGGTGCTATATGACCAATAAACAAAGTTTAGGTAACTTTAAGAAAGTTACTCACTACCACTGTCATTATTTTCTTGTTTTGTCATTTAATGATGAATTTTACTTTCATCTTTAAATCAAAACGTGAGCAAAAGCGTTATTAATATGTCATGCCGAGCGTTGACGTCATACCTATGAGGATTTTTACATTGTATTTTATTTTCTCCATAAATAACTGTTTAAAAATTCAAAATTTATTTTTCTTAAAGAGTCTTAATCTAGAAACAGTATTTTTCATTTCGAAAAGTGTTTTTATTTTTGTTGTATTGACCATCATCATCATCATTTCAGCCAATAGACGTCCACTGCTGGACATAGGCCTCCCCCAATATTCTCCATACAGATCGGTCCTGTGCCGCCCGCATCCAATGGATTCCCGTGATCTTCACCAGATCGTCGGTCCACCTTGTGAGGGGCCTGCCACGGCTGCGACTTCCTGTACGTGGGCTCCTTTCGAGGACCTTTCCGCCCCACCGGTCTATTCTCCTCACTATGTGACTTACCCATTGCCACTTGAGGCATGCAATCCTTTGGGCTATGTCTGTAACCTTAGTTCTCCTGTGGATCTCATCATTTCGGATGTAAGGTTGTATTGACCATAGGTGAAAAAAAGTCAATTTCATAGGTGAAGACCTATTATTATTAGTCGGCATATTAAAGTCAGTAATAAATCTGACAAAAACATATCTTTCAAAAGATTGGAACATTTGCATCTAGATCGGTGCAGAGATATCGAATAAATGATTTCTTATCTTATCTTAGGTGTGCGCTCAGATTCTAGTGGTGGAGTTCACAGACTTTTACAAGAGCTGTTTAAGATTTGATCAACTTATTTGACAATACATATATCATATAAAAGTTTCATGTAAGTATACGTCAAGCCAGCTACTGTAAGTGACCGTGGGAGAGCCACTCTTCGGCGTAAATGGGCCGGCTCGACCGCAGTGATACCACGGCCTTACAGAAAACGCGCATAAAGCAGCGCTTGCACTGCTTTCGCCGAGCGATTCAAAGGTTGTAAGGTCACTCTGTGACTCCACTGGTGCGGACGGGTGTCCATCGGTGACAGCAATCGCTTACCATCAATGGATCCGTCTACTAGTCTGCTATGTATCACAAAAAAGCTGTTAAGTTTTGTTAAACAGCTATTTTACATAATAGTATTGCAAAGACTTACCTCTGTAACATAATTAGTAGGGCCCGACGGCACCGCGGATCACACCGATACCACCCGCTCTCATACACAGCATCTGCTACTCCAGCGCTCTGTAATTGTATTCACAACGTTGAGGAAATCATGACCTCCTCAAAAAATACATAAATAAAATAAATAATGTCGAATATTTAACTCGACCCTTCCTCCACACATTACCTTCTGCAACTACCGAACACGTGATAAGACTGGCCCAAGACCCTCGTACGCCAAATTTTGTGGGTAGGATTCCTATTCTGGACAAATATTGTGTTTGTTTAGTGTCTGGGTGTAAATGTATGTATTCAAGTTACAATTATAGGTATTTGTATTTCCTCTGTTCTGTCCGTAATAGAGGTCGGCATATTTAAGTCAGTAATAGATCTGACAAAAATCATATCTTTCAAAAGATTGGAACATTTGCATCTGGATCAGTGCAGAGATGCGGAACAGTGAAACTCTTCATTTGAATCATTTGGAACACCAATTCTCGAAAAGATCCGTAATTAAAGTGACCGGTAGGGCACACTAGCGACGCCATTTGATTTAAATTCTTAGCATCTAAACCGGATATCTTTTTAATAATTTTGAAATTAGAGCATCTCGAAAAGAACTTACTACTTATTCAATACTTATAATTAACTTTTTGGTCTGCTTCATACTCTAAAAATAAATCACCACCAAAAACGGCCACTCATGGCGTTAATTCAAATTTTGAGTGCAAAAACAGATCAAAAAGTTAATTATACGTATTAAATAAATAGTATTTATTCTTTCCGAGATGCTCGAACTTCAAAACTGTTAAAAAGATATCCGGTTTAGTTGCTATCAATTTAAATCGATTGGGGTCACTAGTCAGGGCCACCCATCGCATTAATTGATTTTGTTACGAATGAATAATTGATCCCTTGCTACTGTGCCATGTAATATAGGTACCTACCTATCTCTTTTCCCCGCGATGGAAAGACATGGAAAGACGGTACATATTCACCCGAATAGCCCACAACTTACTCTTTCGCTCTGAGTTCGGATCATTCCGCTCACTCGGATCATTCAGCTCACTCGGATCATTCAACTTATTCGGATCATTCAGCTTACTTGGATCATTCAGCTCATTCGGATCATTGGGCTCACTCGGACTCTAGATCCATTTGCGCCGAATGAATCATTCGGAGCGAAAATTAGAGATTCGGAACAGTGTATCATTTGGCAGAGTCGGATCACTGAATCGTTTTAGTAAAGAGTTACACACGTCTAGTCAGTAAGTCACCCTTACTTCACTGAGCACATAAATACTGTGGTCGCCCCTCGCCTCTGCAGTACATTTTATATATCCAGCGCAATTTTTCACGGAACCATATCCGGAACTGGATGATCCAGACCGTATCGGAGACGAACATATTTCATGAATACAATATTTTCGTAATTTTAGATGTACGACCATCCTGTAAACATGCTTATTTTACAGCTCGCGTTGCGAGCCAATTTTGTAATCACATATGCAGTATAGGCTTATATTAAAAATACAATTGGCGGACTTAATGCCTTACAGCATTCTCTACCAGTCAACCATTGGGCGAAGCAGAAAATTTGTGGCGGCATAATATATTATAATAAATATATATAACTACTTAAACATATTTAAAATGTATATATGGAAGGTAATAATAAATAAATAAAAAATAAAATAAAATGCTTTATTACATGAACATAGATTATTTTACATGATTATAGTTGGAGACTCTTTTTAAGCATATAGATGCCTGTGCCAGGAGCCTCCGCTCTTCGGTTTTTAACATCATACTAATGTTTAGGTACGTGAAAAATAACAATCTAAAGACATTTCAAGTAATAATATGAAGACTATAAAATATTATATACTTGCACATAATTAAATACATAGTTAAAATGATATACTAGTATGACAATTTTTATTTTTATTTTCAATCAATTTATAGCCAGATACCTACACATTTTATTAAGCCACTTGAGAGATTTCGTCTCAATTTAATTTTTTTTTTTTAATATCCATGACTATATTCACTTACCGTTCTATAAATATCGTCTGCATACCAGCAAATGATTCCCATTTGCGTCAGAGCTGCTCCAATGAACAACTTATTGCTCATTTCCATCAATGGCTCTAGGAACTAAAATAAAACAAACGGCAATTTATTAGTTTCCCTTTTAAATTACAAGCAAGTTTCTTTTCCAGAGGCATTTCTGCCATCAGTTGGCAGCAAAACTTATCATACAACTATGAACTTTATTACCTGTGAGGTAGAATTCAAAATGACGTTATCTTTCTGATTGCTGTAGCTACAGATGTAATTGTCTTGCGTTTACATGCTCAATTCAAAACAGTCAACTTGGTACAATAATTTTCATAATTTCTTTCCAGTATTTTATCATTTCAATCTCACGTTATATAAGATACCTATATATATTTATTACACCTTCTATAGGTTTTTAGCTCAAAAGTAATGTCGATATTCCAAACAGTCTCTCAGTAAAATAAAGTGTTATCAAGATGAGATCCGATAATCTAAACAAATGAAAAAAAAATGCAAGTCGAAACAACTGCATAGGTATAGGTATATATTTGACGACTCATTTGGTTTAGTGGTAGTGAACGCTGCCTCTGGACCAAGGGTTGCGGGTTCGATCCCCCCACAGTACAAACATTTGTGTGCATGAACATGTCTGTTTGTTTATGTCTGGGTGTTTTCTGTATATTATAAGTATGTATGTATGTATTTGCCGTGTGGTCCCCGGCAAAGTAGAATAGGCCACCCTCACTCTTACCGAGGTGTCGCAAAAGGCGACTAAGGTAAAGCTGCTGGCATGAGCATCAGCACCCAGAGAAGGAAAAGTCTGCATTTATATCAAAACCCTCGCCAACCCGTCTGCCAAGCGTGGTGAGTATGGCAATTACCCCTCATGTGATTGAGGGAGGCCCGTGCCCCAGCATTGTATGTATATATTTATAATTCCACTGTTGATTCTGATATCCGTAACACAGGTGCTTGAGCTACCTATCTCGGAGTCAGATCAATGTATGTGATGTTGTGAAATATTTATTTATTATTATTATTATCAGTGCGTCGCGTTGTCAATTAATATTCTAGCCTGATTTCCTTATAAAATAAAACACATATGTGTATACACAAACGATTAAATAACAAGAACTTGTAAATCACTAACAGAAACGAACTTTGCAAACGAAACCCAAGTTCTTTTTGTAAAGTATTGTGTTTTCTTTTTTTTTGTTTATAAGTTTGCATGTGGATTCTATTTTTTGTTGATTTTCTGTGTTATTTTATTTTGGTACCAAATAAACATTTTTTCTTTCTTTCTTTCTTCTTTCTTTCTTTTTTGCGCGGCCGGTCGAGCGCACTCACGACATCTGGTAGTGGTCAAATAAAATATAGTATGGGTCAAATGCAGCCCAGTGAAACCCGCAAACTTTTCGTTCAGTTGTTTGTTGTTACGAAAACAAAGATTCGAACAAACAGGGGCGAGTGGTTGAGTATGTACTCGCCGCAGGGACTGTTCAATAATAAAAACAACTTTGCCTTTTTAGTTCTTTAACTTTTTACTACAACTTAAAGAAAAAAAGTCGTTTTATCTACTACTCTAGATAAAACGACTAGGGCGACTAGCGCATATGTAGGTACGTATCTACGTCACAACTACTAAAGTGCGATACTTTAGGTAGGTACCTACCGACAGCGTGTTACTTGAGAACTGATAACATCAAATCAACACGTTAGATAATATAATAATAAAGTACCTGACTTGGCATAACTTTGCCTAATGTAAAAAAAAGTATGGCGTTGGTTCTTTACATGGTTACATTATTAATAATTACTAAAAACGATAGTTCCCAACTTTTTCTATATTTCCGCTACCCGATTTAGACTAAGGCGACCAATCTCAACGATCAGCCGTTTACGCAATATATATGATAGTGCTCAAGTGCGTGCGCAAACACAAGTGCGCACGTCCATGCCCTCATAATCCGATGGGAAACCAGTGAGACACGACCGGAGAGAGATCGGGCGCAGGACCAAAAGCTTAACGTGCTTTCCGAGACACGGAGATAAAAGACCACCAACTTCCAGACTCCGGGCTGATACTGGGAATTTCTTAACAGAAAAACTCACACGAATTTTGGCCCGACCCGGGGATCGAACCCGGGACCCTAAGCGCAGCCGTCGCTTTAAAGTGCGACGCACTACCCACTGCGCCAACGAGGCAGTATCTATATCAATTATTTAACTTTTTCTGTATTGTAAACTCGAAGGATAACTGATTTTACCCCGCCTTT
The DNA here is from genome assembly GCA_019059595.1 of Marasmia exigua. Lineage (NCBI taxonomy): Eukaryota > Metazoa > Arthropoda > Insecta > Lepidoptera > Crambidae > Marasmia > Marasmia exigua. The sequence continues at coordinate 6,018,347 of CM032464.1, read as the reverse complement.
ATGTCGTGTAATTTTCTGTACTAACTATCTTACCTAACTACAGTGATGATGCTGAATACTACAACCTGTGCGGATAAAGAATGGGATCAGAAATGGCGGCGCATATATTCACTTCTCGCTCGCACACTATTCGCGTACTCGCACTCGTGGGGTGCGAGTATAGACGCAAATAGTGTGCGAGCGAGAAGTGAATAGATGCGCCGCCATTTCTGATCCCATTCTTTATCCGCACAGGTGGTATTCATTACTATTAGTAATGTTATTTATTACACTCAGTAAAAACTGCGGAGGTAATTTATTAGTAATATGATCAGGTTAGGAACCAAGGACTTAAAAGCTGTTACTTATAACAATACCTAGGTAACTATGCCAGAAAAGTTAATAACAAAATGATAATTATACCACGATGCTAAATACAACACAACAGATGTTCACGGAGCTCAAGAGCACATTCAGCAGATTCACTACGGTGAAAGCGTTCTCCAAGTCGTTTCCATAGCTAAAAATGTAATAAAGAAAATCTCAACAGAATCATTGAAAATGAAAATGAAAATTGTTTATTCAATTTAGGTCCATACAGAACACTTATGAATGTCAAAATGTTTACTACTGGTTCGGAATGTAGTTTTCTGCCAAGAAGACACCAGCAAGAAACTCAGCAGTTACTCTTTTTGTATATATACTGAGCAGTTACTCATTGCGTACTTATTTAAAATAATTTCGTAATTTTCTCAAAAATCAGTACATGAGTACGTGTCTCACATGCATTTTGATATTTAAGGTGACGGTTAGGGCACACTGGCGACGCCAATCGATTTTAATTTTTAGCTTCTAAACCGGATCTATTTTAAACAATTTCGGGGATTACAACCTCTAGGCTACCACTTAAACTATTTTTTAAATAACCATGCACAAATGTTGGGTCCAACGCGTACGGGGATAATTTTTCGCGTACAAAAATGGACCCAACATTTGTGCATGGTTATTTAACAAATAATACAAGTGGCCGGTGTGGTCCCCGGCAGAGTAGAATAGGCCACCTCACTCTTACCGAGGTGTCGTAAAAGGCGACTAAGGTAAAGCTGCTGTCATGATCATCAGCACCCAGAGAAGGAAAACTCTGCATTTTTATCAAAACTTTCGCCAACCCGTCTGCCAAGCGTGATGAGTATGGCAATTACCCCTCATGTGATTGAGGGAGGCCCGTGCGCCAGCAGTGGGGATTTAAATGGGCTGACGATGATGATGATGACGATGACAAGTGTTTACCGAGAGGTTGTAGCCCCAAAATTATTTAAAACAGATCCGGCTTAGTAGCTAAAAATTAAAATCGATTGGCGTCGCTATTGTGCCCTACCCGTCACCTTAAGGGTTTTTTTATGTGATAGGTAACATGGTAGCATATGATCACCCGATGGTAAGCGATTGCCGCCCCCCAGGACACCTGCGACGCTAGTGGAGTCACAAGTGCACTGCCAACCTTTAAGCCCCCCTTTCCCCCGGATTTGGGCCTCCGGTACCCTCACTCACGCATCGAAACACAGTACAGTGCTGCTTCACGACGGTTTTCTGTGAGCGTGTTTTTAAATCAACTAACTGTAGTTATGAGGTAATTATAATTAATTACGTAACACAGGAAGAAAAATAATTACGTAATTAGCTTAAAATATAATATAATATAATTCTCACAACATCTCATACGTTCACCTGATTCCATACTAAGTAGCTTAAGCACTTGTGTTACAGATATCAGACAACAGAGGAACACAAATATATACTTAAATACATATATTACACCCAGACACTGAACAAACACAAGTGTTCATCGCACGAATGTTCGTCCAGGGTGGGGATCGAACCCACGACCTTTGGCGTAAGAGGCAGGGTCACTACCAATTGCGCCATCCGGTCAGTCAATATGATGGAATAATTAGGAAGACTCTTGACTTTTGCATTTATGTTAACGAACCAATTTAGGGATTTGTTCAATTCACTAGATTTGTTTAGGGAAATGATAAAGTCGTGTTGTTATTCTAACATCCTCCGCGATTTGATCAAATCCCTGGTTTTATCATATCCCTGCGACATATATAAGCCTATGCAATTAAAGTACTATTGAATTTTGAATCTATAGATAACCTAAGCGATAACTCAAATAGTTTGGAACCGACCTGATCAATCTCTGGTGTATTTGAACAACATCGACTATTTTCTTATAGTTGTTCTCATTGGCATGCGCGTCGTGCGCGCCGATGCGTCGGATCTTAACCTGCAACAGCCGCAGCAGCATGCTGATATGGCTAGCCATTGTGATAAATAAGATATCTGCGCTGAGCATTGCGTTCACTGACGACAATCCTGGAATATTAATGATTTGCTACATAAGTTATTAATTCATAATTCTTTATTGCCCTATCACATGTTTCAAAGTTGACAATTTAATAGTGGTAAGTACTATTTGATACCCAGTAAGGGTGCCGGCAAAACAGTGGTTCCGGTCCAATATTTAATGTTCGCTACGACATGTTCTTTTTTAAACGAGGTTTGAAAAGAGTTCTTCTTTCACGGTAAGCAGCGGCATGACTGTGCTCCGGCATTGTTGATGTCTATGAGCGGCGGTAACCTTGTACTATCAGATGGGCCGCATGCTCATCATCAGCCCACTTAAGTCCCCACTGCTGGGGCACGGGCCTCCCTCAATCACATGAGGGGTAATTGCCATACTCACCACGCTTGGCAGACGGCATGCTTGACCGCATGCTCGTCTGCCTATTATTCGCAATAAAAAATATATATTTGAAAAATTATGTACATCATTACATTATTATCTAAAAATGAAAAAGAATAAATATTTGGATAAAAATACAATAAAAATAAAAATCAATTAAACTTTACAAATCCAGTAAAAATGCATAAAACCTTACAATTTATATTTATTTTAACATAATAAACATTTATTCTATCAATCAATTAAAATTATTATTTTTAAAATATTCCGTTATTTTATAATAGCATTTATTAATTAATAATATTTTGGGCTGGGATGCAAATGCTTGGGGGTCTTTGATACTTTTTAATTCATTTGGCAAGTGGTTATATATCTTAATAAGCATTGAATAGGGAGCGGATGAGTACATATTTAATTTTGTAAATGATAATTCTAGTTTGTACTGGTAACGATTATTCCGTCTTATGTTATTTCGCGGTGAGTACAGGTCGGAATGCTTCGTTATAAACTTACAAGCTTCGAATATATATCTGCAGCTAAGATTTAGTATCATTAAGTTTACAAAAAAAGGGTCTACAAGATTCCATCTGATTTATATTGCATAATATCTTATGAATCGCTTCTGTAGAACGAAAATTTGCTGAATGTCTACACAGTTGTCAAGTTGGTTATAAATAGGCCGCCGTAAACTAGGATTCCACCCGTACCATCTGTATTGGTGGAGGTCCACCACCGTGCGCTTTACACGTCATTTTTTGCCACGCACCTCCTCATTGTGGAATCAACATCCCGCAGCGGTATTTCCGAACCGGTACGACATTGAGATCTTCAAGATTCGAGCCTACACCTTCCTAAAAGGCTGGCAACGCATCTCCACTCCCTCTGGTGTAGCTGATGTCCATGGCCGGCGGTGATCACTTACCATCAGGTGACACGCTTGCTCGTTTGCCTCCCTTTCTCATTAAAAAATATAATAAAAAGGCAGAGTTTGTACGGATTTCTGAATTCCATCGCCTAAAGCACCCTTGAAAAAATGTAGAAAATCTGTAGAATGTACGCATAGGGGCGAAATTTGATAGTACAATAGTTCTGTAAATATAGTTATTAAGTTTACAATTTAAATAAATGCTAAGTTATAATAACTGACCCCAATAAATGAAACTTTTCTATCTATTGCGGTTCGGTAAAAATAAAACAAATTAAATTGCACAAAATGGAAACGAGATATTTTAAATGTGATTATTTAAATTAAGAATGAGGGTTTTCGCGTGTGATAAATCCGCTAGATGGCGTAATGTTGGACTGAGGTCCAACATCAACAGCATTGGTTGTTTAGTTTGTCAAATTGACATTTTGACAAATCACTTTTAAAAATAACCAATCACATTATAAATGGACCTCACTCCTATAGTACTCCATCTAGCGGATTTTTCACACCCGAAAACCCTCATTTCTTTTACACGCCATTAAATGGATAGAAGAGAGGTTAGGCTCTATGTGTAGAGATTTTATCTGTTTTGGTATTACAACACTGATGTTAATGGTTCGGATATTATCTTGCACCGGCCGCTAATGTCTGTAGCAGATCGTTTACAAGCTCGGCGTTGTATCACTGAAGACAACTCTAGAATATAACGGTTATTATACTAATACTAGCAATGGCATAAACAGCTGTTTAATTATATCAGACGTTCCTTTGTTCACGTTTACAATATCTTGCTGGTCTACTCCTGTGAGTTGATGATAGCCAAAGATATAAATCTTTGATGTTAGCCGTATGCTTTCTTTTTTATGAATGACCACAAACGCTTGACCACAATCTCACCTAATGGAAAGTGACGATGAGGTCTAGGAAGTAACGCGTTCGCCTAGAAGATGCCTCTTCACTCTTGCCTTAAAGATGTCCAGATTGTAGAGGTTCGGAAAACAGAACCTTGGCAAGGATTCCATTCCTTAGCTGTCCGCATTATGAACGTGTAGCAAATCGCTTCGTGCGAAAAGGGGCAGCCAACAACGTATGGGTGAAACCACTCGCCGCGCCTTGTTGTCCGGTGATGACGGCTGCCGGAATGGGCTACTTGACCATTAGGGTTGTCATTCATAAATAAATAAAATTATAAGTCTTGGTAATAAAAAAACTAAGGTAGAACTACATTTCATGCAAATCATACCATACATACCAATGAAAAAGCATTTTTGAAAAAGCTTAAGATATACTTGATTAAAAATGCTATTATAACTAGCAGAATATTTTAAAGAAGTATATAAAACTAGAAAATAAATATTATAGTAATGATTTTAAGCATAGGATAAAAAATTAATTTTAAATTAATAATGCAAACATAAAATAAATATAAATATTGTTCTACGGGTGTGTGAGTTTATGAGTCCTGGTAAGAAAAATACTAAGGTAGAACATACATTTCGTTGCAAATCCGATCATAAACCAGAACTTCTATTTCAAGCTAAGTGTAACTCGAGCAGTTATAGTTTTGGCTTACCTTAGGCAAGACTCACCTCCAAACATCTCAAACACGAATACCAACATATGCGTCACCGGCTTGGTATGATCAAAGGGGTAATAAAGATGCCATATGTAGCCCAACTCCGAGGGTTCTCCTCGGATTTTATCGTAGAAGTACAGGACTATGGGCGTCATGTTGTACATCCAAACACCGAACACGTTCCAGCACATGTAGACTGTAAAAGTACGTATTAAAATATACATGTCGAATTGAGAACCTCCTCCTTTTTTGAAGCTGGTTAAAAATATTAAATTTCACGAGTACTTGCAAACAGTTCATCAAGGGACTTCGCCCTCGTCTGTGAAAGACACCGAATGTAACCAGTGGTGACTAGGTACTAATCGGGTACTAATTGAGCTATAAAAGTATACGAGTATATCAAAAAATTGCCCGAAGAATGAAATAAGACTGCCTAAATTTTACATTGTATGTCTCTATACCTAACTTTTAAGTTTTTATGTAGTGTATTAAAGAGTAACTATCTATCTATCTATGTAAGGAGATTTGCAAGAATTGCTCTCGTAACAGCTCAATCAGGCAGTGCCCTTAACTATGACCCCCTGTGGTCATAATTACTGTTATTATGACGGAACGGAGGCAAAGTCGACTACACTGAATGCCACTCGCTCATCAGCTGACGGGACGTACGCTTTTAGTACATCAGTAATACTAACGCCCCATTGGTCTTGTGGATTAAGTACCTGGCCGTGATCTCGGGGTCCGGGGTTCGATTCCCGGGTCGAGCAAAGGTATGTTTCGAGTTTTTCGAACATAGCTCGAGCTTGTGATCACCAATCCTCATTAAGCAAGCGTGGTGTTTAAGCCTAACCCCATCATAGTAGCAATGACTTGATTTCTATGATGGAGGCCTTTGACCTGCAGTGGGACAGTATATAGACTGACACTTTTAACACTAACAAATCTGCATGACCCGCAGAGCTCGCAGGCTGCTGCGCTTGATCTCGGCGGAGGCTGCGTCGACGGCGGGTTCCGGCCAAATGTCCGGCAGCTCGTTAACCAGCTGACGGAACGCCCCCTTTTGGTATCTGATCATAATGAGTTTGCCGAAACCTGCAAATAGAATCGATAGAATTCTCAAAATGGAACCTACATATACGGAGTACAAAAATACGAGTGTATATAATACGAAACACTTGCTTTAATTTAATATCATACCCATTGCTGACGAACAAACTGTAACTACATAGGTGTAACCTGGTGTTCATCTTTAAGGTAAGGCCCAATGTTGTCTTCTTCGTTGTCTTTTCGCGTACAAAAACGGACCCAATATTTGTGCATGGTTATTTAATAAATAGTATGAGTGTTTGCCGAGAGGTTGTAACCCCGAAATTGTGTAAAATAGATCCGATTAAGTAGCTAAAAATTGAAATCGATTGGCGTCGCTAGTGTGCCCTACCCGTGAACTTAAGCGTAAACTGACAATAAAAATCTACGAACAGATTGAAAATCAGAATAGGTTTAAAGCTGATAAATCTTACTCACTCATTGTATCATAGCCAGCGATATGCACGTATCCCCTAATAAATTCATCCACAGAAACAGACCCGGCAAGCATAGAAGCTGTGAAAGCGATCTCCCCCACCAACATCCAGAACAATAGTGACGAAGACACCACGAACTTCGAGCACACCTTCAGCTTGCTTACAAAACTTGTTGGAGGATCATCAAGGAAAGAAATACCATTCAATCGCATAAATATATTACTTATTTTCAACGTCAGTCGTATTTCCCTCTCAGCAACTTTTCTTTCCTTTGACGCCATTTTGTTATAAAAAGATTTTAGCGCCAATTTTATATTTTTAATCTTATTATTTTTTTACCTTGGACGTTTAGTTTTATACAGCCAAAGTTTGAGGCAGACTGTTTTCAAATGATAAATTTGGCTATATTAATTCAAATATAACTATAAAAAAATACTAGTAATTCTAGATACTATCTAGAAGAATTAACTAACTAGAAGAAAAATGCCCATACATAACAAAGTGTTCTTTGATATTTTATTCTAGTAAAAGTTTCTGAATCCTATAATGACAAGCATTAAAATTTAATCACAATCTAGTCTAACGAAAATGTTATAAAAAAAAACAAATTTAGGGCTACGAAGTTTTATTACAACTTTTTAGGACTTAACCCGCCCACTCCACCGCGTTCACGTTCATTTGCATGGAATAAGTTTTAGAACGAGAATTTTTACTTATGCTTTTCATATTAATATTTTTTGTAGGGTTCCGTATTAAAGATTTCCAATGTAAAACTAAACGTTATTTTCCATTCCTTTCACGTCCAGTTTGTTTATGAACTGTCGAACTATCACTGCCCATTTTTTTACCACTTATGCTTTTCATAAAAAAAATTTGTTTAGGGTTCCGTGCTAAAGATTTCCAACAAGAAACTAAACGTTATATTCAGTTCCTTTCACTTCCAGTTTGTTTATGAACTGTCGAACTATCACTACCCATTTTTTTTACTACTTTAATGTTTGTCTACTTTCAAGTACATAATCGTTGTATTTAACAATAAAGATAACACTGACTACGTCGAAGTCAAAAGTTTCGGTTTTCAAAGTAAACTGAAATGAGTTTCAAACGTTGCCTGGTTTTAATCACTTTTTTGTCGTCAATAAAACAACAGATGTTAAACAGATAAGCTTATATTGTTCTTACTATGTCTACAAAGGTTTCACAGTAATAAGTGTAATTTACTGTCGTTGATGACTTTGCATTGCACTGCTAAAATAATTCGTTTTCTGAGGCAACCTACACATTGATTTCAGACGATGTTTTATCAACATTGTATAATATTTTTAGTTCTTATTTTATGCTAGAGTCAACAAACGAGCAAGTGAGTAACCTGATGGAAAGTAATCTTCGTCGCCCATGAACATCCGCGAAATCAGATAGATCGCTAATGTGGTGCCGGCCTTTTTAAAAAGGAGTACGCTCTGCTCTTGAAGGTCTAAGTCGTAGCCGTCGGGAAATTCTCCCGCAGGCAAACCATTCCACAGAACTGAGGTACGTGGCAGAAAGTTTCGCAAAAAACGCACAGTATTAGACCGCCATCCATCGAGATGAGGATGGAATGACAATCACTTGCGTGTCTTTTATATCAAGTGGTGACAATTTGTGTCAGAAAGAGTGCCAGAAACTGCGAAACTATTAAATTTAATTCGTCATCAAAGCAACAGCAGCTTAACATCAATTTTCTCGTGGTGCTACGGAACCCCTTAACATTAATTATACTAACCATTGTCAGATCTTAACTAAATTAAGATCTAAAATCTATAAAATACATTATTAGAACATTATGATACGATCTCTTTACTTTTAATTTAAAAGCTTCGTATATAGTATTAACAGATTACCTACTATGTTGGCGTTTGTAATTATGTGACAAAAAATATTTTTAATTCTCTCCTATCAAACATTTACATTACGAGTATAGCTACCTTCGAGCTGCCATTATCAAATTATAATTACACGTTAACTTTTTTACCGTAATAAAATTATAAACGTTTCATTTTACTTACCTATTGTATTCGTCGGATTCGGATCGTTCATGCCGAAGCAAGCCACGCTTCGGCATGAATGGGCCGATTCGACCGGAGTGATACCACGGTCTCACAGAAAACCAGCGTGAAGCAGAACTGTGCTGTGTTTCGATGCGTGAGTGAGGGTACCGGAGGCCCAATCCGGGAGAAAGGGGGGTTAAAAGGTTGGCAGCGCACTTGTTACTCCACTGGTGTCGCGGGTGTCAATGTCCATTGACACCCGCGACTGGTGGCAATTGCTTACTATCAGGTGATCCGTCTGCTCGTCTGGCACCTATCACTTACTTTAACTTTTTGGTTGACTGGTAGAGTATGCTTCTTGGCATTAAGTTCGCCTTATTGTATCAAAATTTGTGCAATAAAGTTTTAAACAAAATAAATAAATATCACATCAGGAAACGGTATTAAACGGTGTCTCAAACGCCAAAACTGCTTTATAACGCCGTTTTAGATAAGAAAGGTTTATCCTTTGTTTATTTTCGTTTTCCCAATGCATACACCAACCCTAACAACATCAGCAGGAAGGCAAACGTAAATTAAAATCAATTGTCATTACCATGCTACAGGCGGTTTGATTCGAAACTTCATTACCTATTCCAATTTTCCCGCAAACGATGTCAGCTGCAATCATTGAATTTCATCATGGCGTGCGTGGCCACGCAGATTAGAGATGTTAATCTGTAATATCGATTACATATTGAAATAATTTTAGTAGATTATTGTAAATAATAATAATAATTCTCACAACATCTCATACTTTGACCTGATTCCGTACTAAGTAGCGTAAGCACTTGTGTTACAGATATCAGACAACAGAGGAACACAAATATATACTTAAATACATATATTACACCCAGACACTGAACAAACACAAGTGTTCATCGCACGAATGTTTGTCCAGGGTGGGGATCGAACCCACGACCTTTGGCGTAAGAGGCAGGGTCACTACCAATTGCGCAATCCGGTCAGTCATAAATAATTATCAGACTATCCAAAACAAAAATCATGGTCCAAGCGTACCCCGGGCTCCAGAGCGACAGCTTTGGATGCAACTGAGAATTACACGCTAAGATGAGGAGGAATAATTTTAGTAGATTTTTTTCAATTTCAATTTATTGAAAATACATATATAGATCAAGATAACTTATAATTTCCTACTTTATCAAACCTCAAATGGCATTGCCCGACTAATCAACATTTTAATGCATTTTAACTTTAATAACAATAACTCAATTGCAATCTGGAGCGCTGTTATAGTCCTATCCCATAATAAATAACATCATCATTTCAGCCAATAGACGTACACTGCTGGACATAGGCCTCCCCTTATGTTCTCCACACAGATCGGCCCACATAAAATGGAATCCCGCGATCTTCACCAGATCGTCGGTCTACCTTATGGGGGGCCTGCCACGGTTGCGACTTCCTGTACGAGGCCTCCACTCGAGGACCTTTCCGCCCCAACGGCCGTCTGTTCACCTGGCTATGTGCCCTGCCCATTGCCACTTGAGGCATGCAATCCTTTGGGCTATGTCTGTGACCTTAGTTCTCCTGCGGATCTCATAATTTCTGATACGATCACGGAGGGAAACTCCGAGCATAGCCCTCTCCATTCTCTCTCTCTCTCTCTCTCTCTGGGTGTCTTTGAGCCTCCTTAATCAGCACACGTTTCGGTTCCGTATGTCAGAAATAACATACCTAAATCTACATACCTATAAACACAAGAGTGTTTTTATTATCCAAAACTCCGAGCCGCCAGCTTACCTAAGAGACGGTTTTTTATTCTACTCATGGTTCAATTTACATGAAATATTAGACGACCCGATTGGAACAGTGGTAGTGCACGCTGCCTCTGATACAGTACAAACATTTGTGTGCATGAACATGTTTGTTTGTATTGGTCTGGGTGTTTACTATGTATTATAAGTATGTATTTACAAAAGAAAAGTATTATATGTATATATTTGTAATCCCACTGTTCATTATGATATCCGTAACACAGGTGCTTGAGCTACCTAACTCGGAGTCAGATAAATGTATGTGATGTTGAGAAATATTTATTTCTTTATTTTATTTATTTATATTATGTATCAACAAACGATTCGATTCAATAATAAATACATTTTCATATAATGGAAAATTGAATGCACCCTAACAAGACAGAGCAGCTGTCAAGTCTCTCAATACATAGGTACGTAAGGGTTGTTTTCTTAATCTACATAATGCCGCTTCGTAAAAATGTAACCCTTTTCCACCAGCCTCACATGTGAAACCATCTTTCATATTCATAAGTGTTATCCTTGCCAGCCACTTATGGAGCGCAGGCCTACCCTAAAATGTTACGTAGGGTCTAGTAAAAATAAGATACTTTCGAGGCATTTTAAGATAAAATGATTTATAAAACATTAAATTAACTTGACCAAATAATAATCAACATGATGCTGTCACATCTCTATTCATCACGATAGAGGCCAACCAGCGCTGATCCGCGCCGTCAATCAAAGCTAGAAGCGATTAACGTCGACCGGAGGTCGCGTATGATTGGCTTATTGGCCAGCGTAATTAAAACATTGCACAATACAGGGCTAGTGCGTCCCATACTTGCGCTGCTCGGTAATGCAACTCGTCAATATTTTGTTAAATTGTTCAAACCAATTATGCAAATACAAAATTATGTGTATGCATGTAACATGGAATTTTCTATAAAGGCTTGGTATGTTGTATCCATTTCCCTGATGAAAGCTAGAAGAAGAGCTCAGACGTCCATGCTATTGCAACTGACAGAAAACCTTGAATATTTTTATAGGTATAGAGGCACTTCTGACGCCAGTGGTTTTAGAGGTGTCTGTGGGCGACGGCAAACGTTTACCGACAAGGTAATCCATCTGCTCGTTCTGCCCCTCATCGTCATCATCATCTCAGCGTGACATTTCCAGTTCCATCGAAAGTCGTCGCTTCAGAGACCAGGGTAAAGTTGGGCCATGGACGAATATGATCTCCGTGGGGGATGACATTACCGGGTGTCCTGGTAGGTCGTACAGCATTGAAAGGATGTGTTGCGCTAGATACGGGTGAAGCGGCGAACGTGATTAGCGGTACGGTCCTAGGGGTTTCGGACCGCGATCACGCGGAGATGCACATCCTAGGGGTTTTCGACCATTTTTTTCCCAGGGGAAACCGTCATAGTCGTCACCTTGCTACATTCCCTACATGTAGCAAGGTGACGACTATGACGGTTTCCCCTGGGACAAAAATGGTCGAATTTGGTAAGTCGGACGTCTAAGCTCAAAAAGATTAAAAATGGGCAAAGCTAATAAACAAAAACTTAACACATCTAGGTACACTCGTAACCATAAGCAAAAGTCCTGCCGAAGTTTTACGCCGAGAACCTTATTCCCAAAATGCCACGGAGTTATCTGCAACTTGCGACCGGTATTACCGGCGAGGGGCTACTGACGGTGCAAGTTATGATGAAGGCCCCGAGTTTCTAACTGCATTTCACGTTCAAGCATACATGTTACAACACCTGCTGAGCGGCTTAAATTGCGTCGTACGGTGTAACAAGTTACCCCCTGGCTGCACCCTCGGGTCCGGACGTAATTCAGGAGTCTCGCTGAATGAATCTCGGATGAACATTGACGCGGGCTGGATTGCCAAAGTTAAGCAACTCGTTAACCTTTTTAATCGTTAGTAGGTAGGTACTCTCTTTCCAACATAGTTTTCTCTTCAATAACTTTAGTTTTCTGAACATCACATTTATGTTATCCAATTTTGGCTAACATAACACCAAGGCTAATAGGGAAACCTTGACATAAACAAACTTTTGTCCTAAATCCTCCAGGAAGTAAAGATTGTCTAATCTATGGGCGTGTAGGTATAATTTACCCATCTTTTTTAGCAAAAAGGTAGATAGATGCCCACGCTTGTACATTGATAATTATAATAATTGCTTCATCAACATCGGGTGTGATTAAATTACCTAAGTATTGGGTACACAAACCCGGACTTAGACAAAGCGATTTCCGGTACAAAAGTAGTGTATACCTTAAATACATTATGTATTGTGTATTTTACAGCACAATTTTACCCATAGCATACACTCAGACACACATACACACGGAAACACACCCACACACATCCATACACATGACTCACTCACTTAATCATGTATCCCGATGCTGCTTATCCCTTATAAGTATCCCTTATTAAGTATCCCTTAATGTAACTAGTTTTTTTTTCTGTCATTCCTTTTAACCGAATCGGAGCAAATTAATCATAAGCACAACTTATTATATTCACTCATAGTTAGTGCGATACAAGTCTGCGAGCCCAGTGCAATAACTAATATAGCTCGACACTTGTAAGTGATCTTCACGAAATAAACAATTGAAGGGTATAGAGAAAGAAAGATCATTGACACTTAATGTTTATTGAGAAAACTGTTAATGTTTATTTCATTTTCTCAAAGTCATTATTTAAACACATTGTTAAGTATTTTCTGTGCTATAATATTATGTGTTATAAAATCGAATAGCATTGATTCACATTTTTGCTAAATTAGAAAAATAAATGTAAGATTTTTTTATCCAAACAATGTGTTAAATTTACAAAAATGGACTTTGATCTTTCTTTCCCATACCTTTATGATAATGATAATTGAAGGGTGTACCCTTCAATTATCATCATCATAAAGGTAACTTAACGTAGCCGGCGTCTACGCACTCAGACCATTAAAATAAATCTTATAACAAAAAAATATTGAAGGGAAACGAAGTTGATTTTTGGTGTCAATTTTAATCCTATAAACGGACAACGCAATGAACAGGGTTTTTAAGCCATTTTTCCCTAGGAAATACTTAAAATTTTGAACAAGTTTCTTAGGACAAACTATTAGGTAAAAATGTTTAAAATATATTTACATCAAAATTTTGAGATTCTTATTTTGACTTTGACCTTCAATAACTTGGAAAGTATATTGAGGGGTTTCCCAGGTCCTGGTGGGGGCGGCACGACTCTCTCGGCTGATGATGTGCTGAATACGCAGGTTTCGGCTTCGTTAAGGGTGTTTTTATGTATGTACCCTGTATCTATATTTATATATATTTGTCGATAGTGGGTGTTAAATTATTAAGTCATCTCAAAAGGTTTTATCTTTCTGTATAAGTATTCAACGGGCATCACTAAAACCTACCTGTCCCGAATAATCGGGCGGCGGCGACGGATTCCGGGATCAGCTACTCGTTTATGCACAGCTCTAACTTGTTATATACTAGAGGCAGCAAACGACTAAGCGGACCACCTGATGGTACCTACTCGTTAGTGATAATACACCCATGAATATCTCACTAATACGTTGCCGGCCTTTTAGGAAGGTGAGCGTTTGTCTCTTGATGGTCCCTAAGCATAACCGTTAAGAAATACCGCAACCAATCTTGCAACAGTAAGTACTTTACTTTTTTTTAATCATTGATTAGATTATGGGTTCCAATATCCTTAAATTTGACTACAACGAGCGTTTTACTTTTATTACACAAAAGTAGGGATGTATGACTATTACTGAATTGGATCTGGATCTGGAAATGGAGGTTGTAGGATTTATTAATTTTGACGAATGCCTATCAAAACTTCCGAAAACTCTAAATACTGCTTTTGGCTCTCCTATTCACCAAAGCACATATTATTACATACTTTTTTCCGTCCCCCTACAGATGAGTAACTGTACATATCTATATTGCATTCGCGAGGCCGATGGGCGATAGCCCGCGTCACCCACGCCTTACGCCGCCTCTGACCAATATCCATTAAACTGTACTGGGTTTAGCACAAGAACTAACTGAAAAACTAAAATTTAAATCGTTATGTAAATAGAAACGTAACTGAATGATTCAATTAAGGCGACGGGTAGCCCTAACTAGCGACACGTATCGATTTTAATTGTTAGCTACGAAACAGGATCTATTTGAATCAATTTCGGGGTTACAACCTCTCGGCAAACACTTATACTATTTATTAAATAACCATGCACAAATGTTGGATCCAACTGCGTACGCGAAAAATTGATTACCTCCAAAAGCGACCACTTTTAGCGTGAATAAATTTTTCGCGTACAAAAACGGACCCAACATTTGTGCATCGTTATTTAATAAATAGTTTTAAGTGTTTGCCGAGAGGTTGTAATCCCGAAATTGTTTAAAATAGATCCGGTTTAGTAGCTAAAAATTAAAATCAATTGGCATCGCTAGTGTGCCTTACCCGTCACCTTAAATGAGACACTTTACCTTTGGTGCTAACTTACTCTCGGATTTGAATCTAATATATTGAGATAAATATGAACAAACTTGTTCAGGATTAAAGGCGGTACTAAATAGATTACAGTTTTTTAATAACTTTGTTCACGCGCCTAAGCACACCAACACCAATGCACCGCGCTACCGGGAGCTATCGCTGTGCGCGCGCGCAGTAAATTTTTTGTTATACGAGTAATATCTGCCAATGCCTTTTTGTAGATTAACATGGATGCTTTACCTAATTCAGTTTGCCTAGAGAACTATAGTATCTAGACAAACCTAATATAGGCTTTTAGATACTATTAAGTCAAGTATTGTGTCTCTAAAAGTTTTTATAAATAAAATAACAGGCTAGAACTAACTACTTACATACAACACGTTTTTACACCTATATGTAAATGGGCAATATATGCGCATCACTAGAGCCCACCTGTCCCGGATTATCCGGCGCGCATTTAGCCAGGATTAGCCGGCGGACCGCGCCAGAGTAAGCAGCTGCCACTCCATCCACCGACAGCTCCTACTTTGTTTCGCTTTGGAGTCGCATCACGCGTCCGCCTCCAACGTGGACGCAGGTGCCTGACGAAAGGGTCAAGTTCGTTTGAGGGTTAAATATAAAATACCTCCATTGAAGGTTTAACAACGGTAGGAGGAAGAACAATATTTACTCGTAAAGGAAAAGTTGAATCTTTTTTAGTATTTTTCATTCCTTGAACATGCGGCGTCCACTTTTTTCGTTTAGGTATTCATATAAATTATTCAAAAATTAATTTAGTGGAAAAAATTATACATAGCCAAATCCGTAGGTACTTAGTAGCTTAAGCCCTACGTGTTAGGCCTCTGCTGTAAGCATATCAGTATAGGTTACCTACTTAGGGTCAATTTTTTGATTCGTAGTTACCTTTTGGCTAAATTAACAATAGTTAATTGACTAATCAATAGTCTAAGTGGCAGCGTCAAAGTAATTCCTTGTAATATAATTGGTAAAGCTAACTATTGTTCAAAAACAAATTTTATCGATATTTACCATTGGTTACTTTTATTGACCATTAGTTAGTTAACTACGGATCAAAAAATCGGCCCTTAGACTGAGGGTAACTTAACCTACCTAGTCATCTAATACTACATTTTGAATTGATAAGGCCAAAAGAAGTAGCTCTCATCACTTCAACGAACTGAAATGATCTGATGATCTTCAAAACCTTTGGCTTTTTCAGAAATTGTATCATTTTAAAAGTTATGAACTCTCCTCATCACTGCACCGTTCCGTAGTGTAATAATGAATGAATGAATGAATGAAAACTATAAAAACTTTATTTGGCACAATACAAAACAAGTCTATTATTATTATTTGATAGAAATGGGGTGATCCCTGCGTCTCATAGCCACTGCCAGTAGATTATCTATTGTGGCAGCCCCATAACCTATTACAGCACCTCATGTAGCTCCAGTTCCAGGATAAATCCCAGAATGGAGCTGATGGGGGAGCTTTTGATCTCGTCTGCTGAGATCATGTGTACTCCTAGGCTTCTGCAGCGGTGCAGCGCTATGCACTCGCCGAGGACGTGGATAATCGTTTCCTCGTCCTCGCGACAGAACCTGCAGATTTTGGTATCTTAAAGGCCCATGTTGTGCAGGTGCTTGGTTAATTTGCAGTGCCCTGTGAGGGTCCGAGTGAGTGCCCTAACATGTCCTGTCCTAGTGTTATTATTTCTATAGCTCGTCTCTGATCGAACGCATGTATCAACGCCTTAGACTGTTCTAGTCGAGGTAACAAAAACAAGTCTAGGTTAAGTTTCTAATTAAGGAAACTTAATTAGAAACATAACCTAGACATAAATCATAAACGAAAAGTAGGACAACATTATCCCTGTATCAAACAAACAGGCGGCCGCTTAGCAATAGTCGGTGCTGATCCAAGAGATCCACCCCGACGCTGGTTTTCAGCGACAACCATAACATTATTGCCCATCTGTTCCACATCTATGCAACAGTCGCATGCATTAAATTGAGATTGAGATGGCAAAAAAAAAAAAAATAATTGAACAGATTGAATATGGGGGCAGGCAGATTATACTAAACCCAAACAAAACCATACAAAAATATGTGTAAATTATAAAAAAGAAGAAAGAAAGACCCAACAACATTTATAAACTTAAACTACAGACCGACTAAGATCAGAAGGCATTTCAGTGACATTGACATTTACAGGGAGGCGTAATAAAGTTTTTGAGTTTTAGTCAATGACTAAGAAATTGTTTTAGTATTTATTATATATACACTGTATATACAACGCCCATTATATATACAACGCCCTGTTGGTCTAGTGGTTAAAGTACCGGACCGTGATCGCAGGGTCCTGGATTCGATTCCCGGGTCGGCCGTAAAGTATGATTCGAATTTTTCGGACATAGCTCGGGTTTGTGATCACCAATCCGCATTTGGCCAGCGTGATGATTAAGCCTAATCCCATCATAGTAGCGATAATTTGATTTCTATGATGGAAGCCTTTGCCCTGCAGTGGGACAGTTTATAGGCTGATTAAAATATATATATATAGGGTACACTCGTATATACAAATCTTTCCTCTTATTAGAACAGATACCTAAAACCCAAGTTTGCTATCAGCCAAAAATAAGAGGCTAAAGCATTCCACAAAACTACAGGCTATAATCGAAAAAGAGAAATATTCGTCTGCATTTTACCTGAACCGTGAGACGGCTTCCCTTCTCATTGCCGGCGCAAGAAGATAAGCCGGCGAGTCAGCCCTGCGCGGCTTAGATGCCAGGAAGCCTGCCAAGGCAACTAAGTACAGTGAATTAGGCGTGAGCTCTGAACCCTATTACAAAGGTACAAAGTCCAGGTTTAAATTTGTAACACTTGGAGTGCAACTTAACAGTATAAAGGCAATTTATTTTAATTTTTGGGACGTATTATATTATGGAAGACGTGGTTAGCAACTCACGTTTGGCTTCATAATACCTACTTCCCAAAATGACTACCGGGTTTCAAATGGACGACTTCCCAAAATGCCCACTTCCCTAAAGGACTACTTCTCGTAATGCCTAATTCCCAGAAAGACCAATTCCCATAATGCCTACTTACCAAAAGGACTAATTCCTGATAGGACTACTTCCCGAATGGACTAATTCTCAAAATGGCCACTGTTATCCATATTTTCTCAAAGGAGAACATTCATCAAAAACACTTATTCCTACATAAAATATAACTAACAACCCGTTAATAGATATAACGTAAGGTAATTTTTATTGATATTTTTGTTATTTTTTATGTTACACATAATCCAAAAATATTTTTTTATGGATAAAATAAGACTTGGTTTTTTCTTCTAATAAAAATAGTAATATAAACTTTTGTTGGTTGATTAATTACTAGTACTGTCATCTAGTTGGTAGGACTCGTTACTAAAAATTATGAGATTTCATATTGAAGTAACGACGAGATAAAGGAAACTAAAATAGCTCATTATCTCTTCCTCTATTTTCAACTAGGTAAAGTATGGGTAATAATATTATCACTAAATTATATAGGATGGTAATATACTGTAATGTACTTTGAATCAATGCGTAAAATGAAACGATACATTAAAAAATATTCATAAAAATGTGGGTAGTTTTCTTTGCGTTAATTAAGACTGAGATTGAACATTAGTGAATGTCATCATTTGTTGAGTTTCTTATTATTTTTATTGTTGAAAATGGAAGAAGAACCTGTAGTTTTTGAAAAAAACCAAAAAGGTAATGATTGCCTTTTGTACCACGAACATAGATATAACAAAACTAAGCGAAATAAAACTGGAAGTTCATTGTGGCGCTGTGTAAACAAAAGTGATTGTAGTGCAACGGTGACTTTGGATGTTAATTTGAAGAAGATATTAAGGCAATCAGAGCATAAATGTCTGCCTCATCAAGAGAAAAACGAAGTTTTAATGAAAATTAACAAATTAAAAAAACAAGTGTGCGAAGACTTCATGTCTATAAAGGCTATTTTTGAAAAAACATTTGAAAACATGCCAAGTACTTCTACTTCTTCACTGCCTACATTTCACGAAAAGAAGAGCAGTTTGTACAGAACAAGGAAAACATATTTAAATGTTGAATCGCTGATGTTTCAAACAGTTAAAGATGTAACTATACTGAAGGTCTTGCTAAAGATTTTTTGGTAATAGAGGATGGAGAAGAAGATAAATTACTTGTGTTTGCTTCAAAATTAGCTCGAAAAATGATGAAAGGCGCGAATTCAAGTTCGAATTATTATTACGGCGATGGAACCTTCAAAAGTGTACCGAATCCTTTTTACCAATTATACACAATACATGTAGATCTGCATTCGGATGTGAATACTACGGAACTCGTACCCGTCGTATACGCACTTCTACCCGATAAAACCCAGAATACTTATACAAGACTTTTCCGCTTGATAAAAAAGTTCTGGGGGTGACGATCAAAACATTTAAAAGCGATTATGAACTTTCAGCTATAAATGCAGTCAAAGCCGTGTATCCACAAGTAAAAGCGAGTGGTTGTTATTCCCATTATCAAAAAGCTATTTGGAAGAGGGTAAAGAGCTGAAAGTCAATAAAACAAGGGCCCAGAGAAACATTACTCGAAGGGCGGCTATTATACCACTTCTTCCACCAGAATTTATCCCTGAAGGGTGGCAAATAATATCTGAGATGATTGAAGCTGATCGTACTATGGACGGATTTCTTAAGTACTATGAAAAGCAATGGAATAGACTGGGTGCATTACTTCTCAGCTGCGCGGGACAACGCCATCGCACTACGAATGCACTGGAGGGATGGCATCACAGATTAAATGTCTTGATTCCGGCACGTCCGTCTATTTTTAATTTTGTTAACAAAATACGGCAGGAATCAAAACATTTCGACATAGCCATGAAAAAATCATTGTTCACACTAAGAAGAAATTTTTTTTTTATATATTTGTAAAGTTAAAATTACGAAATTCTTTGAAGGTGTTAGGTATATTGAAATCATTATGGTTTTTATTTGTATCTGCTGTTACAAGTTATGTACTCAACACATTATTCGTATGTTGATTCTATTTCAAAGGTGAAAATGATGATATCAAAAGATGTTTCTTTTTTTGTATAGGTAATTATCGTTTATTCATGATGTTTTGTATCCGCTATTCCAAGTTTACGTAACGTTAGGACATGTTCGTATGCTAATTATATTTAATTGTAATGGTTAAAAAATTGCGATTTCACAATTTTCTTTGATTACTGTGTTTATACCATACAGACGTAATAAATACGTTTGGCTTCATAATAAATATATCAATAAATATAACTGGTGTTTTATTTTATTTTTATTCTAAGTAATTTGATAAACAGTGGCCATTTTGAGAATTAGTCCATTCGGGAAGTAGTCCTATCAGGAATTAGTCCTTTTAGTAAGTAGGCATTATGGGAATTGGTCTTTCTGGCAATTAGGCATTACGAGAAGTAGTCCTTTAGGGAAGTAAGCATTTTGGGAAGTCGTCCATTTGAAACCCGGTAGTCATTTTGGGAAGTAGGTATTATGAAGCCAAACGGCAAAGATATGGATTGATGATATAGACTTTGTTTAGTTTCAGATTTATCTAGTAACTTTTAACTCAGATTAACATATGTCGTGGTTAGAAACATAACTAACTTTTATTCAATATGAGATAATGTATTGTAGCATTCTAATGGTGAAATAATTTTGTAAAATGATAAAATAGTGTTTGAATCTATTCGTTCACTTACCATAGGGGTGTAAGGGGTCCCGCCCAATATCCAACGGGGCCTAAGTCAACCTCACCTGCACGTGGCGCACCCTGCTGCACAACAGACGAGGCTCTGGCGTTGCCCACCAACCCGCACTGGGCCAGCGTGGTGGGTGTAGGCCCAAACCCCCCCTATGATTTCTAAAATCAACAAAAGGCCCCAAGTGCCCGGCGGTACCGGAGGCCGAGCCGGCGATGACGGAAGCGGGCGAGGCGCCGGGACCAGGGGTGCCAAGAATCCCCGGGTGGCAAATACCTACCGTCAAACAACCTTGGCCCTGGCAAAGTACAACACACGCACACTGCGGACCGAAGAGAAGCTGCTGGAACTAGAGGAAGAATTAAGCAGAATTCGCTGGAGTATTGTAGGATTATCCGAAGTCCGACGACAGGGCGAGGATACGATGATCCTTAAATCCGGGAATCTGCTTTATTTCCGGGAGGGCGAAGAACTGTCCAAAGGTGGAGTCGGGTTTATTGTCCACAAGTCCCTCGTGAACAACATTGTACAAATCGGAAGTGTGTCGAATAGGGTGGCGTACCTTACACTCAGAATTACCAAACGGTATTCGTTAAAGGTAATACAGGTTTACGCCCCGACCTCGACACACCCCGACGAGGAAGTGGAAGTAATGTATGAGGATATCTCTCGGGCAATACATACTTCCAATACTCACTACACTGTTGTCATGGGAGATTTCAACGCAAGGCTAGGCAAAAAGGGCGATGAGGAGTCGAAAGTGGGGCAATTTGGATCTGGAATCCGGAACCACCGAGGTCGAATGCTAGCCGAGTATATGGAGAGGGAGGGACTCTACATGATGAACTCCTTCTTTAAAAAACGGCTGCATCGTAAGTGGACCTGGGAAAGTCCGGATGGCGCTACAAAAAATGAGATTGACTTCATCATGTCTACCAAGACCCGGATATTCAATGATGTCTCAGTGATCAATTCAGTGAACACTGGAAGTGATCACCGAATGGTAAGAGGCACTTTGAATCTACACGTTACATCCGAAAGGTATCGACTGATAAAATCTACGCTCCGCCCTGTAGCCATCCAGATTCAAAACCCCGAGAGCTTTCAACTCGAGCTGGAAAATCGCTTCGATTGCCTAGAGAGCTGCTCAGACGTGGACATATATAATGACAGGCTCGTGAAAGCTGTTCTTACGGCGGGTGCAAAGGTCTTCAGACCTAGCCGTACGAAAAAAGCCAGTAAAATCTCGGAGCCAACTCTAAAGTTAATGGAGGAAAGGCGGAAAATGGTTCTGCAAACCTCTGATGAAGCTCGTCAACGACGGCAGCTCAGCAAGCGCATCTCCAAGTGCCTGACCCGGGACATACGCCGATTTAATACGGAACGTATTAAAGAGGCTATAGAGCGGAACAAAGGCTCCAAAGTGTTCGCCAGAGACCTGGCTATTGGAGAGAGCTTGCTGACCAAGCTGAAAACAGAGGATGGCAGAATCGTCACGTCACGCCCAGAACTTTTGGATGAGATTGAAAACTTTTATGGACAGCTTTACGCGACATCATGCACACCTGTCATTCAGGCCGTTGAGCGCAGAGCCAAATTAACCCGGCACTACACCGAAGATATCCCGGACGTCAGCCTATACGAGATTAGCATAGCTCTCAAACAGCTTAAGAACGGTAAGGCACCGGGTGATGATGGAGTCACAGCGGAGCTTCTGAAAGCAGGTGGACGACCTGTCCTGAAAGCCCTTCAGAGGCTTTTCAACTCCATCATCACTGAGGGAAAGACACCCAAAGCGTGGCACTCTGGCGTGGTGAGGCTTTTCTTCAAAAAGGGTGACAAATCCCAATTGAAGAATTACAGGCCTATCACGCTGCTGAGCCACATATATAAGCTGTTTTCGAGAGTTATGACGAATCGTCTCGCACGCAGGTTCGACGACTTCCAGCCTCCCGAACAAGCCGGATTTCGAAAAGGCTTTAGCACTATAGACCACATACATACGCTGCGGCAGGTTATACAGAAGACCGAAGAGTATAACCTGCCATTATGCTTAGCGTTTGTGGACTATGAGAAAGCCTTCGACTCTGTCGAGACCTGGGCCGTGCTACAGTCTCTCCAAAGGTGCCGAATAGACTACCGATACATACAAGTGTTGCAGTCATTGTACGGAAACGCCACAATGTCAGTCCGTCTTCAGGACCAGGAATCAAAACCTATTCCTCTCCGGCGAGGTGTGAGACAGGGTGACGTTATATCGCCGAAACTGTTCACCACTCTGTTGGAGGACGTGTTTAAACTTCTGGACTGGGATGGACTTGGCATCAATATAAATGGTGAGTACATGACGCACCTTCGATTCGCTGATGATATCGTAGTCATGGCTGAGACCTTGGAAGACCTAGGCACAATGCTTGACAACCTCAGTAGAGTCTCCCAACAAGTGGGTCTGAAAATGAACATGGACAAGACGAAAATCATGTCGAATTCCCATGTCGTACCCACTCTTGTGAAGGTTGGAAGCTCTACACTGGAAGTTGTAGACGAGTACATCTACCTCGGACAAAAAGTCCAGCTTGGTAAGTCCAACTTCCAGAAAGAGGTCGATCGACGAATCCAACTCGGCTGGGCAGCGTTCGGGAAGCTACGCAGCATATTTTCGGCCCACCTACCGCAGTGTCTCAAGACGAAAGTCTTCAATGCGTGTGTGTTGCCAGTGATGACATACGGAACCGAAACATGGCCGCTTACAATGTGCCGATTAAGAAGGCTCAAAGTCACCCAGAGAGCAATGGAGAGAGCTATGCTCGGAGTCTCCCTGCGTGATCGTATCAGAAATTATGAGATCCGCAGGAAAACTAAGGTTACAGACATAGCCCAAAGGATTGCATGCCTCAAGTGGCAATGGGCAGGGCACATAGCGAGGAGAACAGACGGCCGTTGGGGCAGAAAGGTCCTGGAGTGGAGGCCACGCACAGGAAGTCGCAGCCGTGGCAGGCCCACCACAAGGTGGACCGACGATCTGGTGAAGATCGCGGGAATCCATTGGATGCGGGCGGCACAGGACCGATCTGTGTGGAGAACATTGGGGGAGGCCTATGTCCAGCAGTGGACGTCTATTTGCTGAAATGATGATGATGATGTTCACTTACCTACCTACATTTAACTCTTTCTTCTTTATAATATAGTGATGATGAAAAAGTAGACTAAATTCTGAAGTTATAATAATAATAATATCCTCTAACCGATTACGGCTACGGCGGCCAATCTCAACGATCAGCCACGTACGCAGAATATATTATAGTGCTCAAGTGTGTGCGCAAACTCAAGTGCACTATTTCCTTACCCTCATAATCCGATGGGACACCAGTATGACACGACCGGAGAGGTATTGGTCGCAGGACCAACAGCGTAACGTGTTTCCGAGGCACGGGGGTACAAGACCGCCAACTTCCAGACTCCGGGCTGACACTAAGAATTTCTTATCCGGGGATCGCACCCGGGACCTCTTGCGCAGCCGTCGCTTTAAAGTGCCACCTACCGACCACTGTGCCACCGAGGAAGCCTGAAGTGATACTGAAGCACGCAAGTACGTATATGTAAGTAAGTATCACGCAGTGATGCTTTTAAGCAAAGCCAACAAAAAATCCCAACCTTACTTTAACAAAACGAAACCACTTATACATCTGCAAACAATACATGTACGACTTACTGCAACCAAAGCGACACCCACATCAATCGTCACTTAAACGCAAGAATCAACCCTTATTCTTAAGGTTATTCTTTGCAAAATCCCCTCCGGCTCGACTAATGGACAAAAGAAATTCTCTTACAATATGGCGCATGGGGTCTCAAATCGCACACGTATCTACCGGAGGACAGGCACGGATTGGTCTCCCAGGGGCGCCGCGAAAGATTTTTGCAGCTTTATGTGGATGTTGTACCCCTGAACAATAGGCAAGTTTTCTCGCAATATCGCAGGCAGGTTAACTTTTGTAAATAAAAATCCTACTTTTTTTTGTCGATAGGCTAACGCTTGACCAAAATCGCACCGATCGCACGATGAGGTCTAGGATGATACGCGTTTGCCTAAAAAATGCCTGTTCACTCTAGCCTACTGAGCCTAATCTATTTTCGTTTAACGTATCAACATAGCTATTTGGTTTGTTTTATTTTATCTTAGCCGTATATCTCTGGGACGTAGATATTTTTGACTCGTTTTGTTGAGTTCAAATAGATACCTTAATACCGTTATGAACTCAAGACGATCCTTAGGTCATTATGCTGTTGGTAAATAATATATGAATTAATACGCCAAAGTATGTACAATTTACCGAGTTAGTTCTATATTTTTTATTAACGATCTCGAAGTTTCTACCGGTCGTCGATGCCATTGTTTTACGCACTTATTTAACTATATACTATACTATACTTATTTATTATATTATATTCTAATTTCATGTATATAACTGATCGTATTTTGCTCGCAGGTTACAATTTGGTGGGTTTGTGATAGTTAATAAACCCACCACATTGCTACGAGCATAATACGATCAGTTGTAAACTCAGAAATACTATTTCACATCATCATACTTCGCCCCGTTGATCTAGTGGTTTAAGTACCAGGCAATAATCTCGGGGTCCTAAGTTCGATTCCCGGGTCGAGCAAAGGTATGTTTCGTATTTTTCGAACATATCTCGGGATTGTGATCACCAATCCGCATTTGGCAAGCGTGGTGATTAAGCCTAATCCCATCTTAGTAGCGATAACTTGATTTCTATGATGGAGGCCTTTGCCCTGCAGTGGGACAGTTTCTAGGCTGATTAAAAAAAACCGTTGATCGTTGGTCTAGGGACTAAAGTGTAGTCTAAGCAAGTGGTATGCATTAGCATACGATCGAGTAGACACTGAAATGTCTTTTGACGAGGTGTAGTGTAAGTATGTAGATCACGTAGTAATCGGTGACGCGCATTTACGTAACCTTTGATGCTAAGTAATCGGAAATATATATTTTAAAATCAAAAAATACACGACCACTATGCAACAGTGTCTAATTTAATCTGGTTTTGCATGATCTTATAATTTAACGATTGGGTAGGTATATTGTTTGATTAGATTAATTAGTGCGGCTTCGTCATATTATCTTCACTCATAAAGTGAGAGTAAGTCGATTTTTGACAGAGGTATACTGTAATAAAGCCGCTATCTTTAAAGAAATATGTACCTATGCATCCATAGCTTCTAAGCTATGGCTGCTAGCAAGCTGTCATTCCTTCATTTTGCGGCCAAGAGCGACAGTAATTACCTAGAAATTAACTCTATCGCCTTTATACCTTAGGTTTAGGTAACGACAACCTGACCCACGCGGCCCGATGTATAAGAAATGCATCTGCATTACTTGATCATGATCATCTGATCATACGTAGGGAGCCAGGGGGACCCAAGTTAGGCGGCATGTTACTCTTATTTATATTCTTTATTGCACTCCACATGTTGCAAATGGTGGTGAAAAACATAGTATAATACATTATGAAACATTACATTTATCAAAAGAATGACAAAAGACCTACATTCAACCTAAGAATCACTCTTCCGAACTTTTGCAACTCGCCTAAGGCAAAGAGTGGACTCATCTCATTTTTAATGCCTTTTAGACATCAA
Source organism: Marasmia exigua (assembly GCA_019059595.1). Taxonomy (NCBI): domain Eukaryota; kingdom Metazoa; phylum Arthropoda; class Insecta; order Lepidoptera; family Crambidae; genus Marasmia; species Marasmia exigua. Next base: position 5,991,802 of record CM032464.1, on the reverse strand, counting down.
GCTTGCGCACTTTTTGTCTTCGTTTGTGCTCAAAATCTTTCTTCGCGTCTTATTTACCTAATGATGCTCCAACAAACAGCGGCCAAAGAATATGAAGGCACAGACCGGTCTGTTTATCCTAATAATTTCAGGCGATGGGACAATGTCATACTTATTCGACTAGTTCTCCTCAGGAAATCAAATAACCATTTTAGAGTTATCGTGTGATCGGTCATGTCAATTTTAGAAAACAAAGTTGTCTTAAACTGTACCGGGTATGAATGTCTTAAGAGACTATGGCTACGTCATTGTCTAGTACCTAATAATCCTCCAACCGATTATGGCTACGGCGGCCCAATCTCAATGGTCAGCCACGTACGCAGGTTTTATTATAGTACTCAAGTGTGTACGCAAACACAAGTGCACTCTCTATTCCCTTAGGTACACTCATATTCCGATGTGACACCAGCGTGACACAACCGGAGAGGGATTGGGCGCAGGACCAACGGCTTAACGTGCTTTCCGAGGCACGGGGGACATGACCGCCGCCTTCCAGACACCAGGCTGATTTTTGGCCCGACCCGGGGATCGAACCCGGGACCTCTTTCGCAGACGTCGCTTTAATGTGTGACCCACTAACCACCGAGGCAGTACCTACTCATACTTGAAATGCTAATAAATAAATGCAAATGTTTGAGACTAAATGATCGGCGTTAGTTGTCTGGCGCTTTTATTTGTTCACTAACATTAGACCGCGGTTACGCTCGCATTAAATTCGAAGTAACACGGTTCTCCACAAAAGACACACACTTTCCTATAATTGATATTAGTATGGATTATATTTTAGTTGATAAGCCGTTTACTGATCCAAAGAGATTCAGTATGTCACGTCAAATGACGTCAACAAAGGAGATCCTCGGACTTTCATACTCGTAATATTTTTGGTCCAAATATAAAAGTGTCAACCAAAAAGTTATTTTATATGCTCTTAAGACTTGTCCCCCTGATGATGAAATAACATGATAAACCTATAATTACAAAAAAAATGGTTTTGTTAGATAATCCACTAAAAATGATGTTTTTTTTAACTCAAATTAAACCACAAGGACCTACAGCTTTGTGCCATATAGTCATAAATACTCAGGGGGACAAGTCCTCCAGATACAACAAAAATAATTCTAGCCGCACTTGGACCATATAAAAGAGGATGTCGATTTCAACGAATATTCTGGTAGGCCTTCTGTACCCGCCTCGCTGTTGGTGCAGTGTAGGCCTAATTATATTCTCATTCATGTAACGTTCCGGAAAGTTCCGAGTTCTCGGCAGTTTCTTTTTGTGTTTCTTTCAGTCATTGCTGAATTTGTTTATATTTAAATAGGGCGGCCTCCAGCGAGGGCCGAGATCAAGAGATTGCTCTCTAATTGAACTGGCACTTGGAAAAGAGAGCCCTTGAATTTATTTCGACGGGATGTGGGAAATGACTAAAATGCGGAGGGACTTTAATGCGTCTTCCTCTCAATGATTATTTCCTATTTGTTTCTTGTGTTTGGCCATGGGCTAATTAGAGATAATTAGTCAAAAATCGTCAATCGGCTTTAAATATCGTCTTATTTTGGCCTTTGCTATTTTCGTGGGGATTTTATAATTTATTGTAGATGGTGGTTTTTAATTTAACAAATATCTCAAATCAGATGATTTAATAACGGTATCCCTTTATAGAAGACCTAGATCACTTACATACGTCACATCTTAGATCCATTTGATTATCATATTATTAAAAATAATAAACTTTCAACGATAAGAACCGCCGAAATACAAAAATTCTGTAAAGCCTAGTATTTAAGTTGCGTATTTTGTGCAATAAGGTCCCATCTTTCTTTTATGTATATACCGAGTGGCTAGGGTTATACGGCACATGTAGGGTAAGCAGGGGGAATAGCGCTCAGTGGGTAATAGCGCCCACCTCTGTAGCTCTGTCAAAACAGTACATAGCAACACGCCACGTTGTGTGGAGGGCGAGGGGAAGGGTCCTCGAACCTACAACGATGCGATCGGACAGTCAGCCCGCGTCATGTGACGGTGAAGTGCGTTTCTTTTTTTGCGCCCGCACTGATCTAATATTTCGTCTCATGATTTTTGTCGGTAAATCTAAAAGGCTGATCTTCAGTACTAATATGCTAATTTGTGATTGTAGACTTGACTTCGTTAATATTTTGTTTAATTATAATGTCTCTTGTTTGATATTTTCCAAGAAACATGTTTGGGGGTCATTAGCCCGGACCTCGAGCGGCATTACCCGATGTCAGGGGCAATGCCACTCAAACATGATTTTTTTTTAATGTTTTTTACTATTAATGGGTCTTAGATATAAGCTTCTGTAGTTGAATTGTTGACTAATAGATAATTTAAGAATTTATTACGTTTCATAATTTTCATTTAAAATAATTAATTTAAAAAATACACATGTTTTTCCATAAGTGAACGCTATTCCCCCTCCTTACCCTACTTATATATTTCTATCAAACACTAGCTGCACCCCAGGATTTCACATGCGTTATCTTTGTGAATGTAGCCTGTATTATTCTGACATATAAGCTATCCTACTGTGAAGTTTCATCAAACCATTCGGTCGTTTTGATTGAAAGGTCAAGAAACATACTTACCTACATCAATCAATCATCAGAAACCTTAGCGTTTATATATTAGTAGGATTAAGAAGTTTTTTGTCACACATGGACTCCGAAACAGGACCCCATTCTAGGGATTTTCGATATAAAAATTATGATGGATATCACACGAAAACCTTACAAAAAACTATATTTTGGTCATATATAGATATCGATTTTGGATAGGTAAATTAAGCACGAGAATTGGGTTCCAGGTTCTTTAATTTTATCTCGTAACATATTTAAGCATTACGGATTAAAAGGAACTAATGCTTGCATAAAACAATGTCTGAACGTCATAGCAGTAACGAATTTGCTTTTCATTTTAAGTATTAGGGTGCTTCACCGATGCGCCCGCGGGCTCCGGCCGAGTGCGCACTCAACTTGTCTGCGTGGACAGTGGAGGAGACAGCAGTGAACAACATCGTCATTCGTTTTGAATTTTCATGGTTACTAACATTAGAATCGTTATTTACGGGATTTCTACCATATACCTTAAGTAAAACTAAACAAATTGTCATTTCGCGGCCAGATACTGTGAGTGATGTGGGTCAAGAACAGATGCGAGATAATACTGAGTTAAAAAACTGCGAAGAAGAGTAGACCGATTTATCTGCCAGTAACTTACCTGCAAAAACTTTAGTTACTCCGTGGCCGCTTGCAACAGTGCCGAAATATCTGAAACTCAAAAATAAGGTACAGTCAACAGCAAAAGACTCTATTAGGTCCAAGCAAGTTGTCACGTGACAACTTACTCGACACACAATAGCAGTGTTAAAAACGATATAATTGAACGAATATTATTATTAGGATCACTTCACGGCTTTTCAGTGTACAAATGAACACCAAATTTTTTCACTAAAACCACTACCCCCTTATTACAAATCGTGAAGTTAAGTTTTTGACACTGCGTGTTGGAATGGGATGACATGAGCTTTAGTAAGTGCGGTAATACATTTGGATCGCAATTTGTAGTAAGGAGGCTCGAAACTAATTTAAAACCTTTGAATCGCATCAGCCCACGCGAAGTGTTTGACTCCTACTGACCAGAATCGACTTTTATAATATTTACAGCTTTGCACGGAAACGCAAAAATAAATAATTTAAATTTGATTGAAGCGGGCAGATCAATTCGACATTTGCCTTCAGCGTTTATGTCAGAAGAAATAAACAAGAAATAAAATTGATTTTTTCCAATAGTGAACGAGAAGACACAATCACAGCATCAGACTAACATTTGGTGAAATGTCTACGGTATCTTAAAGTAGTGACGACTGTGAGACTTTGAGGAGTAAAGCCATATACCTACATAAACGCTTACTTACTCCACTCATCATACAAATACCTATAAAAAAGTTTATTGGGAAAATAACTCTTTCGGAAATGTTAAATTCATGTTAAACTATTTATAACTCACATTTAATTCAGTGATAATAATAAAATTCTATATTGTATGCACTGCACCGATCTATGTGGACAACGTTGGGGGAGGCCTATATCCAGCAGTGGGCGTATATTGGCGGAAATTATGATGAAAAGAGTATAGTCAAATAAGAACATAATGTACTTATTTGTGGTCATAAATATGTCGTACCACTCGTCGTATAACCATGCTCGGAAAGCATGTTAAGTGGATGGTCCTGCGCCCAATCCCTCTCCGGTCGTGTCACGCTGGAGTCCCATCGGAATATGAGTGTAAAGGATTAGAGAGTGCACTTGTGTTTACGCACACACTTGAGCACTATAATATATCCTGCGTACGTGGCTGATCGTTGATATTGGCCGGCGTAGCCGTAATCGGTTAGAGGATTATATTTTTACGTCGTATAACATTAATGAATATGAGTGTTGTTCTTTTTAGATTTTATTTAAAAAAAATGTGTAATTTATGAATCACATCATTTTTGTGGCATAATTTGCAATATTCGAACGAACGGAACAAAAAACAGTCCCGGATCCTGCAACGGGAACAAAACATAGTTTGTCGAATCTGGCCGTGTGGTCCCCGGCAGAGTAGAATAAGCCACCCTCACTCTTACCGAGGTGTCGTAAAAGGCGACTAAGGTAAAGCTGCTGGCATGATCATCAGCACCCAGAGAAGGAAAACTCTGCATTTATATCAAAACCCTCGCCAACCCGTCTGCCAAGCGTGGTGAGTATGGCATTTACCCCTCATGTCATTGCGGGAGGCCCGTGCCCCAACAGTGGGGACTTAAATGGGCTGATGATGATGATGATGAGACTACCAGAGCCACGTGCTACAATTATTCGCTAATTTGGGAGCGTGTCACATGGCGTTGATCACACTTGTAACATAAGCATTGTAATCATCGTTGGGTGTCTTTATGTAGGGATATCAGGATGCGTCAGTGATTCTCCGAAATTTGACCTTCCGGTTTCCTCGCGTCTGATTTCTATGGGCTCAAAAATATTGTTCAAATTAGAAGTTCATATTGAAATCAGAAGAAAGAAGGGCAGGTGTCTTTACGTGTTCTAATTTTAAATTAAAAATCTAATTTGCGAAGAAACCGGAAAATCAAATTTTGGAGAATCACCCGCGTAATTGATTCGAAGACTGAAGAATGTATTTTGAATAACGCGCAAATATATGTATAAAACTTGCAAAACAACGAGTTTAGCGCATGAGTCGCTATTATAACCGTGTCTTCGAATCCTTTACGAACCCTGACACGGGCTTAAATACGGTAGGGAAGGGTAGGGCACTTGCCCCACCCTGGCTCTGACATCTAATGGTATCTAATGAAACTTAAAAAACTTACGGCCGCCCTCAGAGACGTCATTTAAGCTAATGTTCCTTAACTTTAGTATCGGTAGTCTTTATGCATATCAAAATAAGGGTCAATATTTTTGCTTAAGTAACCAACTAAGTTAATCAACGACTCTGAGTGTGGCAGATAATTATCTATCTAGGTAATTACTATAATACTTAAATCCGTAAAAAAAATTCGCACTTGAAAATCGGAGTAAGACCGCGGGTATAGTATGATAATTACGTATTATTTTGCACCGCTGCTCTACCCTGAGCCTATGGCTGGCTACGCTCATGAACCATGAGAGTTCACCATCAAGATAATCAACACTTATTGTTAGCGGCGCGATCACATTTTTTATTATTATCATTTTCTGTAAAAAGGGTTCACGCAGTGGCCGTTTATCTATAGTTTGAATGAGTAAAATGTTGGGCGTAATAACTGTCGTGTTCAAATTCTCCCTAGCTGTCACCGCGCGAACCTTTTATTCCTTTTTGTTTTTATTTATTTTCGGCACTAATACCCCCAATCCCTCCGAAAATCTCTTTTGAGTTTCACTGCACGTCCAGACCGCCCTCACCCCCCTATTACATTTTAAATTATATTCCGTAGCAATCACTTCACTGTTACTTTTTGCGCTACGATTCGTAGTCTCGTAGTCTCGTAGCGCGTAGCCGGCCGGTATCAGCCTAATTAAGTGCGATGTTCAGGTAAACCACGGCACATGTTCCATTGATGTAGCGTCATTGTTCTAGCACTTTACTTGCCTTTGATAATTTAAGTAGATGTACGATGTCTGCCTTCAACTTAAATGCTATGAGACTACGGTGTTACCCAGTTGTCAGTGTTCTGCTAGGTTACAACTTCATTTACGAAATAGCCATGAATGCATTACTTTTCATATTGTTCCTGTAAGTACATACAATTACTTGCCTGACTATGAGCGTAGCAAAGAGATTGATATTTCTACGTACCTAAAGATTCACTTCTACGCGACTATCATCATCATTATCCTAGCGTTTTGTCCCGATTGCGTCCCAAGCTGTCGCTTCGAAGCCCGGGGCCGCTTTTCTACTTCAACTCCTCTACTCGACTATGGCGTAGCGCAAATCGTGCTACGCCGTAGTCGTTATGCAGAACTCGAAACCCTTTAAGTGCATATTTCAGCTGAAATACATATTAACATTTCAATTTATCAAACAATGCCAAATGAATATTTGAATACAGAATAACACAATAAAAACGAGATCTCGCAGGCAGACAAACTGTTTCACCAATTGATCATTATCAAATAATCGTTTTGGAGCCTAACGTTTTTCGTATAGGCTACCCTGCAATCTGAAACCCCACTTACGATACAGCTTTTGCGGCGCGCTGATGAATGGTTTCTGGCAACTTTTAAATAAACATTAGGTATGTACATACATGAAGTATTAAAAGCTGTGCTGAAACAGAGCGGGTTGTGTCATCGCCAGAATTTATGGCACATGGGGATTTAGGGACTGCTTTTTTTAATGGATCACTGTAGGATTTAACTTTCGTTTTGGTGCGATTTTTTCGCAGTGTGTGTGTATGGACACAATTGTCTATTGTTCTCGGAAATTAATAGGCTGACGAATTTCAGAGATGGAATCGATAATATTTTATGATCAGCTTTACGTTATTTATTTGTTTGCAGTTTCTATTGTTTCCATAAAGAATATAATGCGTCGTGCGTAGGGATGCAAAGTTTTTAATAATATCGATATTTATCGCTTTAAGTCGATATCAACATATTAATATTTCGGCCTAGAACGTCGATATATCGATATTTTTTTTCACAATCTTTAGGTAAATTATAAAATTAATAATAAAATTAATGTTTTGCGAAAAAAAATACCTATCTAAACTCTGACTTTTAATTATGCAGACTAAACTGACAGATGCAAATGTCAACTTTCTATACATTATGACATTTTGCATCTGTCAAAATGAGTGATAATGTACTGGAATATTTACTTTACATTACTCTAATATAAATTTATACTTACCGTTGCGATTTATGAGAAGATTTTTCAGAATCGTCACATTCTGGATGTTTGTATTTCATATGTGATGCTAAATTTGTTGTACTTCCACTTGCTTTTTTTTATAGAAAGGCCAATCAGGATGACCTCACTCCGTCTGATGGTAAGCGGCCGTGAAATCCAAATATGAGGTTGACAGGCACAAAAGAACTAACAACGTACCCATTGAGTCGGCCATCCTCACCCTGATGGCCTGCTGAGATGCCGCTTCACGCCCCGCCTAAATGACGAATAAACAATGCAACGCGCGTTAGCCTGAAGTTAGGCAACGTTCGTTCGTCTGCACCATGAAGTTGCGCGAGAGCAAACTCAGTGTTGCCAATAATATAATTTTACCCGATGTTGTGTGTGTCTTATATTAAGCGGCCCTTTCCATATTTAAGATTTTTTTGACCACGATATATCGATAACGGTGGTTCATCGATATCGATATTTTTAGGGTCGATGTATCGATTTTTATCGGGTTTTCGATATATCGTTGCATTGCTAGTCGTGGATATCTCTTTTTTTATGCTAGAGGCGACAAACGAGTAAGCGTGTCACCTGATGGCAAGCATAAACATCTTAACTTAATTTGGAAAATATCAGTTATCCCTAGTCATTTTGAAAGTATAAGATATAAGTAGCACAATGGATAATACGAGTATGTGCCTCCGTAAGTTAAAATCAAATTCAAAGCACGCACCTCTAGATTTCAAATATAAGTGCGTATTTATACCATTAGCTCAGTGGTGTGGAAAATCATCGTCACTAGGTTCACTAATTCTAGGTCCTATTGGTCGGGTTCTATTGTCTTTCTTGGTCGGGTTTCCCTATCTAACGGCCGCACTCAGAGACGCTAATGTTCATTAACTTTAGTATAGTCTTTATGCGTATCAAAATAAATGTCAATATTTTTCTTAAGTAGCCAAGTAAGTTAATCAACAATTCTGTGGCAGTAAGGGCAGCATGTGGTCGTGCCGTGTGGTCGTGTGGTCCCCGGCAGAGTAAAATAGGCCACCCTCACTCTTACCGAGGTGTCGTAAAAGACGACTAAGGTAAAGCTGCTGGCATGATCATCAGCACCCAGAGAAGGAAAACTGCATTTATATGAAAAACCTCGCCAACCCGTCTGCCAAGCGTGGTGAATATGGCAATTACCCCTCATGTGATTGAGGGAGGCCCGTGCCCCAGCAGTGGGGGCTTAAATGGGCTGACGATGACGATGACGAAGGGTAGCATGGACTAATGAAATTACGAACGTCACTTCACTTCAACGTACTAATATATCATTTATTTGTATGATATGCTGTGTAGTTGGTAGTCCTAAATAAATAAACGTAAACCAAGCTAGCCAAATCGTGGTTCATTTCCAAACATTCCCGTATAGATTCGGGATAAGCGTACGGGAAGAAGTAGCTATAACTACTCATCTAATATTGAAATGCGGTTTGCAGCAGAAATGTAAGATATCCCTATAACATTTGCATGGATATCCTTGAAATTTGCAAAGGACAAAGAAAACATATTGAACGCTCTCATGGCAAACAATCCCATTTATTCGATTCCTTTTGTCGTGATCCCAATGAAGTTCCTAGACGGAAGAAAAAGGTATGTTTATTCATGTATCCGTAATTGAATTCAGCCGGAGAGCGGTCGAGGCAAATTGAAGTGGAGACGGCGGGGCTGGCCTGCATCGTTACGCCATGCTGCAAACCCCTCAGCAGCGTCATGCTTGTATTGAGATTAAAATTTATTTCTTGTAATCGTGGCCTCAACATTCAAGCGAAGAGGTGGATTACTAACCGCGACTCTTTATTGTGGACCAAGTAATGTATGTTTTTTTACTTTATGGAGGACTTTAGGCAGAGCAGAGACGACATCTGAAACACAAGAGGCATTACAGATGCTATTCCGTCTCTTAATAGGTAATTAATTAATCAATTATTATAATAATAATTATTTATTATATTAATAATTAGTTACTTATACTTAATAGGTAAATATGTACCAATAGCAAAAAATCTCAATTAAGGTGACGGGTAGAGCACACTAGTGACGCCAATCGATTTTAATTTTTAGCTACTAAACGGATCTATTTTAAACAACTTTATTAAATAACCATGACACGTACGCGAAATATTGCGTGAATCAATTTTTCGCGTACAAAAACGGACCCAACATTTGTGCATGGTTATTTAATAAATATCTAGTATAAAGTGTTTGTCGAGAGATTGTAACCCAGAAATTGTTTAAAATAGATCCAGTTTAGTAGCTAAAAATTAAAATCGATTGGCGTGGCTAGTATGCCCTACCCATCACCTTAAAAATATAACGTCTAGCAGTTTTATGGTCAATCAAAGATTCATGGGCAAGTCCATTTAAAAGTATAAAATTATTAAAAAATAATTATACCATTGAATAACAAACAATTTGCACCACCTACTATTATAGAACCATTGACATAAACGAAACATTTGATATAGCTACCATACAACATTCAAATGAAATGCATAGAAAATACCTACTTGCGAGTAACGTCACATGCCAGTCGCCATTTGTATAGAGCGTTTTGGGTTAGCCCAAAATAATGTGGTTTTAAAGTTGTGATATCTCAGGTTGTTTAAATGAGAATCAAGTAACGATGTTTCTATAATTGAGAGGTCATTTGATTACAAAAATAATGATTACATTTGATTACATAAATATATGGACATAAAACAGCTATTATTGATTCTACCACAAATTCAGAAGGAGATACTGAATCTACCTACATCTGTTTTGGTGAAAATAACTACGCCTAAGTTGAAATTAGTTAAGTTTTTTTTTTTATATATATGAGAAGTGGCAGACGACGGATCACCTGTTGGTAAGCAATTCCGCCGCCCATGGACACCCGCAACACCAGTGGAGTCACAAGTGCGCTGCCAATCGAAGTGCTAAGTTCTATTATTGTATAATTTTTATGATCAGCCTTCTGTTAATTGTATTCATGATAGATAGATTTTATTTCTTAAAAGCTTCTGTGTAGGATATTTACTTTGTTAAAAGCATTCGACAACGAACATCAGTGTATTATGGCATAAGAAAACTCGTTTTAAATAAAATAAATTTAATATATGTTTGACCGTGGGAGAGCTACGCTTCGGCATGAATGGGCCGGCTCGACCGGAGTGATACCACGGCCTGAAAACCGGCGTGAAGCAGCACTGTGCTGTGTTTCGCTGCGTGAGTGAGGGTACCGAGGCCCAATCCGGGGGAAAGGGGGTTTATAGGGTGGCAGCGCACTGTGACTCCACTGGTGTCCCGGGTGTCCATGGGTGGCGGCAATCGCTTACCATCTTGTGATCCGTATGCTTGTCTGCCAACTATCACATAAAAAAATAGAGTGGTAGAGAATTACTATTACATAATTCAATTCAATGACGGTTTCACGATTGCAAAATCCGCTAGATGGCGTACTGTTTGACTGAGGTCCAACATCAAACCGCATTGGTTGGTTAGTTTGCCAAATTGACATTTTGACAGATCACGTTATAAAAATAACCAATCACATTGTATATGGACCTCACGCCTATAGTAGGTACTCCATTTAGCGGATTTTTCACACGCAAAAACCCTCATTCACAACATTTAAGAGTACTCACAACTTTAAGTGAAGCTGTACCTACTAATACTAATATTATGGATCAAAGTTATCTGAAATAAAATCATTTTATTTTTATTTATTTAAAACCACAATATTTTGTGTGAAATCCTTTTCTTGTTATCAATCCCATACGAGATTGTTAAAGTACCTAATCAATACCCACAAGTTGTTATTAAAGAGTATTTTTATTAGAAATTATTATTCTGAACTAATTATACTAAAATAATAAGTAGATAAATAAACAATTTTCAATTAAATTTTATACCAACATTCTCTCTTGTTGTATCGCATTCAATGCAAGCCTGAAATTCGTCCATATTCAGATGAAAACATTCCCGATATGTAAATTTGATATGGAATATTCAGTTCACTAGTATTTCTATTTTAATTACATGAATTTTCGATTGTAGGCATACTAACGCACCCACAAAACAATTATTTGGTAACGAGAGCTACATAGTTTCATATTATTTTAATAAACTATTTGTGTTTAACTTAGGTGTTCAATTAATGTTTTATCTATATAAGCGGTTTAATTTATTTTTTTTGTTATATTCCTACGCTTTATAGTCATAATACATGACCGTGGGAGGGCCACGTTTCGGCATGAAAGGGCCGGTTCGACCGGAGAGATACCACGCCCTCACAGAATACAGGCGTGAAGCAGCACTGTGCTATGTTTCGCTGCGTGAAAGAGGGTACCCGAGGCCCAATCCGGGGGAAGGTTGGCAGCGCACTTGTGATTCCACTGGTGTCGCGGGTGTCCATGGGCGGCGGCAACCGCTTACCATCAGGTGATCTGTCTGCTCGTCTGCCACTTATCACATAAAAAAAATAGTATGGTAGATAGTTATCATAATAGAATAAAAGATTTACCTCTGTGATAGTCAGCTCAGTAGGTGAAGGTATGAAAGATATAGTGGTCAGTTAGTACAAGATATGGCATGAGCTACCGTCGTAAATATTCATCAAACTTTATAACCCGTTCAGCACAGTGGTTGAATCCAAGGTTCCCGGGTTTTATTGCCGCAACAATGTTTGCAGATGACGAACAGATTATTATAGTATCCTAGTTCAGGCAAAATGTCAAATATAAGCACTAATATATAAGATTAAGATCATAAGTTTGTACTAGATATAAGTTATTTTGCAATAAACATTTTATTTTTATTATTTATAGTCTGGATGTTTATGAACCTTCGTTGTTTCTGGTTTCCTGACTAACACGAGAATTAGAAAATTCTCTCAAGTAAAGATTAACCACAAAACGAAGTTCCTAAACTGGCTCATCAGTCGTTCCTCCTCCTCTCATTCGCGAAATTATTTCGCCAAATTCAATACTCCTGCAAAGATAACTAGATACTAGTGTATCTGTGAACATTTAGATCCCTTTAACCACGTGTTCTATCAACCATTCTGAACAACATTTGTTCTATGACTTATGGAAATTCGCATAAAAAAATTCAACTTCTCATACAAAGTCGGTCACGTGAATTGGTCATTTTGTATGAGGAGTCGAAAAAATATTCGACTAATTTCGAAAAGTCGTAGAAAAAGTTCAGTCGTTGTTCAGAATGGTTGGTAGAACACGTGGTTAAAGGGATGTAAATGTCCACAGATCATCACATCATCATCAGCCCATTTAAGTCCCCACTGCTGGGGTACGGGCCTCCCTCAATTACATGAGGGGTAATTGCCATACTCACCACGCTTGGCAAGAGTTTTCCTTCTCTGGGTGCTGATGATCATGCCAGCAGCTTTACCTTAGTCGGCTTTCACGACACCTCGGTAAGAGTGAGGGTGGCCAATTCTACTCTGCCGGGGACCAAACGTCGACACAGATACACCTGTATATTTAAAAAAAGTTTGCTATCAACTCGGGGCAGGGGGAAAGAAGCTTGAACTATATAATTAGCAGAAATTTCTCCTAGAGGGCTCTAAAGCGTGTGCTTAAATTTCAAAGAGTCACTCTTCACTAAATCAAATGGTCAAATATTTCAAGGCGATAAATCCTTGAAATATTTTGACCTCCGACAGACAATCACTGAAGAGCCCCTCAGTCGATTACTCGGACGCTACTGGAATGACTTCTTAAATATATTCCTTTCCTATTTAAAAGGGTAGGCTCACATGATATTTATTTTCCTAAAACTTTTGCATCAGACTAAGGTTTACTTTGGTCTCTCAGTAGACGTAGCAGTCATCAAATTGTCACTAGCAGTAGCAGTCATCAAATTCCTAGCGTATTATTGAAATCAGAAACGTAATAATTAACTGGTAGACAGAAGGAGTCAACGTATTTTTTAATTATATTTAAAATATAGGGAATTGAATACAGCTAGCAATCCCGTAAAAACTATTCTAATGTTAGTGACCATGAAAGTTTAAACACTGAAATATATTCTTTTAAATTTGTTTGCTTCATATTTCTTTGCATGCCTTTACCAGGTACCTATAGTTTTTAATTTCAATTGTTGCCTAACATTTATCTATTGTACATAATTAATTTCTCTGTTGTCTGATATCCGCAACAGAACTGCTGTGCAGGCTACTTACTAGGGAATCAGGACAATGAATGAGATGTTGTAAGAATTTATATTTTCTATGATTTTCAATCTTTCAATTCATAGATTACGTTTGCCAAGACGCGGTCTCCACTCCAGAACTCTCTCTGCGGCTAATATGGCCAGGCCACTGCCACTTAAGCTTGCTAATCCGGTGAGCAATGTCGATAACTTTGGTTCTCTGCCGGATCACCTGATTTCGGATTCGATATCGGAGAGAGACGCCGAGCATTGCTCGTTCCATAGCCCGCTGAGCGACCTTTAACTTGTGGACCAGCCGTACCGTAAGTGTCCACTTTTCGGCTCCGTATGTCACGAGTTACGAGTTCTGGAGTGGAGACCGCGTCTTGGCAAACGTAATGTAGGGCGCCCTCTGGCTAGGTGGAGGGACGAACTGCGCAGGATGGCTGGCAAGAGCTGGATGCGAGCAGCCATGGATAGATTACAGTGGCGAACAATTGGAGAGGCCTACGTCCAGCAGTGGACTGCGATAGGCTGATGATGATGATGATGATGATAATTCATAGAAAAGGTTGAGGCAACGGCCTAATACATTTTAAGTCACTAATGTACTCTACGTGTTGGTTGGTACAATCCTACACGTAACATTTCTCCTTCAACCTAATCATTTGATTAATGATGTATTCACTTTCGTGATTAATTTCCAAAAAAATAAATTTGTATCTAGAAATAGATAGATTTTCTAATTAGCATTCACCCAGTCGATATTATAGTACTTCCTTAATTCAACTGAAAAACTGGCCAGACAACTTCAACGTCAAAAGGCATTCCGATCGCAATAGAAGAAATTGAGGTTTTATATAACAGTGACCTCCTTTGTTACACGACATCAAAGCCGCAGGTGGGTGGTGGGACACTTGCTCCCCTGTTCTCATTATCACTGGAATTTCCAATTGATTGAGGACAAGCCCATGGAAAAAACGCAATTTAAAAAGAAAAGCTTTAAGATTGCTTATTCAGCCGACTAGCGCCGCCATTTAATGTTTATTAATATTTAGTGATTTAAAGCAAATTTTTTGGTAGCGTACTAAAGGAATTCTTTTTATTATTTACAAGATAATTCTTCTGTAGGCATATTAGCTCTGTACGGGTGACGGGCTGTTTATGATGATTGTTATACTAGTGACCTGCCCGGGCTTCGCACGGGAGCAATATTATATAAGTATTAGATTTGAATGCCTTATTGGTCTAGTGGTTTAAGTACCGGGCCGTGATCTCAGGGTCCTCGGTTCGATTCCCGGGTCAAACGTAAAGTATGATTCGAGGTTTTTTAGATGATTTCAAATATAAACCTTCCTCTTGAAATACTCTATGTATTAAAGATCTACGCGTACCTACATAAAGATACTACTACAGAGACACACAGCAGAAGCGACTTTGTTTTATAATAGGTTTTTTTATGACATAGGTGGCAGAGAAGCAGACGAATCACCTGATAGTAAGCGATTGCCGCCGCCCATGGACACCCGCGACACCAGTGGAGTCACAAGTGCGCTGCCAAACTTCCCCCGGATTGGGCCTACGGTACCCTCTCTCACGCAGCCAAACACAGCACAGTGCTGCTTCACGCCGGTTTTCTGTGAAGCAGCACTAAACAATGTGTAGAATAAGTAGTGAAGTAGCCTTTAAACTCATACAGAACTAGGACACAAAATTGTTATTAAAATGTGTCCTGGAGCAGGTACACTACGAAAATATATTTTTTTAATGTCTGAAATTCATTACATTTCGACACATTCAAGAGAAGAGCGTATGTGCACTTGTGACACCTCTGCTGTTGCAGGTGTCCATGGGCAGCGGTAATCGCTTACCATCAGGTGATCTGTCTGCTTGTCTCCCCTAAAAAATCCAGTAATACTGGAGCTAGTGGATTTAAGCTCCACAGGCTCGTGATCGTGGCCTCGGCTTAGGTAAGTCAAATTTGATTAAATACCTCGCGGTTGAATGACGAGGTTATTTCCCCGTTACGGTTTTTTATGCTGGAGGGTGAAGCAGGTCACCTGATGGTAAGTACCTAATCAACGCCGCCCATGAACATCTACGAAATCAGAGATCGCTAACGCGTCTGTACGCTTCAAATCTTTAAGGTCCCTAAGCCGCAACCGTCGCGACGAGATTTACTCCGGCAGCCAAAGCGTTCCACAGAACTGAGGTTCGTGGTAGAAAGTTCCGAGAGTATTTTTTTTTATGTGATAAGTGGCAGACGAATCACCTGATGGTAAGCGATTGCCGCTGCCCATGGACACCCGTGACACCAGTGGAGGCATAAGTATGCTGCCAACCTAACCCCCCGGATTTTGGCCTCCGGTAGCTTCACTCACGCAGCGAAACACAGCACAATGCTGCTTCACGCCGGTTTTTTGTGAGGCCGTGATATCACTCCGGTCGAGCCGGCCCATTCATGCCGAAGAGTGGCTCTCCCACGGTCATCAATGAGTATGGTGGGATGTAATTGCTAAATATTGCTTTGTTACAAAATCAATCAAATCTAGATATTAATTGACTCTCTCAAATCACTTTTAGAAAGTGTTACTACAGTTTTTAAATATTACGAGTCTGTAAATTAGGTACGCATAGGGACAAAGAGCGAAAGCGACTTTGTTTATAATATGTAGTAGTAATGAAGTGAAGAATACTGTGAATTCGAATATAACTATGGCCAAAAAGTAATAATGTTGGAGTCGCAAACAATTAGGTTTCAAAGCCACTGAGGATTGGTACCCTGTTGCGGTTGCCGCAACGTGTCGAATCCTCTTTGTTCACGAGTCATTTTCGGAGGGTAATTGGCTGCAATTTGATGAGAGGGGGCGTCACCACATTGTGGTTTCGGTTCGATTCAGATTTCAGTTCGCTTCGCAGTGCCAGGACATTTATTCTACGATTGCCTTAACAGTGCCTATGAATCAATGTCAGTCATCATCACATTATTATCTAATCCCTCGACCCCTCTCCGGTCGTGTCACAGTAGTGTCCCATCGGAATATGAGGGTGAGGGAATAGAGAGTGCTCTTGTGTTTGCGCGCACACTTGAGCACTATAATATATCCAGCGTACGTGGCTGATCGTTGAGATTGACTGCCGTAGCCGTAATCGGTTGGAGGATATTATTATCTAATCCCACATTAAGAAGCTTCGGCATCATGTTGCGAAAAATCTGAATGGATAAAAATTCCAGTAATGACAAACCAATATTTATTTTTAACACTTATCACATTTTGACGACCCGTTTGGAACAGTGGTAGTGAACGCTGCCTTTGGTCCAAGGGTTGCGGGTTCGATCCCCGCACAGTACAAACATTTGTGTGTATGAACATGTCTGTTTGTATTGGTCTGGGTATTTGTATGTATTATAAGTATGTATTTACAAAAGAAAAGTATTATATGTATATATTTGTAATTCCGCTGTTGATTCTGATATCCGTAACACAGGTGCTTGAGCTATCTATCTCGGAGTCAGATCAATGTATGTGATGTTTTATAAAAAAAAAAAAAAAAAAAAAAAATATCAGACAATATCAAATACGTCGACCTAATTCCAAAGTACCTAAGCTTAAGCTTTTGCGTATTAGAATCAATAAAAGTACCGTAAATGTTTAATTAAGTAGGTAGGTTGATACCAATACCTACCTCAGACATTGAAGGAGTACAAAAATGTTCAGCAAGCGATTATTTGTACAGAAGTGTACTTAATTGCATAGAGTACCTACATAACTTATATTTGCGCGCACACTTGAGCACTAAAATATATACAGCGTACGTGGCTGATCGTCGAGATTGGCCGCCTTAGCCGTAATCGGTTGGAGGGAGGATATTATAATTATTATAATTATATATATAACGGAAGATTTTGTCCAGTGGGGTCTAAAGAAATGGTGACGTCAGCATCGCTGACGTCACTTGGCTCACTCATTGCAAATAATAAAACTCAATGCTCGAATACACTTATTTATTCCACCAACACAAAATCTTATGCTCTAGACACAACCTAGGCTACCTAAAATACCTATCTAAAGTAATACAATTTGTACTCACAGGGTGTAGATACGTCTTGCACTACTAAAATCTCCCACAGTAATGTGCACAAAACCACTGAACTGAACACAAACCAAATATGGCGCTTGGCGGTAAAACGAGTAATCAAAACATGACTTTTAATTAATAATTGTAACGTAATAATTTTATCACAATATTGAAATAGACCTGTAAATTCAGGAATCATTTTTATAAGCAAACGTAAGCCTTCAGTTTAATTTTAATCTGAAATTTAGTTGGAACATCCGCCGACTATTTCAGAAATAGCGGCAAGTGTTTAGATAATAAAATTACTAGAGTAATAATTATTACGGTATCAAAATAAATCTCTAAATTCCTAAAATATTTATAGAAGTAGGTTTAAAAATTCAGACTATTTTTAATCTAATTATCAAATGCAACTTCGTCACCCATTCTCATAATGGCGGCGCGTGTTCCGGATGGCTAAGCAAAATTAAATTTGTTTATTAATTTAGGAAAGCTAACAGATATTACATTCAAACTTATTCATTGTTCATGATAAAAAGCATTTTAAATGAATTATTTCAACCTAATTCGAACATATTTACAACACATAAATAATAACAATCAGATGTAGATGGTCTTGCGTCGACATATATATTGCTTAAATGTAAATGTGAAACCACAAATGTGTAGTTATATAAATGTATTTTTATAACAACCCAGATACTTAATTAAAACAAGAGTGTTTATTGCACGCATGTATTTTCAGTGTGGGAATCGAGTTTGTGGATCGTCCTCGGTGCAGTAACCCACGGTCAAAATTGCGCTACTGGGTCAATAAAAAAGTTGTAATCTTTAACAAGTTAACTTCAATGATAGAGCAGGCTTCAATCGGCCATATCGGTTTCTAAAAGGGCGTTCCTTAGTACAGTAAACAGCAGAAGTAGCTGCACATATTTCGTAGTTTGTAGTTCTTATTCCGACGAGCATAAGAGTCACTAACTGCGAAAAGTGTACATCAACTTTTTCTGTTGACTGTACCAAAAGATCTAGCGCCGCAACGCCGTTCCATTATTAACAAAAGGCTTTCAACTTACACCATTCCACAAAAAGCTATATGAATGTCACAAGTATGAGCCACGTGCAGCTCGCTCACCTCGGCGGAACGCTCGAACTGCTCAAACTTCTCCGCTCAAGTACCATCAAGCACAATCGCGCACATTCGCACTTTTCGCTCAACATTGGAAATTCAACGATTCGCCACTTGGCAAAGCGATTTTCAAACAAGTGGATTCTCAATACATTCGCTTTGTATTTGGCAGTAAACGTATTGCAATAATGTCAAAGGTTGTTTATTTCTGCTTATCTGCTTTACTTACATTCGTTCATGTTTTTTTTACAGCAGACTCACTATTAACTACCTTTAGTGACTGGCTCCATCGGGCCAGTCAATAAATGCAGCTTTGTTGGAAAGAAGCCAATTACAACCAAGACGCGTCGTTAACTCCGTAAAATTACTTACTACATAAATTTAACAAAATGGGGTATCTTTTCGCACAGTAGCCGCGAGTAAGTTCGATCTTACCCGGACACAATGGAGATTCAAAAGATAGGCCATGTCCTGCCACTTGGGAAGTAGCACTCTCCTTATCTCGCCGGGGGTCTTGACAAGGAAAAACCAATGACACCCAATGTAATTTTATGATATTTTCTAAGCCTTTTATGACTATGGCATAGGAGGGAAAACGGTGTGCCCCTTTTGAATTACAGGTCACAGGTTCGAATCCAAGCTTTCGCCTTTAAGTTTTTCAAATCTATGTGCCTACCTATTTCCGTATTATTCGTGACTACGACATTGGTCTACTCCAGTTGGTTCGTAGCTTGCTACATACATATAATTATCTGTGGTCGCAATGTGCCATTTTCAGTAAAAACGTCACAGTGTGTGAAAGAGATTCAACCGGCAATGGCGTAGCTTTATTGCATCTCTACGGGTGCGATAGAGAAAGAACTTCGTCGGGCACGGCACTTCGCGCAGTTTTTCATGTAGGGCTTTCAAAGAGTAGTATTATATACCGGAAAAAGAGAGCCCTCTTGAGAGATTTTTATGCAAACTCTTTGAAAGCAGCGCCTCTAGCGAATTGATCCGAACTTTACGTTACGTCACGACCGTTACGTCATGACCGTTACGTCACGACCGTTACGTCACGACCGTTACGTCACGACCGTTACGTCACGACCGTTACGTCACGACCGCTACGTCACGGTATTTTCAAATGTTACTAGGACACTAGGATACGACTATTTCTTCTTATATAATAAATTATCAACTTTTTCTACGCGAAACTAATGTTGATAATTTATTATGAAAGAAGAAATAGTCGTATCCTAATAGCATTTGAAGAGCTAATATTAATACCAGAAGGGAAGTGATTGAGTAAAACTACAAAAATAAATTATAAATACATTTATTAATATAAAAAAACTTTTTGTTTTCTATTTTTATAATGTTTGAATTTGTTATAATGTATTTGGGCCGCTCTCTTTACTTCATCATCACCATCAAAAGTTAATTTTCCAATTAAAATAACATTTATTGATGTATTTAAAAAATACCTTTTCTTCCTTATGAACATCACACTCAAAAGGACAGTCCTATTAATAAATCTTGATACAACAATTTGATTGGGTTAGGAAAAACATGGACTGGTGTACCTGAGAGACAATAATACATTGTTTACATTAATGCTGAGGGATATTCTTTGCCTGTCCTATGATAGTATCATATGATAAGTAATATAAGAGTCGACTAGAAGGCAAGATGCACATAACACCTGTGTGAGAGAAGGAAAAACCGAAATGAATCCTCTCTTGCCAATGTGATAGCAGTAGGATAAAGGCCTCCGATGATCGTCACATTTCAGTGGCGTGAGTTAGGAGAGGCCTGTGTCCAGCAGTGGACGAATATGGGCTGATTATGATAAATTATTTAAGTCGGGTATTTCCATATTCAGATCAGAGGGGCTACTGCGCAACTTTATGTTAAACAATGTTTAGCTTGCTAGCAACGTTCAACAGAACAAAACAGCAAAAATCTATCGAAATGTGGAATTCAAATAACACAGTCATGTTTCTTAACGATATTCGATTAGAACAAAGGCGATTGGGCGGTAGGCCCCCAGTATTGAAATACATGTTTTCGTTCAGGATATAGGTATTAAAACTTTCAGTTTGCTGAGGATGAGGATCATAACACAGGTTAAAACTTACCAGTTCCATACCCACGGCCACAATATACAATGCTGGCCTGGCATAATTAACTTTTCAACACATACTTTAGCGTCCGTATCGCAATAACAGTTTCACTTTTCACTAACAACTACTAGGACGGAGGAGACTGAAACGTATTTATAATATTACTCTTTGACCGAAATTCAACTCACCGTTTGTGTTGTATCGATAACTGAATTTCTCTTTTTCAAGTAAGGATTCTTCAGGATATTTTTTGGTGAAAAATAAAATGCACGCCATTTGCAAAAAAAATCTCAGATCTGTGTTTTTTTTATTTGCTCAAAAAAAGTTATGGCCCTGGGTATAAATGTAGTTTTATAAATTTAAGTGGACTGTAAAAATCTGCATTGGGCGTATGTATTTTGGCTACGTTAAATTCGGAAATATGCTATCCATTCTATAAACAGTTTGTTTGTGTTGTCAACTGTTGTCTGTTCTATCATGACACCATTTTGACTTTTACACATTCCAATTTACCATTTTTTAAAATTAGTCATTCATTCGTAACAATTCATTAGATTTTATTTTGTCTAGACATTTCAAACTAGTAAATATTTCTTGATAAATAAGAATAGGTAATTTGAAAAATTGTAAATTAATTAAATGATTTTTATAGGATGTAAATAATGAGATAGCGGCATCTAGCACAACTTTAAGAGACTACAAAGAAGCCTATTTCAGGATCATGTCGCTAGATAACTCTGCTTTCTATGAAAAAAAATCCTATGTTCCGACTGTCATACCCCTGGGGCTTTCATGAAAGACCAAAGACCCCCGACTGTGGTCTGTCATAGTTCACCATAAACTTGGTGTGGACTGTGGATACGAGTCAGCCATATTTTTACCATTCGCTCGGCGATGACAGAAAACATCGTGAGGAAATATGCACTTTTCGGGTATTGTTTTAAAGTGTATCCCACAATAACTAAGAGATTCTGAACGAGAAACCATGATCCAGTCTTACTGAGGTTCACCTGATTAAAGATTAAAATTTTTGATGTTGTATAGTTTCAGGAAAATCATATTTATAAAATTCTATGGCTACGAGAATGAATCTAGGTAATAGAAATTGTAAAATTCGAAAGTTTATGCTACGACCTACGACAAAGTATCCAATAGGTACTGCAAGAATATCTGTAGAAAACTGAACACGCGCCGACTTACAGTAGATAAAGAGAATAGAAAATATCGAACCAAGAGCATTCCTTTACTCAAGTAACATAAAATGCAAAACTTTTACAGCGTACTCGAACGCACCCATATCTCAGCCTTCTCCCATTTTCATAGATTTCCGCATCCGACGTATTGTCATTGTCAAACGAACGACGGTTCAAGTTTACAGAAGAATATTTTGAGGAACTCTATAAAAACATGGTTTAATCTATATAGACAGTGTGACACCCCATGGGACATCCTGCCATGATTCTGGGACGGCGAAATTTTCTTAGAATAATCATATTTGTAAAATTAGTCTACGTTATAGGTGAAAAAACAGGGAAAAGAATACAAGACCCCTTTGATTGGAGAGTTGTGGAAGGGCTCGCCGAGGAGTATCCGTGCGTGACGGCACTGCTGAATATCAACAAGGACTACATGTGTACAGGCCTTATTATTAACAAGAGAACCGTGCTGACCTCGGGCAGCTGCGTCGACCCTGCGCTGAAGTTCATAGCTCTTGGATCTGCAGTGATAAGCAGATCTGTCAGCCACAAAAGCCTGATGCAGATAGCCAGCACGGTATTGCATACGGACTACATTTTCGAGCTGTGGGCGCAAGAGCCGAACTCCACTCGAGTGCATAGCAACATCGGTTTGGTTTTTTCGGCTTTCCCGTATCTCGACACTTTCATCTCCAGCGCTGATTTGGGAAACTACTTCGCGTCCGAACTGCAAAAGAAGGCTATCAAGGTGGTAGGATATGGAAAGATTAATGGCACTAACACGGCAGTGTTGCAACAGCAAATTTACCACCAGTCTCCGTGTATTAATCCTAAATGGTATTATTGTATCTGTGGCGTTGAATTATTGGGTGCAGGTAAAACATACGACGGTGAATTTGGAAAGGGTGCGCCAGTATTTCTGGGGGCTGAAGCAGTCGGTATTGCAGCAGCCCCATCCGGCGTTATGGAAATAATGAAATCATCGAAATCGACTAAATACAATATTTTTACAGTACTTGGCCCTTTTCTTCCGTGGGTGGATAAAGCAAGTTCTAGCTACACAATAGTTTTTCGTGCTCACAGCGGTAGCCAAAGAGAAATTCTTCATTCTGTGTGCATTATGCTAGTAACTATCGAAGTTATGTTCCATTAAAATCGATTAAAACTAAATCGAACTGCTTTTCATTTCTTTATAGCAATCATGAACGCCTAATCGCTTTATTAAGCGTTTTGAATGAAGTAATGAATTTTTATGGCCAGCTTGCTGCGCCAATATTCAAGTGGTAATTTGTTTTGATAACTCGAGGAAACTTGGTACAGAGTGGAACATAATGTTAGTTGGAAGTATTTTTTCTTAAGGAGAAAATTATTCCTTTTTCGTTATTAGTAATCAAAGCGACCTTAGAGTATTTTTTTATTGTGCTGACTTAACGGTTTCATAAATTAAAAAAAAACATATGCGATCGTTTTTGAATCGATGGTAGCTCAATGGAGCATTCACTACTCGATTTTTTTTAATCTTTGTGCATATTTCTTCTACCTCGTTCGGCGGTGAAGGAAAACATCGTGAAGATACCTACATGAGATAACGATTCTGAACGTGTGACCATGATCCAGTTGGTGTGGTTCCCCTGTCTAAGGGTTGGCAAGGTCAGACGACTTCCCAAATCCTGGAATAATTCCAAAAGTACCCCTAGCTCCGCGGCGACAATTTTGGACGCAACTGGGAATAACACGCTAAGATGAGGAGATGGCTCGTTTTTTAACCAGTCATTATAATCGTCATTATTATAATTTCAGCCAATAGACGTCTACTGCTGGACATAGGCCTCCCCCAATGTTCTCCACACAGTTAAGTCCTGTACCGCCCATATCCAATGGATTCCCGCAACCTGTACCAGATCGTCGGTCC
Source organism: Marasmia exigua (assembly GCA_019059595.1). Lineage (NCBI taxonomy): Eukaryota > Metazoa > Arthropoda > Insecta > Lepidoptera > Crambidae > Marasmia > Marasmia exigua. Next base: position 5,967,748 of record CM032464.1, on the reverse strand, counting down.
ACCTTGTAGGGGACCTGCCACGGCTACGACTTCCTGTACGTAGCCTCCACTGGAGGACCTTTCTGCCCCAACGGCCGTCTGTTCTCCTCGCTATATGCCCTGCCCATTGCCACTTGAGACATGCAATCCTTTGGGCTATGTCTGTGACCTTAGTTCTCCTGCGGATTTCATCATTTCTGATACGATCACTCAAGGAGACTCCGAGCCTAGCCCTCTCCATTACTTTCTGGGTGACTTTGGGCCTCCTTAATCGGCACATTGTAAGCGGCCACGTTTCGGTTCCGTATGTCATCACTGGCAACACACCCGGATTAAAGATTTTATTTTAATCAACCCACTAAAAAGCTATGTATGTACGGTCAGTACGGTACAACAACAACGGACAGTACAATAAGGCGGTCTTATCGCTTGTAAAGATTTCTCCCAGACAACTTTGGGTAGATAAAAAAAGATGGTGTATTCGCAATCAAAATTATTCATCATCATCATCGTCAGCCCATTTAAGTCCCCACTGCTGAGGCACGGGCCTCCCTCAATCACATGAGGGGTAATTGCCATACTCACCACGCTTGGCAGATGGGTTGGCGAGGGTTTTGATATAAATGAAGAGTTTTCCTTCTCTGGGTGCTGATGATCACGCCAGCAGCTTTACCTTAGTCGCCTTTTACGACACCTCGGTAAGAGTGAGGGTGGCCTATTCTACCTTGCCGGGGACCACACGGCGGATAATCAAAATTATTATTAGATATTATTCGCTAGTATTACTTACTTACTGGCCGTATGGTCCCGGCAGAGTAGAATAAGCCACCCTCACTCTTACCGAGGTGTCGTAAAAGGCGACTAAGGTGAAGCTGCTGGCATGATCATCAGCACCCCGAGATGGAAAACTCTGCATTTATATCAAAACCCTCGCCAACCCGTCTGCCAAGCGTGATGAGTATGGCAATTACCCCTCATGTGATTGAGGGAGGCCCGTGCCCCAGCAGTGGGCTGAGGATGACGATGATGACTTACTTGCTTACTACGCTGGCTCAGCAATCCAAAGTGGGTCTTGGCCTTCGACGTCAAAGTTCGCCATTTTTGGCGGTCCTGTGCCATTGCCGCCCAAGTTCGCTAGTATTAATGTTAACACAAATAAGTATGAAAATATTTTTTTCAATTTATGTCCATCATGTTTACAGCTGGTTCGGAATGCTTGTCGCGTAGAGTAAAGTAATAATAGTCTGGGCCACAGGTCTGGGCTTGTAGTTTTCTGCGTCAGGGCTGGTTGGATCTCTTTCACACTCTGTGACGTTTTTTTTTTCAAAAATGGCACATTCCGAGTTTTCTAGTTCCACGGTACCTTTTAAGGTCCCCAAAATTTTGTCAATCAAAAAATCAACTGTTTTCATGAATTTAATATTCTTTTAAACGTTTTACAATGGGTAGATCTTCTTGGAAAAAATCTTTCAAGATAAAGATATAATTATTACAAGTGGCTGATCATGGAGACAGATGGTAAGTAGTTTTTTAGAATTTCTCGTTGCATTATAACTATAATTAATCAAGACGGGAATCAACACGATATTTATTTTGCGATACAACGTTACAGCAGCCATGGTTTAGCAATTTTTTTTTATGCTAGAGGCGACAAACGAGCATGCAGGTCACCCGAAGGTAAGTAATCACCGCCGCCCATGAACATCTGCGAAATCAGAGAGATCGCTGACGCGTTGCCCGCCTTTTAGAAAGGAGTAGGTAGGAGGTACGCTCTTCTTTGATAAATCGTATACATCTGGAAATACCGTTTTTCAATTTTTTTATATTTAAGCTTGTTAACTTTCTTACAGTAGTTTCAACCATAGCCAGAACGAACAGCCAAGCTATGCCTTGTACTTTTATTAAGTACTTGTTGTAGATTCTGTGGCCGGGGGCGTCTGCCAGCACACCCAAGTCTATAGGTATAGATAGAAAAGAGTGTTTCTTAAATTGACCCGACTGGGAATTTAATCCGTGACCTTCCACGCTTGGGTAAAACTCCATAGTCATTGCACCGTCGAAGTCTTCAACGTATTCGTTTGAGACGTTTACCATTAAGCTTAATGTGGATTAGACTTCGGCTGGTTAGGGTTACATAATTTTATGGGTATACTTTAAAATTATTGTCACGAAAATCCCCGTCCATAATATTTTTAAGTCGACTGACGCATTACTTTGATTATTTTCGTTTGTATATCTTTATGGCTTTGAGACGTGACAAGATCCCTTATCTAAATAATGAAGAAAACTTCTTATTTTTCTTCTGAGCACTGTGACCGAGTCTATCGCACATTTCACATCCGTGAAACCTGTGTAAGTTTCAGTTTTGATAAAAATAATACATATTCGGATTGCAAAACATAAGTTACCGTGATACCACGTCCTCACAGAAAACCGGCGCCGTGAATTGGTGGACCGGCGAGTGAGGGTGAAAGTTTAAAGGTTGGCAGCTCACTTGTGACTCCACTGGAGTCGCGGGTGACTATGGGCGGCGGCAATTCGCTTACCAGGCGATCCGTCTGCTCGTCTGCTAATTATCACATAAAAAAAACTGCCTAGTTTCTACAACTTTTCTTTCCAAGTGTCTGAAAACCATTTCCCAACAGACTGAAATAACCTACTTAATCAAAATCGTTTGTAACTAAATAGTATGTATCTAACAGGTCTGCTGTTCGCGCTATGCACGAGGGAGCAACGCCGTGGGCTGTGGGATTCGCTCTCGGTTCCTTTCTGCATAAAGTCCGGTGCAATTGCAAATCGCAGTCGCTGCACCAACTCCGTAAGTTTCTTTATGAATTAATATTGCAGTTGCCGGTATGGACTTAACTATGTGTTTACTTTGAAATGATCGTTTGAATTTCATAACGAGGCTAGTTGTGGTTGGTCTCAGTTGTACTACATTAATCTTGGTTTGCAAAATTGAAGTAACTGAGTTGGCACATATGTAAGTAAACTTGTAAGGTATTTTCACATTTTGCTGATATCCTATCATAATAATAAACTATGTAACAAACCATTTAACTTATATAACGTCGGACCAATATCGAACCCTGTGTGACTCCCGTCACATCCTACTACATACTCCAATAGATGTCGTAGACGATTCAGGTGTCCTATCTAGGCTACCTAACTGCCGGTTTTTCTCGACATTGGCTAAAATAATTTCGGCCCGGTACTTTTGTCACTAGTTTTCAATAAAACCCATCATCATCATTCATTGTCGCCGTTTTCTTAGCGTCCCACCAACATCATCACTTGACATCAAAAATCATCAAGTAACATCAGAACAGAACCTTTACCATGAGTTTGAAAAACTAGTGCTCGCTATCGAAATCTATCGCGTTATCCCTTTCATTGTGGTGCATGTGAAAGAGACAGAGCAATAGTTTTAGTATTTCAAACTCATGGTAAGGCCTCTGTTACAACTATAGTTTTTCCGAATTCGAAGAAAAAACAACTAGGGAAATTTTCCATTTAAAATGAAAAGACCATACGGCAATAAAGTACAGAACAGCTCACTTTCCTTTCGCTTATTTTGTTGATCTAACTTGCACAGTACACACTATTAGACAAAATACTATATTTCTACTATGTTATATAATGATAATGGTTCGATACTAGTTTACGTAGTACTTATATGTATACTTTTTGATTTTTAAATATGACTAAGGAAACTAGAGTAGCGTCCTCACTTTTCCTGGTGCTACAGAATACCAGCCTCATTGCTTTTGAAGCAAGGACACAATGCTGAGTGGCGATTATTTTGGTAGCTATTAATTTATATTTATGTTAATATTAGTCTTAAGTTTAATGCGCCAAATAAATATTTATCTTTTCTTTTCTATTTAAGAGGTTTCATGATACCTGGATATAAAAAAAGGAAAAACAACCATGAAAATTTCATCACACTGGCCATAGGTACCAACGAGAGATAAACATTCTTAATTCCTTAGGGAAACCAACTTAATTTCGCACCTATATACAAAAGACACACGTACTTGCATTAAGAACCAAGTAATATAATCTCATTTAAAAACAATTAAGGTATCAAATATAATTAATCAAGGAATTCATAATAAATCCTTCAATATTTATTGACAATTAGCGATACCGCGTAACAGAGATAAGCAATATTTTAGCAAATAAATCAGTGAGTTAGGTAATAGCCAAACAGAAATCCTGTGAATTTATCTAACCATCTCATTGTTTTGAACTGTTATCTCGTCTGTTTATGACGTAATTTCAAAGTGTCTTAACAACTAGGTACCGCAAACTTTGACCTCACAACTGGAGATAACAAATTATTTTAGTATCGCGTAACTTAAATCATTCTGACAGGAACGAGATACCGGTTAAAACATTACGACTCTACATACATTATTTTAGTGAATATTAAATTCCGAATCATTCATTCGAAAGACAGTGCAATAATACAATCATTAAAAGCAATTAGTGGTGTAAAAACCTTTCGTGTCTTATTTATATCAACTTGATAGTTTTTAAACCAGCATTAACAGGAGTTAAAAACAATAACGCAAGAAGTTTTTTCTTAAGTCCTACGTCACAATGGTTTAAAATACTTAAAAAAGCCATAGACTTGGTAAACTAAGTTTACCTATTTCCATCGCCTGAAAAATTATGCAAAAATAATTTCGTCACCAATGTGTTACCGCTCTTGAAAGTCAACTACCGAGTTATAATTAATATTATTAGTCCAGTGATACCAGTGAAAATGAATTCCGTCAGAGTGTTCGTGAGGAAGATGAGTCAGGCGAGGAAGTGGGAACCGCTGAAGCAGGTGGGCATCATCGGCGTGCCCTTCGAGAAAGGCCAGAAGAAGTATGGCGTCAGCGTGGCTCCGGCGGCGATGAGGGCTGCGGGCCTGTTGGAGCAACTCCAGGATATTGGTAATGATTATAAACAATATGCTAGCAATTTTTTTTATCATTTTACCTTTTATCTTGAGTCATCTTAATACTATTTTTCAATTATTTGAAATGAAAAACATTCAGGTACTTAATGTTACTATAAAATTACCTATTTTATTTAAGATTTCAATTATTTTTTATGGCTCTACCACAGATATTATAATACTAATTTCTACCCTTCAAGCATTAACTGACCAATGTCAAGTAGGTAATTAATACTAATACTTAAAATAATAGTTTGATAAAATTGATACTATCTACAGTAACTGATGAAGTCAGTGAAAGCATTTGAAAGTCTCAGTCACTCAATAAAAAGCAGGTGTATAACGTTTTAACGACCCATGGATTCTGTACTACTCTTAACAAAATCGTAGGGTTTAACTCTATTATGGATTGGACAGTTGATGACGTGACAAATCACTCGACACATAATAGCAGTGTTAAAACGATACAATTCAACTATTCTTATATTAATATCACAATACCAAATATACACTAACAACCTCTACATACTTATCTAAAACCTCCGCAAAATCATTAAGGGCCGATTTCACCGTCGAAATTGAACGCGATCAACGCTTAAACGCGATCAATGCGAGCGAAAACAAAGGAACGGAACAAGTGAATTGATCGCGTTCAATTTCAACGGTGAAATCGGCCCTTAGAGTTAATAATTATATTTCACAACATTACATACATTGATCTGACCCCGAGATAGGTAGCTCAAGCACCTGTGTTACGGATATTAGAATCAACAGTAGAATTACATAAATATACATACTTATAATACATAGAAAACACCCAGACCAATACAAACAGACATGTTCATGCACACAAATGTTTGTACTGAGCCGGGGATCGAACCCGCAACCCTTGGACCAAAGGCAGCGTTCACTACCACTGTTCCAAACGGGTCGTCGGGTTTAAATAAACTGCGCGCTAAATAAGATTTACTTAGGTGAAGGTTTTAGGTAAGTGCGTAGAGTGCTGAGAACTTGAATTTTAGGCCTTACCTATATTTCTTTCACAGTTCATAAACAAAAACTAAAAGTACCTACCAAGAGAGTTTATTTCTTATAAATTTGACAACAGATTACGTAGACAAAACTCCGTAACCTCTTGCGTAATTATTCACTTACCGCTGGGGGCGGCGGACGAAATTCACACGCAAATTATTTACCCCTCTCACATCTAACGTAAGCAGGTGTGGTGCACTTTGTATCAAAAATTCGTAGGCACGCTGTGCGCCTTATTACATTGAAATAGGGCTTGGTTTTATACAGTCCATTACTCCACATGTTCAGGAGTATAGGAAAGATACAAAGTGAAGGTGTTGTAGGTAGGTGTCATACGTTTTGCGTAAGCAGCTGTTAGGTATGCATTCGTCACCAAAATATTTAAAATAAAATATTATCATACCACCAGCTGTGGTTCCTCTTAACTTTAGCTATTAGGTAGTATTTTAAAAAATGAGGCACCTGGCTTTTTTTTCTCTCGGAGGAAAAATGCGTTACGCACCTTCCTATCAAGTCGAGGGACCTGACATGGGTGTGTGGGACTCCCTCTGGGAGGTAACCCCAGAGGTTTGCCCACTAAAAACTCTCCAATGCCCGCCAGTACTAAGTAGACGAGGCCCACGGTGATATACCTAATGAGACGATGAAAAATCATTCTAAACGAAATCATAACTTTAAGTTTTTTTCGACCCATTTGGAATTATTTTAATTTAGGCGCCCTAAGCCTGAGTGTCGCAGACGTAAATCCTAAATCTAGTGCTGAGTGGGATAAACCCGCTGTCTGTCGGGCGAGGGCTAAGCCCACTGCCAAAAGTAGACTAAAAGGACGGCACGCGAAATAGACACGGTTCGATGTTATTTTTTTTTTTGTTTTAAAGCCGTTGTTAAGCTGACTTCAAAAAGAGATTGTTTATTTAATTACGAGAAGGTAGCTGTCTACTAGCTTACTTTATTAAGAGTAACTAACTGAGTAAAATACTTTGAAACTTATTAAGTAGTTTACCTGATTAACTTTTTAAGATTTACCTGTTATGTTTTTCGTGCCTGTGATCCACGTTTTATTTTCTATTACGAAAATGTTATTCTTGTAGGTAGATCATTTTATCTAACTAATAAATTGAATAATGGCTTCAACCAGGTGGTCTAGACGTCAAGGATTATGGAGACATTGAAGTCTGTGGCCAGCCGGAGACAGTGAAGGTGGACAACATGGCGCATCTTCCCCTGGTGTCAGAGTGCAACAGGAAGCTGTCCCAGCGTGTCTCCCAGGTCTTGAGGGAAGGTCGAGTGGCTGTCACCATCGGTGGTGACCATTCTATTGGAGTTGGTGAGTCATTTGTATGCAGGCGAGAGAGGCGATGGCTAATACCTACACTGGTAAATGAGCTGCCATAGTGAATTTAAAAATGTAACAAGCCGAAATCAGTTAAAAAGTACTCTGCGAAGCACTAACCTATATGTGTCCTAGAGTAGGTGCCCGGCCGGCTGGCGCAATTATGTGAGTGCGTGTGTGTTTTCTGTTTATGTGAGTGTTTGTGGTGTGTGTTTGTGTATGTGGGTGTGTGAGTTGTGTGTGTGATTGTGCCTTTAATCTAAAACTGCACTATGTTCTATCTTAAGTAATATTTAGTGGAAAAAATAGTAATAATCCACCCCGAACCCGGGCGGCTGACATAGTGCATATCGTTAAGGTTTAAAAATAATTATTAGAGTCAGCTCATAAGTAAGTCCGCATCGGTGGTGACCATTCTATTGGAGTTGGTGAGTCATTTTGTTTTTACCGTATGAGAAAGTTCTATTGTTAAGCAGCTATTAAGAATTTCGACTGTTTCTGACTGCCTTGGTGGTGCAGTGGCTGGTGGGTCACACTTTATGATGACCCGACTACGCTTGGAAAGCTGGTTTTAATTTAAGTACTACGTAGTTAGCAGGATTCATGCATCTATTCTTTCATGGCTTTCCAAAATCTGTCAACAGCGCATACTGACTTATTTCGGCCACATAATGAAAAGAAGGTGGCGAGAGCCTTGAAAAGCTGATTGTTGTTGGGAACACGGAAGGGTAAGCAAACCCGAGGACGATTCCAAACCAGATGGGCTGATTGTGAGAGGAGCACCCTCAAACAAGTTTTGCCCAGTTGCCAGAGAAGCGATGAATAGGCACCGGTGGAGGCAGATCACACATGCAAGTTGCAACTCATCCACATCCCCAGTCGTGAGGGAGTGACCGCAGAGAGAGTAAGCAAGAATCAGTGTCAGCCTGAAGTCTAAAATGGGTTGTCTCTTTTACCCCCGTTCCTCGGAAATTTAAGCATATTATGCCATTAATCCTGCGCCCGCTTTCACTCCAATCGTGTCACACTGCTCTTGTGTCCCATCGGAATATGAGGGTAAGAGAATAGAGAGCACTTGTGTTTGCGCACACAGTTTTGCACCTATATGTCCTGCGTGCCTGCCTACGTGTCTAATCGTTTAAATCGGCCATCGTGCCGAACCTGTTGGAGAATATTATCAAGAGTTTCAAACCGCCCCTTAGGGCCTTTGGCGCGCAGATTTACGACCACTATCAAAATGATAACAATCTTTTATAGAACGAGTACTACTGTCTCTAACTTACATAAAATACGTTGAATGTGTAAGCACCGTATACCTACACTGTCGTGAGAGAGAAATAGGTATTACCACTTTACATCACTTAAATAGTGTTCTCAGAATTTTAACAAAATGTTATGATTAGATTTGTCTTAATTGACCCAGGTTTATATAAAGCGGGAAATTAGTTAAAACGATTTTGTAGAATTCCTGCTAACTTCGCACTCGTATGTGTTAATTTGAATTGTTCCTAGAAATGTTGGTTTGCCAAAACCTGAAATGAGAACTATAAAATGAAATACTTATTTTTTCCACCGTATTCCCAGCTCTCTGTTCATTTACCCAGCTTATTTACCACAGAACATTTTCTGCAAAATTTGATACTAAAAAGTGAAGTTTACGACTATTTCGGGCGGTCTGTAACTTTGCGTTACCTGTGGCGTTACCTTCGGGACATTTAGATTCAGGTGAATGGAAAATACTTTTTCCGATAACACTATTTCAATATAACTCATGGAGGTAGCGTTACTTACATTTATTGCTTTTTATTACATGTTTTGGGAGATAGCCAGATATTATTTATTTTCTAGTACTTAGATAATAAAAATAGGTAAATAAGTACCTGTCTATATCAAATCTTTACTTATTTCACTTCTTCTGTATTATAATAAACCTGTTCTAAATTGTATTACTTACCTATCTTTGTTTCAAGCAATAAAGAATATCTATCTGAATCCATTCTTCTAGGTACTTATAACCATTATTAAGTAGTCCATAATGGTATAACATAAAGAAAAGTTTGACAAGGACATCAAAGGATATTTTTAGCATCATTTAGTTATCATCTTTTGAACTGGCTGACCAAACCAGTTCTGTTTATCATAGCAGCTTAATCGTGTTTTTTTTTATTGCTCAAGTTCATCTAGTGGCACCCGGCAAATTTCGTTCTGCAGTATTTTTTCGTGCTTATTTCGATGTTATAGTTTCTCTGCTATTCGGGATCATGACAAATTCAACTAACTAAAAAAAAAAAATCGAACCAACCGCTTTCGAGCTGAAAATGGTTTCTAACACTTTTTAAACATAAATTATTATAATCAATTAGCTTTGCTTCATACGGTATGCAATAGGGGTAGATGCATTAGTAACAAGTTCTTGAACATAACACAAGCCATGACGGGTAAAACGAAGTTTCCTTTGTATTAGGGTGAATAAGTGACTTCGAAGCCAACACATTTCGTCCTAAGTAAACAATTTCAATATGTAGTTTGCTTTATTAAAGCTGAATTTTCATGTCATATTCACTTGAACTCGACCCTGCCCAAGAACTTTGAATGGCATGTTTGATCGGGATACCTACTTTATATGCCCACCTACATAATAGCTACTAGATATGTGGTTTATATCTATGAGACTGATAGTAGGTAGATTTTAAAGGAAATCACACGCATAAACTGGCATACCTACCTACCTACCTACAAATAAAGGATTCATCAACACCTATTTCTTGAATTGTACTACAATCGAAGATTCTTAATGACATCACTGCACAAAATGGTAACGAAATATGTTAAGCTACTTAAGATAATATTTTATTTATTTTGGTCTTTACTGACTACACAATCATTGAAATCATAATTTATGGAAACAGATAAGACTCTGTATATTTTTATTCGGCCGTACGCGCCGCCCGGCTTCAATAGGTTCCTAATAAAGAAATCGCAAAGAAACGCCTACATATTTATATAAAAACGCTATTACAGGTACAGTCGACGGGCATTACAGCGTGAATGAAGACATGATCCTCATTTGGGTGGACGCGCACGCCGATATCAATACGAATAAGACGTCGGACTCCGGGTCCGTACACGGTATGCCCGTGGCGCTGCTCGTCAAGGAGCTGTCCGACTACTGGCCCTACCTGCCGACCATGGACTGGCAGGTCCCTAAGTAAGTAGTGTTGTCTACATGGAATTGTAAGGGAGTGTCATCATTACCGTGGCAGTCCTCAAATCCAATATTCCTCATAAATTGAAATTAGAATCTTATTATAATCACGTACAACTTTTTATAGAAAAGGCTTAACAGAAAATAAGAAATTCTCAGGGTCAGCCCGGAGTCTGGAAGTTGGCGGTCTTGTACCTCCGTGCCTCGGAAAGCACGTTATGCCGTTGGTCCTGCGCCTGATCCCTCTTCGGTCGTGTCACAGTGGAATCCCATCGAAATATGAGGGTAAGGGAATAGAGAGTGCACTTGTGCCTGCGCAAACACTTGTGCACTATAATATGTCCTGCGTCGATGGACGATCTCTGAGATTGGCCGCCATGACCGAAATATCGGTTTAGAGGGCATTATTATAATAGAAGAGGCTATAGTCGGTAAACGATAGATTATTGGATTTGATGACTGCTACGGTAATGACATTTATCGAATGACCTTGAAAACACTGACCGTCTGTGGCCATCTTTAGACATCCACGTCACAAAAGAAGTCCCTACCGCATCAACAAATTTGTTGATCCTACTACATCGAAATCAGGATCAGACAAATAGATTTAGGTAACGTCGCCTCCAAGTTGGTATCACTGTGATACAGGCATCTATTAGGCACCTTGTTAAAAATATGCTAAGTTAGGTATTTATAGCACAGCTACCTAGTATAGTGGATTTAATGTTTAATACATAATCTTGCGAGCTTAGGATATTCCAGGCCTACCTTCATGTTAGATGCTAAACCTGTATGTACCAAATCCCTCGTCTCGTTGGGGATTACAGCTTGAGAATTTGACGTTGTAGGTACAGTCAACCACACGTTGGTATGTTACTACAATCTGCCTTTTTTTATGTCATAGGTGGCAGATGAGCAGACGGATCACCTGATGGTAAGCACTGCCAACCTTTAAAACCCCCCCCCCCCTCTCCCGGAATGGTCCTCTGTCCAATTTCCTCAATTATTCCCATCAACCAAAGGAGTGCGAATCGGATTTAGAAAGTTGACCCCCCAACGTGGTCTGTTTGTAGAATAAGTACAATGCAATTTTTATGTTGCGTTGCTTCGAAGATAAATCAATGTAACACCAAGTCAAGTCTTATAAAGACGTACCTTTTGGATCAGTGGTAGTGAACGCTGCCTCTGGTGCAAGGGTTGCCGGTTCGAACTCCGCACAGTACAAACATTTGTGCATGAACATCTCTGTTTGTATTGGTCTGGTTCATTTCTATGTATAATAAGTCTGTATTTACATAAGAAAAGTACTTATTAAATGTACTTATAGGTATAATTGTAATTCCGCTATTGATTCTTATTTTATAAATAAATACATAAATATTTCACAACTTCAGTTACATTTATCTGACTCCGAGTTACTTATACAAGTGAAGTTGTGAAATATTTATTTATTTATTTATAAAATAAGAATGAACAGATAGCAGATTTTGAGGCTGTAAGCTTGAGTATGTTATTCTAAGGGGTGGTGGACAATGCCAAACAGTGATGATCACATTATAATGTTTCGCAGGTTTTCCATAAAGAATCTCGGATACGTGGGATTAAGATCTGTAGACACATACGAACGGCTGGCCATTGAGAAATACGAAGTCCCGGCGTTTGCTATGGAAGATATAGACGAGTAAGTCAACTTAAATGCTTTCACTTGTTCACAGCTCCTTTTATCAAAGCCTCTATATATCTTCCTACTAGTTTTTTTTAGATAGTCAGCCCTTATAATTCCATTATATCGATCGTGCGAATCGTCTTCCTTTATTTAAAGCTCCTGAATTTTGTAAAAGCTTTTAGCGCTGACAAAGACGGACGAGATTTTTTGCAAGCACGCTTAAACAGGTAGGTCCTAAAACGGTGGCTCGAGCGGCCGCATGGCTCCCTCAGTTTTAGGATGGTGCAAGTGATGACCGGGCATGGATGCTTTGGTCATTACTTGCATCGAATCCGCAGAGAGGGAGCCCCTTCCTGCCACGAGTGCGGCGCTGCTGACGACACGGCGGATCATACGCTCGCATATTGTCCGTCGTGGGACCAGCAGCGCCAGGCACTGGTGGCGAAAGTCGGCCAGAACCTCACCCTTGCCAGTATAGTGCAAGCCATACTGTCAGGGGAGGAGGCCTGGAAGGCTTTCGCCACCTTCTGTGAGGAGGTGGTGGCAGGAAAGGAGGCGGCGGAGCGCGCGCGGGAGGAGGAGCCTTCCGCCGACGCGCTCCGAAGAGCGAGGAGGGGTCGGAGACGACGCCAATATGTGCGTCTCCTTCCTCTCCTTGGAGGTGGTCAGCCGGCGCCTGGTACTGGGATACCCGCGCCGGCATTGCACCGATCACCTCCAGTGCTCGTTAGGGACGGCTGCTCACCCTCGGCTGTCCCTAACGCCCCCCCCAACTCACCCGGGGGGGCCAGCGTCCTGCCCGCTTAGGCGGGCTCCGTCCGGGGAGGGTCGTGAACAAGGTTTCGTACCCGTTATCACGGCCACTCCCCACTTAAGGACGATGAGAGTGGTGCCCTGGTGTTTTTAGTCGGTATGCCTCTGGCCGGCTTCTCGTTAGGAGAAGCCCCCGCCAGAGGAGAGCCCGACATAACCCCTCCGCTCCCAGGCAGAGGGGTATGCGTAACGCATTTTCACCAGGGTGAACAAAAAAAAAAAAAAAAAAGGTACACACTCTCTAGCTTTTTAGGTTCGTTACGAGCTAGTGTTATGAAAGCAAAACAAAATAATAGCTAGGTAGGTAGGTAAGTACTGCACGCACAGTACAAACATTTGTGTGCAATCTGTTTGTATTGGTCTGGGTGTTTCCTATGTATTATAAGTATGTATTTACAAAAGAAAAGTATTATAGGTATATATTTGTAATCCCACTGTTGATTCTGATATCCGTAACACAGGTGCTTGAGCTAGGTAGCTAGCTTTTTGTTTTTTTAAAAAAAAGGAACCTATCTCGGTGTCAGATCAATGTATGTGATGTTGTGAAATATTTATTATTTATTTATTTACTACAATACCTACTATGTACATTCACACGTAGATAGATACCTACTATTAGGTATCTACCTACCTTTGTGTTATTTACGTTAATTTGTTGGACATATACGGAGTACCTTCCTACCTACTTGCATAAAAAAACTAAAGTCGTCAAAACCCGGAACCCATAGGTAGGTAATAATAATACTTAATAACAGGTTGGCAGTTTCTATAGAGAGACACAGCGGAACAGCGGAATTGGGTTTAAAAAAGCAAAGTAAAGTATCAGTCCACCCACTGCAGGGCAAAGGCCTCCCTCATAGATATCAAGGTATCGTTATTATGATGGGATTAGGCATAATCACCACGCTTGCCAAATGCGGATTGATGATCAGAAACTCGAGCTATGTTCGAAAAATTCGAGACATACTTTTCGCCCGACCCAGAAATCGAACCCAGGACCCCGAGATCACGACCCGATACATAAACCAATAGACCAACGTGCCGTCTTACGCAAAATACTGCCGATTACGTTATTAGAAACTCAGTTTACATATTATCTATGATTAGAAAGACATTTATTTGTTAGTAAGTATGGGCATAATTCTAATGAAATGTCAAAATAGTTAAGTAGGTAGTTAGGGGTACTAAGGAGCTAAGTATTACCATGGCTACTACTAGAGTTACGTGTATGTAAAAGTCAATTTTAAAACGTTATCATTTGTTTTCAGACACGGCATACAGAACTCAATAAAACACATCTTACACATTCTGGACCCTAACAATAACAAGCCCATCCACGTTAGCTTCGACATCGACTCCCTGGATGCGCTAGAAGCACCTAGCACTGGCACCCCAGGTGAGAACTAATCCATCCAGGGTTAATGTCATTCCAGTTTTAGGGAACATTAAGGGACCCCGCCCACGGTGACTATTTGTAGCGATGCAGTAGCGAATTAGCGATGCTGTCGCGCGTCCGCACTGATACAAAGGCGCTAGCTGTGTGTCCTGGGTTCAGATTTAGACGCGATACAAACGCGATACTGTCGCGCTTGTCTCGATGCAAACGCGATTCAGTAACAGTTGCCACTACTCGTGCGCCACCCCCCTCCGTTCTTCCCCCGATGTCGTCGGACACAGTAGCGCGTTTGCATCGATACAGTCGGAATGCATAGCGAATTGCAAACGCGACTAACACGCGTTAGTAGAGATGCTGTCGTGCGTTTGCATCGCTACAAAAAGTCGCCGTGGGCAAGGGGCCTAACTGTTTCCGAAACGGTTCTAAAAGTAAAGCAAAACAATAAAGAAAAATACTAACCAACCGGGCCCAATAGGTTCAATAAGTGACAGCCAACTAGATACCTACTCGTAAATAATAAGTTACCACGAATTTGTGCTAAAAATCGTCTACTTACCTTATGGACTAAGTAACATACCTCTTATGTAGAAAAATTAAATCGATTTGCTGATTGCAGTCCGCGGTGGCTTGACCCTACGCGAGGCAATATGCCTTTTGGAGACCATTCACTCAACGGGCCGCCTACGTGCCTTCGACCTCGTCGAGATCAACCCGGCGCTGGGCAGCGATGCCGACAGGCGGAGAACTCTGGAAGCAGGCCTTAGCGTGCTACGGGCAGCACTAGGGTTCTCCAGGCGGGGGACCGCGCCCAGAGGCGTCTTGGACCTGCCCGTACAGACTTATCATAATGGAAAAGAAAAGGACCAATAGCGGCAACACAGGATAAGAAACCAACGTGATTCAGACGGTATCGGGTAGACTGAAATATAGCTCGAGACCCGCGTGTAAAGGAAACATGACTTTATACCTCTATGATTAAATCATTAAATCCAAGCCTCTATATGATTTTGTTATAAGCAAGTGTCATCCTACCGTCTTACATAATATCTTTGTTATATCACCAGCTATCACAGTACAGATAGTTCAACTCACGAATACGCGCCCCACCACCTCTACCTGGATACGAAAATAATCATTTAAATAATTCGAACACTTCTCACAAAAAAAAAATCAAATGAGCATCTTTTCAGTTACCCCGTGACGTTCTGTCAATTTATCGGTGTGCGTCAGCACTCATTGCTAATTTGTAAGCGATAATGAGAAAGGGTGGAGCGCGTCTACGTGGATTGAACTATCTGTAACTACATTATTGACACTTATAAATCTACCATGTAGATTACTTTTCTCATGGACATTTATGGTAAATAGCTATACTAATCTATTGTTGAATATGTATCTGTTCAAAAGTTCGAGAAGGGGGTAATTTATGGATCAGGAAAATGCTTGCTAAAAAAGTCAGATCACATAACTCCAGTCTCTCATTATGTACCTTACCTACGTACAAGCAAGACCGATTTGTCAATTTGTTTTATGAAACGAACTTAAATAATTTGGCAAAAGCGGAACGAAGATATTTAATCTTTGATTGGATTGTGCAACAAGCAATAGCATTTTCCATTATACGGATAATTATATCCGTCTATTAAGACTACGCATTTTGATTGAAATCACACAGTATGGAGACAAGATGATCGGGATTCTAGTAAGTACATTATATGTGGTAAGTGCAGTACCTAAGTAACTTCCTAACGATTAAATGATAAAATGTTGGGTTAACATTTTTTTAATAAGTGTATAAGTTTCATGCACTTTAAACTTAGATTAAATGATTTAATCTAAGACTTTAAAACGTTTGGGCTCGAGGTCCTAGTTCCGATCCCGAGTCGGGTTAGAATCTGAGTTTATCTTAGTGTCAGTCCGGAGTCTGGGAGTGGGCGGGTGTGTACCCCCGTGCCTCGGAAAGCACGTTAAGCCGTTGGCCCTGCACCCGATTCCTCCCTGGTCGTATCAGACTTTTGTCCCATCCCATCGGTATATGAATGTAAAGTGAACTCCTTTTTTCGCACTTACGGCCGCATTCAAAGACTTCATTTAAGCTAATGTTCATGCAACTAAGTTAGATATTATTAGGTAATCAAAACTTTCTTGAACGGAAACCAAAATTCGTTGTCTAAACAGCGTAAATAGTTATGATAAGAGCAAGTCAGCTCCAAGTTGCAAAATTATCCAAACGTTCTTACAAAGTTTAAAATTAAGTGCCTCGTAGCATACTTTGGCAACCGCGCAGTTTC
The DNA here is from genome assembly GCA_019059595.1 of Marasmia exigua. NCBI lineage: Eukaryota > Metazoa > Arthropoda > Insecta > Lepidoptera > Crambidae > Marasmia > Marasmia exigua. The sequence goes on along the minus strand of CM032464.1, from coordinate 5,951,082 downwards.
CTAACTGGCTCGTGCTTGCCTCAAGGAATAGGTAACTAGGCAAATTAAAATATATTCCGGCCTGAATGTTTCTTGTTAAAAGAAATCTTGTTGAATTTCAATTAAAAGGGCGTATTCATACAGGCAGTATCGGTAGATATTTACATCCCTTTAACCACATCCTCTATTCCATTCTGATCAACATTTGTTCTCTACGCGGACTCTATGTTAAAATCAGAGCACTTGTGTCACTATTCGGTGTGGATATACCTTAATAAAAATAATTTACCTGTTCACAGATATTGATGTTTACAATTACAATAACCAACAGTCTGCAGCCACAAAAAGTACCAAACCCTGATGAAGAAATAAAACAAATTATTGCCAAATATGTAAACAAAATACCTGATGTTTCCCCTAAATATGTCATAAACGACGGACTCACCAACTTCATCTCGAAGTATTTTAACAATAAAGTGAATACTTTTCCTTTGTACAAGATAAGCCTTAAAATCGATCGAAACCCCGTTAAAATACCCTGGACTTTAGGATCGACAGCTGTTAATACAACCAACGTGAAGAAAAAATATACTTACGTAAAAATACACAAACAAAATGTAACCGAAAAGAAGACCAGTAAAAATTAGAAGAAAAAAACGGGATCTTTATTTACTCTCTTTATTGAAATCCTTTTTGTGTTTTTAATTTTACAACAATTTTCTGGCGATCTAATGTACACTTTCATTCTGGGTTGCCATTACTTACATTTTTTTTTAATTATTTGCCATTTCATCGACATGTCCACAAGATAGAAGTACCATTTGGAAAATATATGAACTTTAAAAGTACCTGTTTTTAATATGTTTAACTGTACAGACATAGGTACGTTACATACATTATGTATTACTTATATAAGTATGCACCTAAATCGTGAAAATATAATGTAATAAATAAAAATACCCTCTGAAACTTTAGCTAATTGGGTATTTATCGAACATCATTTGTGAGTGGTTGATCAAAAACGGACCTGGAGGGATTGGAAACCGTTATTAACTTTTTTTTTAATGTGTGACCGTTTTCTCTTTGTTTGGTCTAAGAAGAATATTTTTAGGTGACGCATTTTTTTAGAGCCGTGGTTCGGGTTTCTACACAAAACTTCAAACGTGATTTTACTCGAAATCAATTATTTTCACTTCAGGTCCCTTTTTGGTCAACCACACACATTTAATAAAATATTCCCAAATACTTAAATGCACAAATCTTAGGACATAAACGTTAAGATTACCTTTAAGGCGACGGATATGGCTAACTAGCGACGCCAATTGATTTAAATTGTTAGTTACTAAGCCGGATCTATTTTTAACAAAACCGAAAAAATTGGTAAAAAGAGATCCGGTTTATTTGCTAACAATTTAATTATATTGGCGTCGTAAGTGTGCCCTACCCGTAGCCTTAACGGATTTTACAGATAAATAGCATTGATTCAAATATTTATCTATGCGTCAAAATATGTCTATCTATTTAGAATATGTTATACTCTACATATTAATTACAAACATTGTGGGTATGGTTTCGAATTAATTGAGTTTTTAGTAGGTATCAATGTGCAGTGTGATTGTACATTTCTGGAAGTCATGTTTGAAAACTATGTTAACGTCCAAACTTGAATTCTCATACGATATTTTACACAACAACATACCATAGAATATGGATGATTGGTGACGTTATTGCTATTTGTTCTCGTTACTTCAATTTTAGTAACTTTTTACTAAATATTATTGCCAATACTAATTGATATACGCTATACGAGCATTTCTACAACGAAAGCTACAACAACCTAAGTGTTTTAATGTAAGATGCTATCCGTTTAATCGTGCCTCACGAAAATGAAAACAAAATCTATTAAATAATAAGTAGTAAGTATTTTAATGTGATGCAAAATATTCCAAACAATAAAATCGCACGCAGATCAAAACAAATGCGATCTTCCGTACCAACATTTATTAATTTGATATCGCCGTCATGAATAAATAGCATTATACAAAAAACTAGTTGGAAGTTATAAAAAGTAAATAGATAGCATACATCTATATAGTTTATGTGACTGTCACATAATTTGGGTTATAAAAACACGAGCGAGATTTTAAGAAACGAGCCTTGGCGAGATTTTAATAGTATTTGCGAGTGTTTTAATAGTATTTGCGAGAGTTTTAATACCAAGTTATGTGCAGACTGGACTACACTACTTTATCTAATCTTCAAAGTAAGGCATTATATGGAAACAACAACAAGGTTTGCACACATACCTCTAATCTAGTGGATTTCCTGGCAAAAGACTATTTGTAACTCTTGATGCTTTTGCTGAAATATTAGATGGAGACAAATGCTGTAAATAAATACCTTCATATTATTTTCTCACTTTCAGACTCTAAATAAAATAGATAAATTATTTTCTAATAAATAAATTAGTGATGGGCGATTGGAAGAGATAACTACGATATGAAAATGTCTCGAGATACCTCGTAATAGTTAGTTGTCGATCACGCCCGCTGGTACCACGCACCGACGCGGACCACGGAGCCATATCTGGCTCCAAATATGTATGAAGCTTCAAAATTAGCGCGTGGACACGGTTTCTATAGGTTATTATTCTAAGCTCTAACGTTTTAATTTTCTATCAATATTAACTTGTCAAAATGTGTTTAGTTTTGATTTCTTAATTTGAAGATCATGACATGAGTGTAGATAAGTTATGATGATGCACCCTTGTTTTTTTTTTAATAAGACAACAATCACACGCACACACATATATCTAGTACACAACATCAAGTTTGGACTACCTAACTTTATAATCTCTAGAACTCAAAACTTAACTTGTTATGTTATGGGACCGTGATCAGAATACAATAGGTACATAGTAATTTTTTTCTTATGACTACATTAGATACAGAATTATAATGAAAACTGTAGCTAAATGGGCAAAGGTAATGTAATGTAAAATCGTCGAAAATATTTAGAACCATGAAATAAAAAAATGTCTATTATTGAAAAAAACCTGTTTTTGTAAAGAAACATCTATGAACATCCTATGTGTCGTAAAGATTCATAAATAATTTTCATAAAATTGTATAATTAATTTAATTTTCCTAATACCTAGGAAAGACAATCTCTACAGCTGCAAATCTTAAAAAGAGAGAGGGGTTTATCAAGCGACTCGTGTCATTGTAGTATTGAGGGACATGGTCGAAATTTCTCTAAAAATCTGGCTTAGAAATTGACTTGTGGTCGGTAATGTTTCTGAAACTTGTTGTTTTTGATGGACAGTTTCATCTGCCACTTGGCCTGCGCTCGTTTCATGAAATGGATGTCTCGTGCTTTCCTGTAGGGGAGAAATTAATATGAAGTTCATGATTATCAAAACGAAGAGGATACACAATTTTGATATAGGCTACTTTATATATATATTAGTCTGCAGGGTCCCACTGCTGAGCTAAGACCTCCCCCAGCCTCTCCATTCCCCCCTATCCAATGCCCTTACTTGCCATTCTTGGACATATGTATTGAAATCGTCACACTTCTCTCACTCTCATCTCTTTTTGGGCCTGCTGCGTAGTCGACGTTCATCGGTCGATTGCCATTGGGTGACGATTTTTGTCCTTCTTTCAAGGTTTTATTTTATTCTGCATACATGGCCCGCCCACTCCCAATTTAGCTTTACAATTTTTTGCCTCACATCCGTGATTCCCGTCTTGGAGCGTATATCAGAGTTGCGCACTTTATCTGATCTTTTGATACCTAGAATGCTACGCTCCATAGCTCTTTGGCAAATCTTGAGATTGGCCTTCTCGTAAAAGGCGACGTGTAGCCCTAACTAGCGACACCATTCGTTCTTAATTGTTAGCTACCAAACCGAGAATCTATTTTGAACAATTTCGGGGTTACAACCTCTCGGCAAACACTTATACTATTTATTAAATAACTATGCACAAATGATGTGTCCGTTTTTGTAAGCGAAAAATTGATTACCGCCAAAAGCGGCCACTTTTATCGTGAATCAATTTTTCGCGTACAAATGTTGGCTCCGCATTCGTGTATGGCTATTTAACAATTGCCGAGAGGTTGTTACCCCGAAATTGTTTAAAATAGATCCGGTTTAGTAGCTAAAAATTAAAATCGATTGGCGATATAGTTTGATTTGAATGACCGCTCTCACTTGACCTTTATTTTAATAAGCATAAGGTTTATCACTAAACCAAGTTACATATCATAGAATTTTATTTTTTATTATTATAACCCAACATATCATTTTTCTGGCTGGCTGGCTGTCATTCTAATCAAGCTAAATTTCACTGAGTCTTGCACCTTTCCCATTAAAAAATAATTTACTTAGTGGAGTTTAATGTAGATAGCGACTGGCTTTGCTTGTTACCGAGTTTAACAATTGTTTTTTATCTACATATAATAACGTGTGCGTCAAAATAGAACGCAATATTACCTTAGACTGTTGATGAGGTCGAACAGGATTTTATGCGTAGTTCGATTTTTTCTATGGAAATATTTACTATTTATCGTTATTGTTGTTACAGCTGCACTCATGTATCAAGGTCACATAATAATCCGAGCTAGCGACTTTGATAGCAGTGTTAGGCCGCTAGAATATACTCTAGACCAGGGGTAAGTATTAGTTTCGCTATAGGAGTCTATTTTAAAAATTGAAGTGATCATCGCAATCCGCAGAAACATTTTATTAAAATGATTTACGAAACAAATTTTTGATACATAGATAATGAAAGTATAGCTGTGTTCACGCGGTCACAATTTGTTCACAAATTGACTCAAAGGTCCGGCTTGATACGGACTGCAGCCTATTACTATTTTCAAAGTCTCCAATTTTATCCCAAACCTGGGTTTTTGGATTATCAATCACAACAAATCATATAGACTACTGGGTAACTAAGTAAGATCTTCAAGCAGGATGAATATTAAATTAATCATTAAAATATTATTTTGTATTTTAAGATTGGGATTTTAAGCTATCATTTAATGAATCCTGATTATCTAGCAGTGTTTTGTAAAACTTTTATATTGTAGTTTTTTAGCTGGTAATATAACAGGATACTTAGGTTCTATTTGTAATTTTAAATACATAAATGAAAGTAGCACTTACCTAGCTGCTAGTGCCTGCTCTTTCGGCGCCCAGCCAAGAGCTTTGTATAATCCCAAAAGTCTATGCAATTTACGATCAGACTTCTTTACTAAGGCTTTACTTGTATGAACTATATTTTGTTTATAGTACCTGAAAAAAACACTTTAATTAAATATTTTAGGTGGAGACAAGACAATACGGGCCATGATTAAACTTAATCATGGCCATTAATACGAACTCGTAGGGATTGATATTTCAATGTTAAAAAAAGAGTGTTTGGAGTAAAAGGCCCAATGAAAATTAATGTAAATGTTCATATGAAATTCTAAATAATTTTCGAGCATGACGTCTATCCATCGAATTGCACTTTCTGCATTAATACATTTATAATGAAATTACATAAAACAATATTCTGAAATGTAAAGACCCACATACCAATAGCTATTAATCAACTTTTTCCGTCTGCCTAATTACATACTAGTATATTAATGAACAAGAACCATGTAATGTTTTTTTCCTAAGACTAGATTTAAGTTTCACTAACCTTCATATTAAAGTGAATAATATTAACTGTAGAGCTGTTTTGCAACCTGGACTTATATAATGCAATTATTTATTAGGCAAGCATATATTTAAAAAACCGGCCAAGTGCGAGTCGGATTCGCCCATGAAGCGTTCCGTAGCAGCAAGTAAGATATATGGAAGGTAAATTGCGATTTACGGTTCATAACGTATTAAAAAAAAACTACTCACTATATCTAGTTCAAACCAAGTTTCGTTGTTAGTTTTCATGATTATGTACACTATTTACCACTTTGGGAGCGTCTCTTGCGCAGTGTTGTGTTTAGAAAAAAATGATGTTAAAAACCTCAACATCATTTTTAAAGACCTATCCATAGATACCCCACAAACCAATACGAGGTTTGATGAAAAAAAAAATTGTGAGTTTCAGTTTCAAGTTTTTTTTTTTCAATAGTATAGTTCTTATAGTTTCGGAGAAAAGTGGCTGTGACATACGGACGGACGGAGAGACAGATAGACAGATATGACGAATCTATAAGGGTTCCGTTTTTTGCCATTGGCTACGGAACCCTAAAAATGAACAAAATATCTACTTTTATGTACTTACTTCATAAGGGACCTGTGACCAACAACCACACCCGAAGGCAGCACCAGTTGGAAGTCATCAGCGTCCAGGGTGGCGGGAGCTTCCACCTCTTCGTCTACGTCAATTTTATCATCTCCATCATTCTGTTCAGGGTAGGATGTACTGTGGAGAGAAGAAACAAGATATTATAAATGTGTAAGCATATTTTATTCCTTACAATCTTTAGAGTTTTGACAGCTAAACATATTTTTTTTTTATGTGATAGGTGGCAGACGAGCAGACGGATCACCTGATGGTAAGCGATAGCCGCCGTCGATGGACACCCGCAACACCAGTGGAGTCACAAGTGCGCTGCCAACCTTTGAACCCCCCTTTCCCCCAGATTGGGCCTCCGGTACCCTCACTCACGCAGCAAAACACAGCACAGTGCTGCTTCACGCCGGTTTTCTGTGGGGCCGTGGTATCACTCCGGTCGCGCCGGCCATTCATGCCGAAGCGTGGCTCTCCCACGGTTTATATTATATATTGATATTATCAAACCTGTTGTTCTGCATTGTGTCCAAAGCCATTTGAATTTAATTTTTGCTGGCCAGTAAAATTATTTTCTATTAAAAATACAGCAATATTCTTGATGTAGGATTAGAGGGTCTATAATTTTATTCCATTGTGTACAAGAGACACACAAGTTTTAATATGATAAACCCATTCTTGACATTTTACTGTATTATAAAATTTGTTACTAATCATCAAGTTAGTAAAAACTTTTATACTGCCTTCATGTGCTTGTCTTAATTTGATCCTTTAAATTTAAAAACCAACCTGTAATCATAATATTCAGCATATTCTGCCAATGCCAATCCCTCATGTAACATTTTGCAGTGTCCTTTGTCAATCATATGGCCTTGTGCAGCTTCCATTGAATAGAAGGTTCGCCCTGTTTCATTACACCAAAGGCACATGTATCCTTGTGATATCTGTGGAAAATGTGAAAATAAATTAATCTGCTTTGGTTGAAATTTCAAGCCTTCATTTTTAAACATCATATAAAGCTACAAATTTAATTATTATATTGGCCAATTAATAAAACCATCAGTAAGTGTAGAGTGTAAGTTGAAATACACGCTAACTATATAATGTTAGTAAAACTAAGTTAAGGTATTTTAATGTAACTTTTTAATGTGGGAGAGCCACGCCTAGGCATGAATGGGCCGGCACCGGGTGACACCACTGCCTCACAGAAGACCGACGTGAAGCAGCGCCTGCGCTGTGTTTCGCCACGTGAGTGAGGTTACCGGAGGCCCAATGGGGGGGAAGGAGAAAAGGGTATCCATGGGCGGTGGAATTGCTTACCATCAGGTGATCCGTCTGCTCGTCTGCCACCTCTCATATATAAAAAAAATGTCTTCACATCAGATCAGAACCCAAAGTAGAGTCCACACCACAAAAGAAATGCTGCAAATCACAAAACTAAAATCGTTCATTTCACATGTCTATTCTGTCAGTGACAGAAGTGGTGCCTACCAAGGGACTTCTTTGGTAACGTGACTGTAACATGAATGTTTTCTAAACAAGTGTGTTAGAGCTCTTACCTTTTCCCCTAAATACAGCAGAAGCCCTTTAACATCAACACAGTACTCCACATCAGGTATAAAGAACGAATGGCTCACAGACATGTGCTTGAGATTCTTAACCATGTTCTTACTATGGTGGGAGCAGAACAGGCAGTCTCTTGGTTTGATGAGGGAATCACTTCCCTTAATTCGGCATTCTTCCCACTCATCAGAATCAAGCTGGAACAAAAATTTATGAAATTAGTGGAAATTACAAATACTAGGCTATATACATTTTTTAATATAACATTTTAGACCTCATTGTCACTCTCCCTTAGGTGATATTGTGGCCAAGCATTAGCCAATATAGTACACCAAAGCATTATGGTATGCATTTTATTATAGCAAGCATTATAGTAAGCTTTATAGTACACCAAAAAAAACAAGTTTACAAGGTCGTTTATATGAATGTCTTGAAAGATCATTTAAGGATACTACTCTGCTATCTGCTAACTAAAAGGTTGCTAAGCCATATGGAGTCGCTGTGGCTTAGCAACCTTTTAGTTAGCGGATGGCAGTACTTACAGACTCCATTTGTTTCTTGTTTTACACACACGTTTAAAATATTGCACAATAGTATCTAGTATGAAATAAACTTCGAAAAAATAAGAAAGAAGTTAGGTTACCTCTTCAATCTCAGAATCAGTCTCTAAATCTTCATCACCCGAATCATCAGCACTAACAACCACAAACTTCCCTGGGCCTTGACTTGGTTGAGATGTCTCCACCTTCACAAAGCTGTCAGTGTCGGAGTGGTTGCTGTTTTCTTCCTCTACATACTTTTCTTCGGCTAACTTGTGCTTCTTACTATTCAGGTGATTGTTATAAGCATTTTTAGAATTAAACAACTTTGAGCAACACTTGCAAAATCCTGATTCACCTTGGTTAACACTTGCTTCCTGCTCCTTGTGCTCCCTAGCCCTTTGTTCGAACTCCTCCAAAGACACAGGAGGTATTGAAGCCACCTTCCTCTTCAGGTTATACCTGTGCCAGTCCAATTTGTAGTGCTCGCGCTGCAACTCAGGCGTTTTGAAGAGCACCTGGCAGGTGATACACGTGAATGTGTCAGGCATTGTAGTTGGGTTTTCAACTTGCTTCTAAATATCACAGACCAATGAACACAAGAAACCTAAATGTGATGACAATGAGAGAGATGAGAGATTAGGTAATTACGGGAATAAATAAAAGCTATTAAGGAAAAACGCGTTTTTAGTGGTTGGGTTGCGATGATAATGATGCTGATAAGCAGAGTAAAAGAGAAAAAACAGTATATGCGCAACAAAAACGATTTTAAATAGGTATGAAAGAGATACCAATATCTTAGAAAAATTCCATAGACAAATTTATTGACAGTGGCTGTCAAAGTTCCTTAAGAACGTCATCGACATTTTAGAGTCCACCAAAATAAAATTTAAGATTCGGCGAGTAGGGCTAAAACAAGCCGCATTGATGCAATGGACAACATTTCAAAATTACTAAGGTCTGAAACAAAAAATACCAATTCTTTGTTTACTTTTCCGCTGCTCGAATATATATTTATTAATTTTTTGTATTGCTTATTTACTGAGAAAAAAATTAAAAACTAAAAAACGTAAGATGACGTCATCGGACGGCAGAATGTAAAATATTTCTTTGCTTAGCACATTATAGTTTTAAATTTACGTAATGCCAAACTCATGACATGTAACTGTCAAAAAAAAAGAACTTGTCAACGTTGAATGTATGAATGACGTTGACAATGTTGACACTAGTATTATTTACCTTTGACAGTAGTACCTTTTTTTTATGAAAACAATGATAAGCAAAGGAATATCGCTGTATCAGCCGTCCGATGACGTCATTTGGCGCTTACGTCTATTTAGAATAAAAAGAACTTCAATAATTATTTTATGCATGAAAATGGACAAATTTTGAAAAAAGAAAAAATATGGGTCCGTTCATTTTATGTCTACTTTCATATAAAAAAACAATATGGACATGTTAAAAAATTGAAATGTTGTTTTAAATTAGTGTCTAGTGGTTTTTAGTGTAGAAATTTGGTGTTTATTTGTGCAGTGAAGTGCCGCAAAGTGATCCTAATAATAAGAATAGTTGGATTGTATCGTTTTTAACACTGCTATTGTGAGTCGAGTACGTTGTCTCGTGACAACTTGCTTGGACCTAATACAGCATTAAAACCCGCGATTGCTTTTAGTGATATCCGCTGAATGCCTGACCTGAAATAGGTCGATAAAACGTAAAACACCTGCGTTTTATTGAGTGACTATGACTTTATCTGACTTCGACTGTTGACTACCTACTTATTCTCAATAAGCTACTTGACATTGGCGAACTATCTTCGGGTAGAAGCATATTAAAAAAAAAAAATATTTCGCAAGAACTTCACACTTGTTATGTTTGACAACTTGTGATGTGGGACATACATATTACTACTAACTAGGTACTCTATGCATATTACAAAGTACCTACTCTGAGATATGGGCACAAACTAATAAGTAGAAGATACTACATACGTATGATATGGGCATAATTCTATCGATATGGGACGTAAAGTGTCAAAAGCTGATCCAGTTTCCCGATTAATGACAGATCATTAATTATTGATCAAAATTAGTCACAAAATCAATGGCTACAACTAAAGCGGTTTTAAATAATGTAAGATAAATTGTGAATAATATAGTGGATTTCATAAATAAATCACACATTTAGACCAACATCCATCAAAATGCTACAAGCAGAAGACATGGATGACGACTATTTCACACCAGCATCTAGGTAAATATCGGGTACTTAAATGATCTACGTAGTTACTCGTTGTTTATCATGAATTTTCAGTAAACTTTCCGTGCGTTAAGAAATAAGTATTTTTACGAATACTCTATTTATTCGCTTTACCTACAAATTAAATATTTCCCAGGCTCCTTATCGAATCGGCATAATAGGTAAGTAGCAGAGCTGTTATCAATACTAAAATTAGGTCTAAGTAAATGAGAATTCCAGAAGGCCTACTCTCGAGCAATCGTCATTAAAGTCGATTTGTATAGAGGAATGTATCAAATCTCTTAATTCGACTTCAACATCAAGTGGACATGAATTGCCCCGCAGAAGGGTTACAAAGTTATTATGTAAAAGTAGGTACTTACAGTATAATAAATGAGTTATATATCCAAATGTAGCACTCTTGAGAATTAGGTAGGTAAATTATACACAGTTTAAACAAAGGTTTTAAGTAGTACTAACTTACTACTAATTATGATGGAAAATATTTCATTTATTACCAGTGATTAGGTATACTAATTCACAATAATCTTTTATAGTAAACAAATGTAATGTATGTTATTTTCCCTTTTTAGCACAACATTAGCAAATATTTTCGGAAAGTCTCGGAAAGATGATGGAACAGAAAATGAATCTCTAAAGTATACACCTCCAAAACCAATCAAACCAGAAGAGCCAAAAGCCACACAGTGTATTTTTGCATGTGCTCTTTTAGGATATGAGTGGTAAGACCTCTAGTTTATCTGAAAATACTGTCTTGCCTTTAGTGTCGTAAATAGCTTATTTTTTTTATGATATAGGTGGCAGACGAGCCTACGGATCACCTAATGGTAAGCGATTATCGCCGCCCATGGACACCTGCAACACCAGTGGTGTCACAAGTGCGCTGCTTACCTTTTAACCCCCCTTCCCCTGGATTGGGCCTCCAGTACCCTCACTCACTCAGAGAAACATAGCGCATGCACTACTTCGAGTGCGCATGCACTGCTTTTCTGCTCTGTGTGTGAAGTTCTATCATTTTCTGAGGGGGGTATTTGCCACCCTCCACTGGGGATCCCAGGACACAGCAGGAATTTGTCAGGAGTAATAGTCTTGCCTGGTGTAGGCTTTTTTGAATCCGCCAGAGACTATGCCCTGTGCCTCAGCACCTCTCTATTTACGGCACTGCTTGTCACTTAATCCAGAAATGTATTTATTTACATTTAGATATGATTTTTTCAGGTCTAATGGTGCTTATGCAGCCAAAGGAAAGTTGGGCTTTGCAATACTAAAAATCATTAAAACTGGTTTCCATAATATAGTTCTCTATGATTCCAATAAAACAACTTTGTCCTGTGCTACAATTTTAACAACATTTGAAATAACAGTCAAAGAAAATGTTTATATTTCATACCTGGATAATCTCCAAAAATATTGGAGTCTTAATGCTTCAGAAAGTGAAATTGAGAAAATTCTGGTTTTACTCAAAAATTTAAATGTTATTGTAAAACATTCATCAGATGAAGACAAAGGTCCAGAAGAGGTTAAAACTACTGAAACTTTCAGTATTAAGCGTGAACAAGAAGTTAAGGAAGAAAAAGAAAGTGATACAGATTCGTCTGTTAATAGGAGAACAAAAATTTCTATTTTGAATAGAATGGCAAATATGGGTCAGTCGGTGCTGCCCCCTCGAACAATATCTACAGAGAAAACAAGTGATTCTTCAGACACAAATGATACAAGTCATTACAAAACTGTGCGACATAAACCAGTAAAAAGCTCAATGAAAAGAAACAATTCTGACAAAAATCTACCAGAGTGTCAAAGTTTAGTGGAAGCTGAGAAAGTTGAAAGCTCAACAATAGAACATTCCAGTAACAGTGTCCCTTTGTTTACGTATATAAATGGTCAGTTAGTACCTGTAGCTAATAGTGTAGTTACAAGCCCTAGTAATACTAGTGGAAATGACATGAGCTACTTCATTTCAGAACAAAGAGTTAGCAATAGTGAAATTAGAATAAATATAAACCGTATGTCTGATAAAGTTGATCAAATATTGGGAAAGTTAACAGGCGAGGAAAACAAATATAAAGGTGATACTACTAATACTTTCCAAATACAAATACTACAGAAATTACTATCAGAATATGAAAATAAAATCAAAATGTATGAAGGATTTATTAAATCACAGAATTTGGATATTTCCACAATTTTTTTTGGTTTTACGTCTCAAGATGAATCAATGGATATGAATTCCAAAAATGAAGATAAATCAGACAAAGTGCAAAAACTAGAAAGGGACAATAAAGAAAAAGATCTTAGAATCGCTAATTTGGAATCAGAAATCAGGGTGTTACAAAATAGTTTTGATGAAGCAATTGTTAAAGAAAAGAATAGTACAATAAAGTTGCATAAAGAAATTGACATCTTAAAACAAGATCTCCAGACTAAAAATATAGAATTAGCCATGAGCATTAAAAATTGCGAAGAAATGTCTCAAACAGATGATAGTGATAGTACTGGAGACAAAATAAAGAACATAATGAATGATACATTCCGAGCTATATCTGCAAATTTTGAAAACAATGAAGAATACTCTGGAGAAAAAGTGAGAGCAATAACAGCAGCGGTCATAAAAAAAGTCACCATTGAATCACTGAATAATTTATAGTTTATTTATTTATAATGAGAGCATTGTTTCTTTGTGATGTAAGATAACGTAATCTTATCTGACTTGTTTTAAAAATATTTTTTTAATATAAAATATTGTATATACTATTATTTAAATATTCAATTACGCGCGGAAATTCCACTGTTCCTTGACTTGGTTGACACCATACTGGTGTCTCGAATGTGTGTATAAAGAAATCACCTGGTTGAACTATTGCTATCTATTCGAAGGCGAGTGGCGGTCGAGCAGGTGACTATCTATACTATGGCTCGATGACTGGCTGTAGACTAGTAACACGAAGTAGCTCGGAGTAACCCAGGGACAATGATGGCGTTAACTACGATGAGAATAGCGATGTTCGATGACGATGTGTCGATATTCGCCGGTGTGCCGCAATATTACCTGCGCACTCGCCACCCAAAACCATCATGGCTGCTGTACGTAACGTTTTCACGACGTAGGTATCCATCGCATACGTTTAGCTATCTATGTATATGTATTTATTTTTCTATTAGTTTCGACGGACTTCGAAAGGCTGCACAGATACTTGCGTTCGATTCGGAAGTGGCCTAGCGTGGGTGTCGGCTGCCCGGGCGGAAGATTTTTTGCCGCCCTCTTTTCTTCGAACCACCTTCCTTCATCAAAGCTGTCGCTCTGGAAACCGAGGTACGCTTGGACCTTGATTCTTGATTGGAGAGTCTAATAATTACAATGAAGCAAGTGAAGGGATCAGGGGAACCAGACCAACTGAATCATGGTTACACGTTTCAGAAACTATCCGAAACGTGCACGTTTCCTCACGATGTTTTTGCTCACCGCCGAGCTAATGGTAGAAATATGCACATATATTTGAAAAATCCTAAGGTGCATGCTCGGATTCGAATCCGGGCCGCCTGTATGACGACGACGCATTCTGATCCTCTATCGCACCTCTTCCTTTGCTACCTATTCCTCGAACCACCCTCCTCCCTAAATGAATACGAGATTCGGCCGTCCACCAACCCACGCTACGCTACTGGGAAGAGTGGGAAGTGCCAAACTCAGCAATATTAAAGCTCATAGCAAGCTCCATGCAAAAGTCCGGGTCCAGGCACAGACTAAGAAAAAAAGTCCGTGTAGGTATAAAATAAAAACGTTAAAATAAAAAATGACAGTCTGTGAGAGTAACAATCATAGAGTATATTGTTAATCTGTAACAATGTCAAAACGAATATGTGTACACATACCGTAAAAAAAATCTTAAAATTATTTTATCTTTGGCTTTTTTGTTGATTGAGTTTAGTAAAATAATAAGTTAGACTCATTTCAGTGTGGATTTTGAGGATTAGAGAGATATTACAATTATTTTTCAATATATGTTTATGTCGATATGGAGGACCTTAAATCTTCTATTAGCCAATATAACGAGCAAGTAAGTCTTTTGACTGACAATAATTTATAAACTTACTGCGGTTCAAACACTGGATGCATTGCTAACCTAGGCATGTTTTTAGCTTTCCATGGTGAATGAGGCTCTATCCTCGGTTCACAATGATCAAGAACGTGAGTCCCTTCTTGCTCTTCAATCCGAATTGAAAGAGCTCATTCATCTGACTCAGGAAAGCTTAGATACATTAGTAGTAAAAGAAAACTCCTCAAACTCTGAGAAAACTCCGGCAGTTGCAGAAGTGGTTGAAAAGACGGAGCTAGATGATGAATATGCATTGTTTATGGTAAGGAATTATAGTTAAGAATTATATAGGGTTTTCTTGTAATAATACCCACCTACATAATCAATAAAATTTTCAGCAAGAAATGGCCAAAAGCGGTGCCTATGATGGCAATGATCAGGATAAACCAGAATGTTCTAAAGATGTTGACAATGCAACCGAAGTCAAGGGTGATGATAGTGACATAGAGGTATTGTCTTCATATTCTTTGGTGTTTGGTTTTCCTGTTAAAGGTGATAAAAATATGAAAATATATGTATTTTAGGATGAATTAGCTTCACTATCGGGAATGAAATGTGCTGTATATCATACACACAAATGGGGTGGTCAACCAACACTTCACAGTGCAATGGTAAGCGAAGTGGTGCCTCGCCAAGATGATGACCAATTTAAAGATCTCACGGTAAGCCTACAGATTTCAGTTGTATATAAGTATTATTGAAAAATATAATGATAAGAATTTCAATTTATAGGTCAGAGTGCTTTTTACCCATCCAACACATGCTGAAATGCTACCTTGCCCATTCTATCTTGATGGAGACTGTAGATTTAATGATGAGCAATGTAGGTGAGTTGTGTATCAAATACCATACATAATATACCTTTGGAGAACTCAAAATAATCAATTTTTTACCCTAAAATGAGACAATGCTTGCACTGTTTTTTTTTTCAGATTTTCTCATGGCTCAATAGTACCCTTATCAGATTTAAAGGATGCTCTGGAACCTAACTTCAGCTCAATCAAAGTTGGTAGCAGAATACTGTTAAAACTCAAACCACCAGATGGAGAGGTATAACAATATTATAAAAACAAATGATGTATCAAAACTATCAATTCTATTGCTAAATAATGATTCCAGGACATAAGTCTTACCAAGAAATCATCTGAGAAGTATCATCTATGGCACAGAGCCATTGTAAAAGATATTAATGTAGATAAAAGAATTTGTGTAGTGAGATTGGAGCATGGAATGAAAACAGGAGATAAAAGAAAATCAGGATCCGAAGAAGTGCATGTGAAATTTGAAGAGATTTTCCCTCTAAATAGTATGTAATTGCATAATAATCGTTTATAAGCAGTATACATATTTTATTACAACAAAGAAATAGTCTACACTAAACAAGAAGTAATTGACTTACCATAAATTAACTTAGTGTTGTTGTAAAGTAAAGCATATTAAAAATTAGTGTGCTATTTTTAAATAATTTTATACAGTTCTTTGATTATATTTTTAGCTGAAAATTACGAATCCAGTGACTCTGATGATAGTCTCAGTGACACAGAATATCCACAGACCAAAATTATCAAATCAGAAGACTTCAATCCTGAAGGCCAGGCTCTCCTGATTGAAAAAAGTCTTCAAAATAAAGGGCCAGCTATGGGCGAGTGGGAGCGACACACAAGAGTGAGTATGTATTATAAAGGCTATTAAGTATTTTATTCGTTTTTATATGTTATATGTTTTTGAATGTTTTGTCTTAGTTTTTGTTAGTAAAGATTTGGGGCAACCTCCAGACTTTTTTTGGACGTGTATGCTTTAACCGTCATCCTAAAAATCCTAAGTATCTGCTCCGAGCTGCAATGGCGCCTTTTTACAAAAGACTTGCACGTTTCGTTGGTATATATCCATTTTATTGCTTACGTATTGTTAACGCGCTGGTCGATGAACCTTTCAAAAGTACTTCGTACTCTTAATGTGTCTTAAGCTCTGACATTCCGAGGCGAACTGGAGCGCTTTAAACTTTGTCATGACAAGTTTTTGTCTCGCCTTCCTCATCGCCTGCACACCTTGAATCAAAACGTCATAAAGAAAGATTGACTACTCATTACGAACCAGGATCATTGATTGGTAAATATATATATTTCAAGAGTGCGGGATTTTGGTAGGTATATCCAGATCCAGTGGTTCCATGCAGCCTAAATCTTGATCCCGGCGACACGGAGATCCCGCAATATCATGCATAATTGAAAGCCTTAGGCCACAGATATTGTTATACAACAAGTACCTAGACTAGCATTATACGTTAAAGCTGGGGGATTAAGTCCTAAGTGGATGAATCTTTAGTAATCAATCAACAAGGAATCGCTTTGGGTCGGCTTTGTTGTTGTGTCAAATACTGCGGAACCAAAAACCCGCTCATGTGCACAGCTAGCCTGATAGGCAATAGCCACTAAGATCGTAAGTCTGGCATTAAGCTTTATGTACCTACCTAGCACGTTTGTTTTTTTGTGGCAGAATTTGTAGCAGAGGGCCTAATAGTAAGCGATTATCGCCATTCATGTTCACCCAGTCCCCCCTCGGATTGAGCCTCCGGTGTCCTCACTCACGCAGCGAAACATAACACAGTGCTGCTTCACGCTGTTTTCTATGCGGCCGTGGTATCACTCCGGTCGAGCCGGCCTATTCATGCCGAATCATGGCTCTCCCACGGTTTGGTTTATTTGTAAGATGGCAAAGGAGTAGGTAGGCGGATCACCTGATGGTAAGCAATTGCCGCCGCCCATAGACACTCACTCACAACACCTGTATAGTCACACGTGCGCTGCATACCGGTTGTTAACGCACTTGTAAGATCATACACAGGACAAGACAGGGCAACATTAAACAGGCATTTTTGACTCTTTTTCCTCTCCGATTAAACCTCTGGTACTGGTACGCTCACTCACTCGGCGGAACACAGCACTACGGTGTGCTGCATAGTTTCTAGCAATTCATGCTCTTTGTCAAAATAAAGTCGTAATTTATAATTTTATTGTTACCTAGGGCATAGGTTCAAAGCTAATGCTAGCAATGGGATACGTGCCGGGCACCGGGCTCGGCGCGACGGGCGACGGCCGCGTGCAACCGGTTGAGGCTCGCGTGCTTCCCACCGGCAAGAGCCTCGATCAATGTATGGCCATCTCGGAAAAGTTCGCCGGGCAGGACCCATTGAAGGTAATGATTTCACACAATTTTTTTTTTAGTTAGAAGAATGTTATGTGTATATCCACTTAAGGTGACGGGTAGGGCACACTAGCAACGCCAATCGATTTAAATTTTTAACTACTAAACCGGATCTATTTAAACAATGGACAACATTTCATATTTTTAACATGTCGATATTGTTTTTTTATATGAAAATAGACATAAAATGAACGGACCCATATTTTTCTTTTTTTCAAAATTTGTCCATTTTCACGCATAAAATAATTATTAAAATTCTTTATATTCTAAATAGACGTAAGCGCCAAATGACGTCATCGGACGGCTGAATACAGCGATATTCCTTTGCTTATCATTGTTTTAATAAAAAAAAGGTACTACTGTCAAAGGTAAATAATACTAGTGTCAACATTGTCAACGTCATTCATACATTCAACGTTGACAAGTTGTCTTTTTTTTTTTGACAGTTACATGTCATAGGTTTGGCATTTCGTAAATTTAAAACTATAATGTGCTAAGCAAAGAAATATTTTACATTCTGCCGTCCGATGACGTCATCTTACGTTTTTTAGTTTTTAATTTTTTTCTCAGTAAATAAGCAATACAAAAAATTTATAAATATATATTCGCGCAGCGGAAAAGTAAATAAAGAAATGGTATTTTTTGTTTCAGAGCTTAGCAATTTTGAAATGTTGTCCATTCGGGGTTACAACCTCTCGGCAAACAATTATACTGTTTATTAAATAACCATGCTCAAAGCGGCCACTTTTAGCGTGAATAAATTTTTCGCGTGTAAAAAGGAACTCACCATTTGTGCATGGTTATTTAATAAATAGTTTTAGTGTTTGCCGAGAGGTTGTAACCCCGAAATTGTTTAAAATAGATCCGGTTTAGTAGCTAAAAATTAAAATCGATTGGCGTCGCTAGTGTGCCCTACCCGTCACCTTAAACGTATTACTTCATGCACTCGCTTTCGACGTTTGGAGATTTGCTATCAGCTTGCGTCTTATATATACAAACGAAAGTGTGTCGTCGGAGGGGCAATGCGTTCGTGCGATGTGCTCTTGCAATGCCACTTTGAAGACAACTGAAAAAAAGTTTTGTAGCATGTTCATCGATTGCAGTCATTCGCCAAATTACTCGTGGACAGTATGCCTTTGTCCCATTATTTTATAGCACACTGCGTAGCTTAGCGTTTTTGTCCAAACTTGTGAGGTGTAATCCCTTGGGGTCCCCCCCAACGACACCAACGGGGTCCAAGCCATACCCACCTGCCAGCTGGTGCTCCTTGGTGATAAGACGAACGAGATTCTAGCGCAAGCTTTTCCAAGCAAGGAGATGGGAGTTCAGGCGGCAGTTTCTTCCAATCTGAATAAAGTGCATAGACTTCTTATACATCTTAAAATGTTTTAGGTTGAACAACGACTAAAAAGGTTACAAAAGAAGGAAGAAGAAAGGAACAAGAGAGCATACGAACGCGAAAAAGAGAAAGAAAGAAGAAACGTGTTCAACTTTCTAAATCGGACTCTGGGAGACAACCCCGAAGACCAAGAGGCTGCAACGGCTGCTTCTTCAATTAATATAAAACAATCTACAGTCAAAGATTTAAATATTGAACAGTTCAAACTAACAGAAGACACAAAACGCATCGAAAAAGAATTGATTAAACTCAACAGTTCATTGTCTAGATACCCATCGGGATCAAATGGGCATAACAGTATAAAAATGCAGATTGTAGAGAAAAACAAAGAGTTGACGGTCATTAGAAATAGAGAGAATCAGATTACTAAGGAACAGAGACATAGAAAGGATAAGCAGAAAATGACTGTTTTTTAATGCAAGTTATATATTTCAATTAGATAAACTGAATGTATTTCTCATAAATCATTATGATGTTCTTATCATATAATATAATTTATGTTAATTTTAAATATTGTTTTATTTGTGGACAACATGAATGTCATAGAATTAGAATGTACGGGCGGCATCCTAAGTCTATGACATGAGTACAGCTGTACCACGTTTATAAGTTACATCGGCAAAATTGGTCTATGCAGAAGAGCAAGTTAAATCCGACTGTTTACGACTGCGGAAGCCGTTGTAATAGTATCTTCTACTTAGTTTGTGGTTGTAATACAGACCTTTATTGCATTACGTTAAGATTAAATACAATAAATCCAGAGAGGAATGCTATCTCTCTCTTAACCGTGCTCTCACTGAACATGGCGCTGACGCATCAACCAATAAGAAATTGCAATTTTTGGCGCGCGTAAATGGAGCGTTGTGATTGGTTAAGATTTTGCCGCAGTTTTCGAAAATACAACTTCTGCGCGGGTACATTGGTGTAAGTTATAAAATTGGTAAAACTGTATTTGCTGATTGATTGATTCTTGATTCTTAGGGATTGTCTTTAGGAAAACATGACGTTTACGGCATTCCAATAAAATAACTATCCGCAATCTACTGTGGTAATTATGAAACAACGCAGATATTCTTATAAATTAATGAGCAATTTTCCTGGCGCAATCAGTTGCTATAAATTTAAGGTGTGGTATGATATTTCACGTGGTCACTAATCTATGGAGAAATTGAGAATGAGAAAATTATATTAAATATTTTAATACTTTCTTGTCAATATGTATTTTTAGTGCTATGTATACGTACATTTTAAATTACAAAGAGTGATGCAAAATGAAACTTTATACATTATTTTACTTGTTTACTTTTTATCTCTATTTTATTATAGGTAAAATAAAATTAAATATGGCAGGACAGTAAATGGCATGATGATGGTCGTTTTATCAAATATTTCTATCCTATCATAGACAATTATGGAACTTTGATAGTGAGAGTAGCGTCATCTAGTGTTGCTTTTAGAAACCACCTGAAAATACCTACTGGAAAACTGCTTATTGGGAGAAATCGCTACTACTATACTACCTACTTTAAAGGTCATCTGTTGTGGCATGTGTCTTCATTTTGTTTTGTGCAATGGACAACATTTCAAAATTGCTAAGCTCTGAAACAAAAAATACCATTTCTTGGTTTACTTTACCGCTGCTTGAATATATATTTATTCATTTTTTATATTGCTTATTTACTGAGAAAAAAATTAAAAACTAAAAAACGTAAGATGACGTCATCGGACGGCAGAATGTAAAATATTTCTTTGCTTAGCACATTATAGTTTTAAATTTACGAAATGCCAAACCCATGACATGTAACTGTCAAGAAAAAAGACAACTTGTCAACGTTGAATGTATGAATGACGTTGACAATGTTGACACTAGTATTATTTACCTTTGACAGTAGCACCTTTTTTTTATCAAAACAATGATAAGCAAAGGAATATCGCTGTATTCAGCCGTCCGATGACGTCATTTGGCGCTTACGTCTATTTAGAATAAAAAGAATTTCAATAATTATTTTATGCATGAAAATGGACAAATTTTGAAAAAAGAAAAAATATGGGTCTGTTCATTTTATGTCTATTTTCATATAAAAAAACAATATGGACATGTTAAAAATATGAAATGTTGTCCATTGAGGATAAAGGTCAGAATAAAAGTAAAAGTCAAAATAATTACAAATTTCTATATTTACATATGTGATGTTTTTAGTTTAAAATAAGCGTACATGGCATAAAATTACAATTGAAATACATACGAAATATTTTTTTTCTATAAATTAGATATTTGTACTATCAAACAATATAACAAAGTACTTATACATGTTAATGGGTACTGTGACTAGCAAATAATATTTGCTGAAATTAAATAAAAATTAATATTTTAGAGACAGTGGGTCAAAAATTTTTTTTAAACTAAATTTCCTAATATTATCTATTCTATACCTACATTAGGTATGGAATCGAGGCTTCAAAAGCCTGATTTTAGTTATATTTGCAAGCATTAAATTTATTTTTTGCATAATGAAGAAATTCTTCGAAATGTATACTTGGATTATAACTATTAAAATGAGTATAAGATGTTATATTAGAAATTGCATAAAAAGTTATACATAACACGACAACATACCCTTAAATTTGCTACATGAGCAATACATTTGTACTTTTATCCCCAACTGATCAGCAGAGTGTGATGTAAGCTCGTGTACAGCACTGTACTAATACTCTACATTGAGGCCTAATTTGAGAAATCGTTAACCCACTGTACTGTAGAGATTGTACATTCCAAAGCCACTAGCAAATGTACGAATATCATCGTCAGTGAACCATGACTTGCGCTATTAAGTATCTGACTCAAGTGCTACATGAAACGAGGTGTCTCCACACCGATTGTACCAACAATATTTAATCTCCTGTAAGCATTTGAACCAAACTGTGCCGACATGTGCAATTGTCATGTAAGATTCTGTTAAAAGTTATACTGCTACCCGGTCCTGCCTGCGTAACAATACTACTTACAATCACTAACTAAATAACTATGCATTGAAAATTCACAAATATTAAAATTTTCTAAACAAATTCATCACAGAGATTTGTTATATCCTCACGTCACGTCACGAATCATTCGCCGCCATCACCTTCCATTCTCGCGCACACATACTTAGTTGAATTGTATTAAAAATTTAGTGTCTAAATTACGTTAGATATATTACAATAGAGAGTGATGAATAAAAGAGAGACATTCTTTGTACTAAACTAAACGTCTTGAAAAATAATAAGTACACGCACTATGAGACTCCTCGCCGCGTTTACAATAAAGTCCTCGTGTTCATTTGTGATGTCTTTATTGCGTTTGTGATAAGGTCGCTTTTTTACGTATGCTTTCATACACGTTTGTATAACAAACAATAAATATATAGAGTGAGATTCAGTTGCAAATTGGCTTATAAAGAGCTGAATTCACATACGAAATGACCATCTTGTGTTTTAATTGATAATGTTGGAAAGCTGGGCTATCACGTGGGCTGTTGTCGGAGACGGCCGGTGACGTAGGCCATGGTGGCGTCCACGTTGTCGAACACGGGCACGCCGGAGCGCCGCGCCAGGTCGATGAGGTAGTGCCGGCCTCGGTTGTAATCTTTTATTGCCGCTTCGCTGTACTGTAACAAAATAATCGAGAGTTCATTATAGGCGAAATTTCAGTGATATGATATTCGAGTTAGATAATCCCTACCACAGGATGCAATGATAACAAGTATGTTGCGTTATTCTTTTACATTGAAAGTTTCAATATTTAAAATCATGAAATTTAAAAAGCGCCAGGAACACAAAAGCGTTGCGGTGCTTGCATGAAAAACTAATCCTATTGGGCTGTCCATTAATCTCATGTTGTTTTGGTGACATTTTTTACTACCCCTCCCTCTTCCTTAAGGTGACGGGTAGGGCACACTAGCGACGGCAATCGATTTAAATTTTTAGCTACTAAACTGGATCTATTTTAAATAACTTTAGGGTTACAACCTCTAGGAAAACGCTTATACTATTTATTAAATAACCATGCCCAAACGTTGGGTCCAACGCGTACGCGAAAAATTGATTACCGCTATAAGTGGCCGCTTTTGGCGGTTATAAATTTTTCAAACAGACTCAACATTTGTGCATGGTTATTTAATAAATAGTATAAGTGTTTGCCGAGAGGTTGTAGGCCCGAAATTGTTTAAAATAGATCCAACCGGATCGGATAGTAGATAAAAATAAAAATAGATTGGCGTCGCTAGTATACCCTACCCGTCACCTTAAATATAAAATTAATAGAAAATAAATACACGTGATATCTCCTAAAACACCCCTCCCGTGGTGATATTCCTCTTGCTTACCATCAGGCTGAGGAGACCCAAATACTGTGACACTATAAAAAAAACGGTGATTCCTTCACGGACCCCCCTCCCTCTTTAGGTCACACGTTACTTATGGACGGCCCCTATATTATGAAAAACTACTAAGTCAAGTCAAAATCTCTAAGGCTTATATTCAAAAATCAAAAGGCTTATATTCTAACGACGTCACAATACTAGTGTGCACCTGTTATATTTGAATTTTCTGTAGATTCATTAATACTTGGTATTTTTAGATAAAACAAAATCTTGTGTATTTGTATACATATTAGCTCAACTGGGACCATAGTTTAAAGCGATTTTGTACACCTATTAACATTCTCCATTCCTTGAATGTTCGTGCTCAGCCCTCTGGTAGAGTATGTACGTACCGCAAGGTCGGGCCCGGGGCTCATGGTCTGCACGAGCAGCACGATGTTCCCGTGCTGCAGCCCCATGTAGTGCGCGGCCAGCACCATCGCCGCGAAGCACGGCGCCTCCGCGCTCAGGCTGAACACCAGCATGCGCGACCCCAGCAGCAGGTCCTCGTCGTACATCCCTGGAACAATAAAAAAAAACTGATTAGCTCAAAACAATTTGATATTTAATGCAAAAACACTTGCGCGATGTAATCGACGCCCAGCGCCATCTATGAATGAATGAATGAATATACTTTTATTGCACTCAAAATAAAGCATGAAAACTTAAAAACTAGATATTACAGGATGTGTACAACGAAGGCATCTATTGGTGCAATTTGAAACTAATATCCTGACACGAAGTGTAGGGCGGGTGACGGGTAGGGCACACTAGCGACGCCAATCGATTTTAAATTTTAACTACTAAACCGGATCTATTTTAAACAATTTCGGGGTTACAACCTCTCGTCAAACACTTATACTATTTATTAAATAACCATGCACAAATGTTGGGTCCGTTTTTGTACGCGTGAATTACTTTTTCGCGTAAGCGTTGTATCCAACATTTTTTCACGGTTATTTGATAAATAGTATAAGTGTTTCCCGAGAAGTTGTAACCCCGAAATTGTTTAAAATAGCGTTGTTGGCGTTGCTAGTGTGCCTTACCCGTCACCTTAAACGCTTTTGAAGATGAATCAGATAAAAAACCTATGGGAAGCTACGAAAAACATAAAATAGGCTATTTGACTTTTTTTGAAAACCTCATATTATTTATTGGTGTATAGGAATCCTAAAAATTGATTTGCTTACAAAAGGCGGAATGCCAATCAAAACCGTTTATGGTCACGTGGTTCCAAGCACAAACCTAATTAATTTTATTTTGGTTTTTTTGGTGAAAATATTCAATATTTTTTATGTGTTTTATTGTTAATTCCTTTTTAAAGCTATAAACTACGTGCAAGACTATAAGTAAATCTTTATATTTCATACTGTCTATTAATAGCCTATTAATTTATTTTTTTTAACAAAAGCAAAAGTGACGTCACAAATAAGAGCGGTTTCCTGTAATGCCAATTTCGACCCGCGTGCAGAATAAAAAGTCAGGCACTCAACCTTTCCTCGGGATCGACTGTCACTGAGTGTTCAATTAGACCTAGACCTCCTCGTGCCCGGTGGGCGTGACCGTTCTTGTGATGGGCAGGTAAGTAAGATTACGATGTCTTAAAAACCTTTGAAAGGTTGCGCCGTCGGGTCCTCAATGACCGTATAGAAGTCAGAGTCGTTCAACCTTTACAAAGAATCCACTGCTACTTTTTGCAACTGAGAGCCTAATTTAAATCAGACGTTACGACCGAATCGGAGTTTCCCTCTCTTTTACACGCGCTGTGTGTCTCATGTGTTTGGATGCGGCAGGTATATTCTCGTTCGTTATGGGACGGCTTTAAATAGGATATATGACTAAGCTCAAGATTTTACAAAATATAAATATTTTATCAAAATATAGGTCAATATGTGCCAATGGCAAAAATTCTCAATTGAAAATATAACGTCTAGCCGGTTTTATGGTCATTCAAAGATTCATGGGCAAGTCCATTTTAAAAGTATGAAATTATTAAAAAATAATTATACCATTGAATAATCCATACAATTTGCACCAACTATTATAATAGAACCACTGACATAAACGAAACATTTGATATAGCTACCATACAAAATTCAAATGAAATGCATACAAAATACTGTCGTGTGACGTCATATCTTAGTAGCCATTTGTATGGAGCGTTTTGGGTTTGCCCAAAATAATGTGATTTTAAAGTTGTGATATCTCAGGTAGTTTAAATGAGAATCAAGTGATTCTTTCAACGATGTTTCTATCATTGAGAGGTCTTTTGATTGCAAAAATAAAAAAAAAATAGTCATATACCGTATTAAGCCACCTGGATCGTATGACGCGATGGGCGTGACCAGCGGCGAGGGGCGCGATTTCTTCTCGTGAAGGTACATAAGTATGTTTGTTTTACTGTATCTCACCTTTGAAAGGCTGCGGCGTCGAGTCCTCCGTGACCGTATAGAAGTCAGAGGCGCTCAACCTTTCCGCGGGATCGACTGCCGCCGAGCGCTCCCTCAGCTGGACCTCCTCGTGGTCGGTGGGCGTGGCGAGCGGCGAAGGGCGCGGCTTCTTGTCGTGCCGCGGGGACTCCGGGTGCGCGGGGGCGGAGCGCCGCGACGGGGCCGAGAACATGCGCGTGTAGTCGTTCGCGCGCGGGATCACGTACGTGAAGCCCTCCCGCCGTAGGATCTCCTCCGGCCGCGTGCTATTCGACTGTCGAAAAACAATAAATAAATAATCACTTTATTTCCTCTTCATAAAGGTTTACATACACAGATTACATACACCGTGGGAGACCTATGCTTCGGCATGAATGGGCCGGCACGAGCAGAGTGATACCACGGACTCACAGAAAACCGTCGATAAGCAGCACTGTGCTGTTTTTCGCTGCGTGAGTGAGGGTACCGGAGGCCCAATCCGGGAGAAGGGTTTATAGGTTGGCAGCGCACTTGTGAGTCCACTGGTGTCGCGGGTTTCCCTGGTCGGCGACAATTGCTTACCATCAGGTGATCCGTCTGCCCGTCTGAACCTATGACTATAAAAAAAAAATACACTGCTTAGTCCGACATAGTTATAGGTGTACATTTATTTACCTTTGTGAGAGACTGATGTCTATACAAGGATAATCCCTGTGTTACCTCTGACCGGTTAAGGAAAGTTAACTGTTACAAAAATAAAATAATTAAAGTATGTTTGTTTCGGTCAACAATATAATTGAGTCACTCATCACCATCCTGGCCTGTACCCAGGGTTTCTGGGGTAGGCGCAGTATGTCTTCCTTCTCCGTACGTCCCTGTAATTCGTCATCAAATCATCCACGCCTTTTTCCATCATGTCATTCTTCCCACAATCTATTCATCTCTTTTTCGGCCGTCCTCTGTTCCTCCACCCACTTACATTCATACTCGTTCTCATTACATGGCCATACCAGGAAAGACGATTTGCCTTCAATTTATCAATGATGGGGGCCACTTTCGTACTTCCTCTAATATACTCATTCCTTAACTTGTCCATTCTCGTCACGCCACACATCCATCTTAACATTATCACCTCTATCGCATGCAATCGTCTTTCATCCGTCTTCTTAACCGCCCAGCATTCTGATCCATACAGGGCAACAGGCCTAATGACATATTAAATAATTGAGTCACTATGGTCCAAATGTACATTAAAAGCCAAATAAAATTTGTTGTAGGTACCACGCATGCTGCCCGCATAAACACGTTTTGCTAATCGAAGATTTGATAAGAAATTCACCATGACACTCATTAGGTACATTTCAACATCCGACTACCGACCCAGTTTAATTAATTATGCACTGTTAATGCCGTTAACACAGATTACGTCCAAATATTAAACCGCTCCTTAACTGGTAGAGCAGCTCTGACATGTCGTTGTCTCTGTCCTAAAATGGGCTTAGAAAGAGAGATCATGGTATTTGCACATCTCTGAAAGTATATTTTAGGTAAATATTAATTAAATTGAATTTATCAGACACTTTTTCTTAGGGTGTCATGTATTAGGTATACAGGACCTACATCAAATCGTATTCTCGAGTTTTTGACTAAAAATATAATTTTATTAACAATTCCACTGTGAGTGTTTTTTATCATAATGTGATAAACATATGACGCGGTCTTATGTAGGTATTTATTCCTTCCTTTCAAGCCCGTAACGCATGTGGGATGTGGCCCTATGTGTTACAGATCTATGTACCTATATGGGCGGCGGTGATCAAATACGATTATGCTCACTATTTTTAACAATGACACGTATTCTAAGAAAAATTACAGTTTTACTCGCAATAATTAATTAACAATATCTGTACGCGCGAATTTGATGACAGGCCATTTCCAGTTTCCACAGACAGATGCACTAGTGTTGTGTGTAGCGCTGTCATACTATAATGACGAAGCGCGGCCGTTTACAATGAGCCGCTTAAGAAGGCTCAAAGTCAAGCAGAAAGCAATGGAAAGGGCTATGATCGGAGTCTCCTTGCGTGATCGTATCAGGAATGAGGAGATCCGCAGGAGAACCAAGGTCAAAGACATAGCCCAAAGAATTGCATGCCTCAAGTGGCAATGGGCAAGGCACATTGCGAGGAGATCAGACGGCCGATGGGGCAGAAAGGTCCTCGAGTGGAGGCCGCGTACAAGAGGTCGAAGCCGTGGCAGGCCTCCTACAAGGTGGATCGCCGATCTGGTGAAGGTCGCGGGAATGCCTTGGATGTGGGCGGCACAGGACCGATCTGTGTGGAGATCATTGGGGGAGGTCTATGTCCAGCAGTGGACGTTTATTATTTAAAATGATGATGATGATGACTATAAACTGTATGCGTGCGCCGGGAGAAGTTGTTTTGATTTCTCAGCCGTAATAATTTTATATTTAAACTGTAGATACCCACACTCCTATTTATTTATTATAATAATTTAATGTCATCTATCTCATTATTATTTGATATCTTCTTCTTAATAGATATATTTAGACACAAATATAAGTATTATATACCCATATTACACACACGCATTAGGTACACAAAATACACTAGACAAACGTCTGTGGCACTCACTCAGCTGGGTGTCACTGAAAACCAGCTTCATGGCCTTGGACTGGGCCGTGACTTATGCTGAGTGAGGGCCATTTATACTAGACGTCATAACACAATATTCATTTGGCACTGCCTGGACATGATTCAATGTATTTTTGTTTTTATTAATGTATTTTAATTGTTTTCTGTTTGTGCCAATTATGTGATTAGAATTGCTGTATTCCCCGTGTTGTGATGTCTATAATAATCATTTTCTTTCTTCTTCTTCTTTCTAAACACTTACGGGGAAAGCTCCGGCGAGGTAGACGTCGTGCGTGGGCGCGCCCAGCATGGCGGGCAGGCGCTCCAGCCGCCGCTCCGTGCCCGGCGTGAACACGGAGTCGTTGCTGCTGTCCGACGTGGCCGCCGTGCCGCCCTCACCCTCCGCCGGCGGTCTGTTCCCGCCGTTCTGGAATGAGACACTCCTTAGGACCAGTTTTTTTACCCGTAGTTTCTTTTTAGTTAAATTAACTATAGTTCTGTCAAACCAATAGTCAAAGTGACGGCCTATTCCTAGTAATATAACTATTGTATTGCTCAAAGTGTTTACGTTTTAGGTCATTAGTTCAGTTTAACTACGGATAAAAAAATCGGCCTTTAATGATTTTTTTTTATGCTAGAGGCGACAAACGAGCAAGCGAGTCACCTGATGGAAAGCAATCATCGCCTGCCCATTAACATCCGCGAAATCAGAGAGATCGCTAATGCGTTGCCGGCCTTTTTAAAAAGGAGTACGCTCTTCTCTTGAAGGTCCCTAAGAATGAATGAATGATGAATGAAACCTATTACAAAGTTTATACCTGGTCCACTCGATATACATACACATATGGGTGATGTAAGAGTTATTGTGCATTGAATCATAAATCGCATGTAAATAAAAATGCTACGACATGATCTCGAATGAACCAAAGTTACGTAGTGCAGTGTCAAATATAAAGTATATTGTATCAGTGACTTGTTACCCGACTACGACAAAGCAAAAGGAGGGTTACCCTCCTTTTGATTTGATTTTGACAGGCTATGTATGTATGTATGTATGTTCATCTGTTTCCACGTAACTTCTAAACTAGTTATCATATTTGAACAAATGAGGTGTCGTTAGAAGCGTCCTGGTTGTCTTCTGGTTATAGGCAACATGACATCACGTTAAATTTATTACAGGGGACTTAGAGTAAGGAACTAAAAAAATTTTTGCTTGACGGTACCGTGTGGGGTATCAAATGAAAGAGCTTTTTTTTAGCACATTTCAAATGTGTAATTATATTTACATAACTAAAAATATGTTAAATAAAAATAAAGTTTAAAAACTAAAACCCGACTACCAAAAAACACGATCTAAAAAGTACAAAACAAGAAAATTGTCTCTGCTGAAATGATTATGCCGTATCGCCGTGGTCGTATGCCACCTACTGTAGCAAAACAGATTCATTTTAATAATAAATAAAATCATTGTGGCATACGACCACGGCGATACGGCATAATCATTACAGCAGAGACAATTTTCTTGTTTTGTACTTTTTAGATCGTGTTTTTTGGTAGTCGGGTTTTAGTTTTTAAAGTTTTTTATGATTTTAGATAATAAATGAAATCCTCTATTGTGGGGTTTTTCCAACTAGACATTCTATCGTCTATAGTTGATATTTTTATAGCAATCTTTTGCAATTTCTTTTTTTATTCTTACGTCTATTTAATGGTTATTAGTGGCTCCTGGCGAAAAAGGGTGCGCCCTTACTTTTTTAGGTATTTTAATAGATATTATTCTGTTATTTGAAATCAATACAAATCAAAGATCATTAAAATCGGCCCAGTCATTGATGAATAAGGCCCAGTCATTGATGAGTAACTATATCACGAGTTTGTTTCACTCATATGCTGAAAAATAAATGATTATTTTATCACGATCCACAACCAGTAATAATTCTTTGCATTCTATGTATTTTAATTTGAATACCTATAAAAGTTTCGTAAATTCGTTATTTCCGCTGTTATAATAAGCTGGTTAACTATAGTTTTTGACTTGTACAATCAAAAGCAAATTACTTAAATTTCCTATATAAATAGGTCATATTTTTATTGAATACCTACATATATAGTCAGTGCAAAAGGTCAACGGCTCACACAAAAAGCTCTTGTCTAAAATGGTATAAAGGTACTATATACGGATAAATTGTAGTGAGTAATCACCATTACGAGTCTGGCTTATACATGGTGACGCAAAGCACCGCGGACATGCATCAAGCCGAGCGATGTATGGTGTCGACGCTGCTGGCACGGTTACGTCATCGCTAAACAAATGCCGCCTAACGTCACGCTGAATGCTCATTAGGTAAACATTGACGCGATCAAATGACATTTGAAAGGTTACTGAGGCTTTGTATTCCTAGCACAACTTTCGTGAGGCTCGTGTGATAAAAGGCTGAGACAAAGAGTAGGTACCTACGATACATCCTAAATGCTAAAGATATACATTATGCTTATGAAAATTGATAAATACTTTTTTTGAGGTAAATGTTTAGGTAGGTCGGAACTGTCCTTAAATGAAAAAAAATCCTATAGGGCATTATCAAAAAGTTTAAAGTCTAATTAATTAATACGTCATTTTCTGTTTATCGTATTTGCGTCTAGGTAGGTAAATAAGAAAAGTGTTAACATAAGTAATTTGTTGTGGATGAACTAATTAGCGGCCAAATTACTACTATTTATTGACTGAAGTATGAATGGCGTAAGCATGAACCAAATTTTCAAGGAAAATCATTTTACGTAAACAACGCAAATGCAGCTCAGACACAGCTGGTTTACTAAATCGTCACACCTAATCTGTTGTTGATAAAAGTGACACATTTCAACGGACATGAAGTGATCGAACATCAATATCAGTATCAGCGCCACTCCACAATTATGTCATCGCAGAAATGATTACCCTTAATTACTAATTATTACTATGAACAAATGAAACTTATCTGTTACTACAGATTGTATGTTTAAGGCGACAGGTGACCCTAACTAGCGAAGTCAATCGATTTAAATTGATAGTAAATAAAACGGATATCTTTTTAAAAATTTCGAAGTTCGAGCCTCTTGGAAAAAATACATACTGTATATTAAATACTTATAATTAACTTTTTGATCTGTTTTTGCACTCGAAGTTTGGATTAACGCCATAAGTAGCCGATTTTAGCAGTAATTCATATTTCAAGTAGGAAGCAGACCAAAAAGTTAATATAAGTATTGAATAAATACCTATAAGTTCTTTTCGAGATGCTCGAACTTCGAAATTGTAAAAAAGATATCCGGTTTAGATGCTAACAATGAGGGTTTTCGCGTGTGAAAAATCCGCTAGATGGCGTAGTGTTGGACTGAGGTCCAACATCGACCGCATTGGTTGTTTAGTTTGTCAAATTGACATTTTGACAGATCACGTTTAAAAATAACCAATCACATTGTATATGGACCTCACTCCTATAGTACTCCATCTAGCGGATTTTAACACGCGAAAACCCTCATTTAAATCAAATGGCGTCGCTAAGTGTGTTTCTACCCGTCACCTTAAGTTTCAGAAGTTTTATAAGGGTATCATTATAGAGAGTGAACCAAAAACTGTATTATCCGAATTATATGCTGAGATGAGAACGAGGTACCTTTCTCATCTCAACTATCCGAAAGTAGATAGGTATGTACCTAATTCATAAAAAAAAATGGGACACGGAGAAAGTGAGTAAAAGCGTAACCATTCAAACTTATCGATTCAATTTCACGAAAGTTTTGGTAACTACCTGCCGATTTATACACCTACGTATTATAGATAGGTATAGGACTAACAATTAATAACCAGTTTATATAATTAGATATGTACATTTATTTGAAACATCGAAATATTAGCAGATTGAGGATTTAGAGAATCTGACTCACTAACAGGTTTAACCTCAAACTATAAACATCAAAACACATGGTTATTAAATATAATCACCAGGTCACGTTTTTACGCGAACATTCCAATATTAGCTGCTTACCTTAGGAATGAATAGGCCAAGTTTCCTCCCGTAAGCCTTTAACCGAGCGTTGCAGACATGGAATCCGTTTGTCTCCCGCGTCCGGTCGGACGTCTCCCGGACACCCGGGCTCGAGTCCCGTACGCCCGCTGACGTCCGCCCGTCACGCGTCCGGCCCGTTACGGTCTTGACTTTCTGCTGACAAACGCAAAATGAAATAACAAGGGCGCCTTTCGTAACACTCATTGAGAATTATGTAAAACAAATTAATAAATAAGACGAAACCTTGACACGCACTCAAAAACACGCCATTCACAGAACAACCAGTGACTGATCTTTCAAGAAACGAATGAGACGCACGATAAGATAATAATATTTACAGTTGTCATATTGTGACGAATTTGTAGAATAAATAATCTGGTTGTCACATATTATTAAAGTGGACGAATAGGAAGTAACCAATTAGGAAAATTGGTATGGCAAATTAACGAAAGCAAACAAAGCCAAGCGTATGGAATGTTACCTATTATGATGATTATGGTGATGTTGATTGCAAATTAGAATAGGTATATAAAGATTATAAAAAACAATAAAGTGCGTGATGTAGTATTTTAAAAGAACACGCAAGCGTACCAGAGGGCACAGAGTTGATAGGTATACTTTCCCCTTTTATTATTATAGATCTTTATGAGGATTGTGCACCAAAAGTTAAGTGAGACAATTCAGTGTATTTAAGTAATGTCATCTCACCTCGTGTTGAAGATGACGTACCATTCAGTTAGCATATAGATATTTTTCATGAAAAAATGACTTCAGCTAGGTGAGTTTACTTCGGTGTGCACTGCACCCAAACTTTGCGTAAAGATAAAACAGTCTCAAAGTATAATTATTTCTTAGGTCAGTAAGGCCTAGAACGGACGGTAGGCCGCGATGCGGCGTGCCGCACATACAGCTCCAGAATAATCGGAGCGTTTGACAGCTAGCCACAAATGAGTGAGTTGTAATCAAGCGGTTACATGTAACCATTCATGTGCGGCCTGCCGCAATGGCACGCCTTATCGCGGCCTACCGCTAGCGCGTTCTAGGCCTAACAGGCTCACTAAGGCCAGATACCACAAATCTTTATCCGTAGATAAATCTATGATATAACGTCTTTCTATAGAATGACAGCGCTGTTATATAGATTTAGTATCGGAATAAGATTGGTCGAATCGGCCCTCAATCCTCCACCAAACTCTAATTTTAAATCGAATGAAACGGCCTAGTATAAGACCCCATTATTGAAAATGTTGATCCTTAGAAAGTTTTATTAGGTCCCAGATTCTCTGGTCGCTTTCGCTGAAATGCAACACCAATCTTACTAAGTGAGGGTATGGAGTGGAGTATGGTATGAGGGTGTGAGAGTGCGCGACGCACCGGCAGCGGGGGAGGGCGCGAGGCGCTCGCGCAGGGAGCGGAAGGCGCGGCGGAAGCCACCCCCCGCCCGCCGCCCCGCCCGGCGCCTGCGCGCGCCCTTCAACAAACACCACCACCCTTACCGACTAACCACCACCGGGGGGACTAGTGTTGCCAATAGATCCAATACATAGATAGATACTCTATATTGCACAACATACAAAACTAAGTATACAGAGCTAGGTAGACAAAAAAGTATACCCAGCTCTATATACCTAAAAGCTAGGCATACAGGGATACAATGTACAATTTAGGCGGTCTTATCGCTGGGAGCGATCTCTAACAGACAACCTTCAGGTAAAGGACTTTAGATATAAGAGGGGAGGGTGGTGCAATCCTTTTGATATTCAACATTGATTAAGTAAATTTATAGTATAAATACATATACCTAGATAAGAAATAAAACGTTATCATAGCCTAATATATACGACTGTTACCTTATTAAAATACAATATAACCTACACAAATTATATAAAATATACTACTTATAGATACGTTACCAATCAACTTTTTTATGCCCAAAATAGTTATAAAACTATCTTGTTGTCCAACGTCAAAAAACTATATATTTTCCGCAACGTTCAATGGTGGCAATGTTACTGTCCAACGTACAGCGTGCAGCAGCTAAAGCGTATCGCAACAACGTTGCGACGCACTACTTGAACACCATAACCATTACCCGTTATCTAGCATTAGGTAGCTTATCCATTTTTGACAACTCTTCGATGTATTACGTTCTACAAAACAACTCGCAACGATCAAATCATTCGCGACAAAGCATGCTTCGTTGTGTGAAAGAACAGAACTATAGTATTTTTCCATAATTGCGAGTGAGATAGATATCATTTTAGACGAACGTGTACCAATATTTATTGCCAATCGATTTTGTTGAATAATATCATTTATTTTTAACGCATCGAAGTTCATAATGTGGCGAGTTTTAATAATGTACGTTACAACTCAACTAGGTTATGGAAATGGATAGTTATCAAAAATAGATAGTTTTTATAACGTTATTTGCAAACGTATTCGTTTGTAAATAACGTTATAAAAACTATTTACGGGTGCGTTTCGTTATTTAAAATAGCCATAACGACACAATATAATTTCTTTATGCCTCTAAGGCAAGATTCGACCAATCTCTATCCGTCGATAAATCTATGGTATAACGTCAAATTTGTATAGTATGACAGTGCTATACCATAGATTTAGTATCGGAATAAGATTGGTCGAATCGGCCCAAAAACAATGGCACAATACAACACAACATCACAAGGACTCTGGAATTGAGTCTAAAGACATTTTTATTTAAAACACTTTAAATGTCAACAGGATTTACGTAATGATTTTTAGTCCCGCCTAAAATATATAGTGTTGCCAGCATTGAACTTAAATGTACTAGTTAGTTCTACATATATATTGCAAAGTATTTTTTTCTTCAATCCCGCTAAGAACAGGCACACATTGAACACAATTTTTTTTGAAGTTCGAAGCACAAATGTTTTTTGTTATTTTAAAATGTAAGGTCATCAATATTACTGGATAACGTGTTTGTCATACAAACGAGATTACAACCCCCAGTAGGTAATATTGGCAACACTAGCACACATTATTTAAATGCTATAAACGCGCGAGAGAATATCGCAACAAGCAACACCTACAACTTGTTTTCGAAAATGGATTATCAGAAAATAATTTACAATCCAATTAATCCATTGTTGGTTAATTAAAAACTTGTTTACACAAAGCTGCATGTAAACAAACAATGTTTATTTACAAAACATCCGCCATCTCACAATTCCACATTGCGCATGAAACAATAATTTCTTCAATTTTGCTTACTATTACAAAACCTCGATAAAATGTCGGTTTTGCACTATGATGTAACAATATACTGCTTACACAACATAAACTTCTTTTGACCGATAACGATTTTCTCACGAGCGTTTTTGACTTTGTTTTTTTTTATGTGATAGGTGGCAGACGAGCAGACAGATCACCTGATGGTAAGCGATTGACGCCGCCCATGGACTCCCGCGACATCAGTGGAGTCACAAGTGCGCTGCCAACCTTCAAACCCCCCTTTCCCCCGAATTAGGCCTCCGGTACCCTCGCTCACGGAGCGAAACACAGCACAGTGCTGAAGCAGCACTGTGCTGTGTTTCGCTCCGTGAGCGCCGAAACGCCGGTTTTCTGTGACTTAAGGTGAAGGATATACCCCACTAACGACGCCAATTGATTTTAATTGTTACCTACTAAACCAGATCTGTTTTAAACAACTTGAGGGCTTCAGTCTCTCGGTAAACACCTATACTATTTATTTAATAGTTATAGTTAGTTATTTGATCTGCTTATGCACTCGAATTTTTAATTACCGCCAAAAGCGGAGACTTTTGGGGTGAATCAATTTTTTTAGTACAAAAACAGGCCCAACATTCGGGCATGGCTATTAAATAAATAGTATATGTATTTGCCGAGATACTGAAGCCCCGTAATTATTTAAAATATATTTGCTTTGATAGCTAACAATTAAAATCAATTGGCGTCGCTAGTGTTAGTCGCTAGCCCTACCTGTCGCCTTAAGCACAATATGTATAGTAAAGTATCAGCCTATATACTGTCCCACTGCAGGGCAAAAGCTTCCATCATAGAAATCAAGTCATCGCTACTATGATGCTTGCCAAATGCGGATTGGTGATCACAAACCCGAACTATGTCCATGACCCCAGGACCCCGTGATCACGTCCCGGTAACTAAACCATTAGACCAACAGGGCGTTGTATAGTATGACGAGTAGATAAATGACTCACCAGGATCAGCCGCTAGCTCCGCGACGGCGGCGCAGAAGGTTTCGAAGTCTATGGCGTCAGCGCCGGGGAGGAAGCTCTCAGCCGCGTCGCGAGAGCACTTCGTCACTTCTTGCAGCGCGTCGAGCGCTTTCGCGCGCGGCAATAGGCCAGCCCGTCCCCCAGCCGCGTCGTAGGTCCTCTTCAACCGCCTGATGGTGTACCCGAGGAGATGCCTCGGGTGCGTCCGCGCGCCGCGTATGACTGAGCGCGCGCACAGCAGCGCCTTAGGAATGTCCGTAAACACGGGCAGCCCTCGCCTCTCCACCGCCTCCTGCAGCGTCACTCGCGCCCGCGACAACTCCACGTATTCACTAAAAAGAAACGAGGTTACCGCATTAATATTTATCGCTTTCATTCAAAGGGTGATTCAATTTACGCGTCTAACCAGTGATGTCACCATCGCAAATACTCGTGTTGGACGGTCATGCAACATCAATTTTATCATTCGATCACTGCCACTACTTAGAAACAGTAGGTACTGTGACTTAACTGTATGTATAATAAGAAAATGAATAGTAACTACTAATAAATCTCCTAGATTTATAGGATCTGACAGAAACAACGTACACGTTTAACTTTAATTAAGATAGAATTATTTTATTGGCTAGTATGAATGATATATTACACCTATTTAATATCCAATGGAAATAATATGCGAACTAAAGTTAGAGAATAATCGACGAATATATGTGATTTCAACAAATCCATTCACGGTAAGTGGTAAGTTTATAATCTTAGTCAATCGAAATTCAAGTAGGCGCTTCGCCATACCACTGACATAATTACCTATTTTCTTATCTTCATGTTAAGTCTATGCGTAATATAAATGCGTATTAGCTAATGATAAATGGCTTTCTAACATATATCGACAATGCTGAAATTTATTCGCTGCTCGTTTCATGTGGGTACAAATAGATTACGATTAATTATGGTAATTAATTTAACTAATTTCGTAAAACAAATTAGCTTGTGCGTAAACCAATTAATACTAATAGTTGCAGGGCGGAAAAACTTGTCCAACTGACATGTGTATATAAGATAAAAATGCATTTACATTTTTTATACATTTTCTAATAACAAAAAAAAGTTATAGGTAAGTTGATAAAACGAAGATAGAAGTTTCCTGCAGTCAAATCATCGACCGACTGACTCGTGAATACAATAGGAGCTTCCCATCTCATGTGAAAAAATCGCTAGATGCGCACTCAGTAACATAGCTAGCTAGGCATGAGCGTAGACGGGGCGATAACGGCCCCACAAGCACCTTACCTAGGATTTTCACCCCTCCGAGACCACAAGCCGCCTTATGGACGGCATTCAAACACTCGTCGTCGACCACGATTGTGGTCGTGGCTGCGTAATATAAGGGAATCCATTGGCATCACATCTGTGGAACGGCTGTTCTCACTCGCAATGAACAGAGAGGATTTTGGAAAGCTGACGGCCAACCTTCAGAACTGAAGAGGCACTCAAAGAAGAAGAAGACCGACTATTGACCCCACCATCACCAGAAGTGGCTTGCCGTCCATTGCCACAGCACACCCATACCCTTGCACGGCTTCTACTCGTAGCTACGCAAGAAACCGTGGCCCGGCCTGCGTATCTAATAAATAAATATTGACAATATACAGCACCACACAATGGAACCTCAGACGGTGGAGAGGCAATGGCTGTCCAATTAGAGGATTTTTCACGTGTGATACTCAAAGCAAATAATACTCACTGGTCGGTGATTTTCTCCTGGCCAATGGTCTGATGGCGGGAGTACAGCCTGAGCACGAGCAGCAGCGCGGTGGGCGCCGCGGCCGCCAGGTGCGCAGCCTCCACGCTCGCGGCCACCGCGCGCGTCTCCGAGTCCAGCACGAACAGAAGCGCGCGCGCCGCCGCCTTCGCGCGGTGCTCCACCTCTATCAGCTCTGTCGACCAGTCGTCCACTTGCTGCAAAGCAACAACTCCCTATTATTATGGGATTTTTTTTATTTAAGCGGACGGCTATGTATGTCCTTTTCAGACCAGTATCACTGCGACCAGTTGGATCTATTGTGATTGCCACTGTGCTACATATCAGTCCCAAACCCTACACTTTTCAGAAAGTGTATTAGTTGTTTGGGATTGAAATCACTAGCTTTATGGGGGCTCAAAAAGTGCTTTCCCAGATGTAAGCTACGTTTGCGCATCAAAATCAAATATCTAATTCTTTATTTGCGTAGGCTTCTAGTAAACAGCACTTACAAATTGTCATACATTTGAATGATTTAAGACTATTTATAAGTACGTATGTATAATTTACATGTTAATACATTATATTATGTTGATACATAAAATATACTAAAAAAAGTAAATAAACATAATGCAATTCTACCACCGGCTCGGAAAGTTGTTTCTGCACGAGAAGATACGGCAAAAACTTTCATACATCAGTGGTCCGCATTCAGTGATTATGTGTATAGGGGTTTCATCCACTTCGTTACACATTCTGCAGATTCTAGTGTCGCTCAGTCCTATAGTGACTTAGTGCTTATTGAGGCAGCAGTGACCGGTTAAAGCTCTTACTGTGCAGCGTATGTTGTTTCTGCATATTATGAGATACAGTAGTAGTATCCATTTTTATTTATGAGAAAGGGAGGCAAAGGTACAAGCGAGAATAAGCAAGTGATGGATAAGAACGTGCATTCTGCATTCTGGTTTTTTTAAATCTCTGTGCATGTTTCCACTATTAGCCCAGTGGTGAGGAAAAACGTCGTGAGGAAATCTACACGTTTAAGATAGTTCAGGAACTATCAAAAACGTGTCTGATTCGCCGAAAGGTCAGACGGCAGTAGCTTCATTTTAATTACCAGACTCCTTAAATCATGGTCTAAGCACACCAACGGGAGGAGGCGCCTTCCTGCCATGAGTGCGGCGCTGCGGAGGACACGGCACACCACACCCTTGCGGAGTGTGTGCCGTGGGACCCGCAGCGTCAGGCGCTGGTAGCGGCGGTCGGCCAGGACCTCTCCCTCCCTAGTATAACGAGATCTATACTAGCGAGCGATGGGGCCTGGAAGGCCTTCGCTGCCTTCTGCGAGCACGTCATGGTAGCGAAGGAGGCGGCGGAGCGCGAGCGAGAGCGAGATCCCCTCGCAAG
Source organism: Marasmia exigua (assembly GCA_019059595.1). NCBI lineage: Eukaryota > Metazoa > Arthropoda > Insecta > Lepidoptera > Crambidae > Marasmia > Marasmia exigua. The sequence goes on along the minus strand of CM032464.1, from coordinate 5,910,861 downwards.
CGCGCTCCGAAGGGTGAGGAGGGGGAGGAGACGCCGAGCAGATGCGCGTCTCCCCCCTCTCCGCGAAGGGAGCCCGCTGGTGCGTGGTACGGGGCACCAGCACCAGCGTTGCACAGGCTCCCTTTGCTGCCCGATAGGGACGGCTCAGTTCTCCCGGCTGTCCCTATCCCCTCTCCCGATATGATACTCCCCAATATGGGCGATGAGGGAGAACCGCAGGGGGTTTAGTGGGTATGCCTTTGCCTGGCTTCTCCTTGGGAGAAGCCCCCCGCCAAAGGAGAGCCCCACATAACCCGGCCACCCCCCGGTGGTCTGGTATGCATAAGGTAGTCGGCTCATCTCTTGAGCCGGCGGCATTCCCCCTGCGAAACCAAAAAAAAAAAAAAAAAATGGTCTAAGCACACCCCGTACCCCGGGCGCCGAAGCAACAGGGAATTACACGAAATCGGCGTCCCTGCCATAATCCAGAAGGAAAAGTATTTGTTGCTGGGAAAGCATGCTACGTCTTCCATGACATCGTCACTTCCCATTAGGTGAGGAGATAAGTAGATGGTGGTCAAGTGTAAGCCCATCATAAAGAGTGTACTTTGAGCTTCAACATATTGACGTTGTAACAATGTCTATTAGACACGATATCTAAATTACTTTATATCAGTTGGTATGCCAATTCAATCTTGAAAGCGATAATTTTTGAATGATAAGATTGATAATATTTAATGGATCACTGTTATCGTTTTCATAAAACGTGGGATATCTGGGCATTGAACGGTTTAACACACGTATCAGTTGATTAATCAATCAAAACATGCATTATCACATTTTTCATGTTCAGGTATGAAAAGGAAAAAATCTGTATCTCAGATGTTGCTTTATCTACTGTCAATTAAAATTTATCTTGCCTTCAAAAACTCGCCTCAGGAATGCCGTTATTGTAATTAGCTGATTATGAATCCGCCCACATACATCGCGGCACATTATATTCGGCGATTGTCTCCAGCATACGTATCTATATGCGCAATAAACTTAGTATGTAGGTGCCTACGCCACTTTACAGTCTGCTTCATATATCATTATTTTATTACACACAAACCAATAAAGTATCTACCATATAAACCTTAACGCCGGCGCATAGGTCCAACGATGAGTAAGGCAATCAGAATCCTTAGCCGTAGAAACCATATTTAGCTGTTTAACAGCTTACCTTAAATATCAATCACGTTTTTCTTTCATACATAATAAAATGTAAACATTTTATTAGAAGCGACAACACATTAGCGATCTCTCTGATATCGCGAATGTTCATGGGCGGCGTTGATTACTTTCCATCAGGTGACTCGCTTGTTCATTTTTCGCCTGTAGCATATAAAAGAGACTATTGCAATATTTGGCACGAAAAGAAAAAAATATGGGATATTTTGTTTGTGAACCAGATGTGAAAGTTCCAATGTATAGTTTGTTAAATTCTAATTTATGATGAAGATCAAATGAAGTGGTAAACTGAACTGGCTAATAAATCCATCAATAAGGACGTGCTCGCGGGCTGGAGGCTAGAATTAGCGTGCGGTTACGAGAGGCTCACTGTATACGCATACCCGGCGCATTGTTAGCGCAATGCGATTAGCGCAGACAATACGCCGTTATGATGTACAAATGACTGACAGTTAGACGTGCAACCTACACTATACGTAGAAGTGCGGAATAGATCGTCATCGTTAACATGTAACAGTCTGAGCTTAACAAGATGATGTTGTTGACTCAATAATAAGTAATTTTCTTGTCTTTAGTATGGATTTATCCTATTCTCTTCAACCATCCCTGTTATTATTTCTGGTCTTGAAACTAAGAAGTCTCAAGAGTAGTAGGTAAGTAAATCAACTTGTAATAGTACTTACCTGATAACAAGAATTAGAACAATGTTGCGTTATAAATGTGAAATAGGGTCATGTTATTATTTATCATATCAGAGATGATACACAAAGGTATGTATCATCCCTAATTAGTTGCGTCGATGAGACGCAAATGCGGAAAACGGACATAACAAAGAATACCTATTCCTCTTATTCATAAAACGTACAACATGAAATATACGCATAAAAAGGGCGGGTGAATCAGCAGTTTTTATGATTAAAGGGGGTTTTCAAGTGTGAGTTACTCACCGGGTTAAAGTATGTTATCCCCATTTTCTTCAGCATCGGAATGGCGATGTCCGATCTCCAGGTGGTGGGGTTGCAGGAGCCGCCCAGGAACACCTCGTAGGGCGGCGGCGTGGCCTCGCTGCCTGCGCAACGCAACAAGTCAGCCAAATGATACATATACAGACTCTATCATACAACTACAAGACCTATTTACTACATCAACAATCAGGGTTTAGATTAAAGCCCCTAATCTGACTTTAATGGCCACATTATGCAAATTTACAGAATCATTTATCATTCTAATGATTTTAATATTATTAAAAGATACATCATACGATATGTATTACACATTTTCCTCAGTGTGTATTTAAGTGTAGGAGTGTATACGAGCGGTAACTATCCAATTCTTTAGACACAAGTTTAATATGTGTTATAGAACTAAAACCCACGCCTTCTAATGTATCTCTAGCACCATATCTAATGCGGCTACTGTCGACGTCAATACTACGTATGAATAATTCCTTAGTTGCTCACTATGGTCAGGAAAGAGAAAACGACGCATTCTAGAGCAGTGACATCTAAACTGGGTCATGAAAACACAGAGTATTCAGAGACGTTGGGAAACTACCATTGTCGTGAAAGATTCTTCTCATATTTCACAATTTGAAACACATTGTGAATAGTTGACCCTATTTCTAAGATGTAATCGAGGCACGCAAAAGAAGTATGGTTAATTACAAACAATTGTAGTGCGGTTGAGCACGCAATAGTGCGTGAGTGCGACCACAGAGTTTGACTGCATGCGGGAATAGTTGCTTCAAGATGACGACTCTTATTTATTATCTACTACAAGGCGATGGAATCGACGCTTACCTCCAATATGATAATGAAGCATGGCAAAAAATGTAGATAATCGATTTGTATGCTTATTATTTTTTCAACGAATAGTAAAACTATTAATAGTAATGACTAAGATTACACCTTCGATTAGAAAGCATCGCGATAATCCGAAAACGGAGATCCGTTCGTTCAACCAGCAGCACTCATCGTTAATGATTGATGTGTATCGACGCGTGGGCTGCAATACGGGCGCTGGGCCTCGCACTACTTACTGACACCCACTTGTCAGTCCATGCCATAAATAGGAAAAATGCTGACGATCCCGATGACAGACGAAATACATTATCAGGAGGTCCTATTTTTACAAAGTGCTGTAGGGATTTTCTGAATAATAAATGAAGTCTTGACTTCACGGTGCATTTAATGAACAATTCATTCAATGAACGCAAAACGTAGTCCAATACAACAATCCAATTCGGGAACCTCATTCAATGCCAAGCCGAAAACGTAAACAGCGCTGGTCAACAAACGAAGCAAGCATCCCTTCCTCCGTGCGTTACTTATCCAAACAACGTCCACATATTTACTGATTCCACGTGAACTTTACGACACAAGACATTTGCCAAAATCCATAGTAAGCTGCTTGCACATTTGTCACTTTCAATAACATTTAAATCCAGGGCGTGGGTTTCGCAAAATACTGATTGTTTGGTTTAACATTGAGATACTTATTTACAAAATATAATACACTTTAATAATCACTGGTTTACTACAATATTTACGATAGTTAGAGACGCACATGGTACTATCATAGTTGTCGGCGGCATGATTGCGGATGCGTCCGTGCAGCCAGCGAGCGCCGCTCTGCACGATGTCCACAGTCGAACGGTCGACGGCCAACTGGCGTCTGCGGCACTCAGCACTACGCCCAAATACTAGCCAATTCCGCATTTTAAAATATTCCGTTATTCCTATAGCAGCAAAGACATCGCAATCGGCCATGGTGGTGCTAGCTCATAGACTCGACCGTGAACCCGTTAGTGCATATTAATTCTGTAATCGACATATAGGTGTCAATGATGATGGATGACGCATAAAGCCAAACAGCTAATGAAAGTGCAAAACTTGAATGTGTTTGATTTAATAAATCTGCGTGAATTTACAAAGTAGGATAAATCAACGATTTTTCAACAATGATGAAGGAATCCTTTCATGTTCTGTTACAACACTGCACAAAAAATACACACGTTTTGATGATGATGATAGAGAATACCAATGAGATTATTTTTGCAATTATAACCGGTTCTATTTGCTTAATCGGAACCGGTTAACAAGCGCAAACAAGACATTGTTTTGATCTTGTCGCTATACGGAAGGATCCGGGAGACAAGGAAGTAGAGACGATTTGTTTACGGCCCTAATCATTTGTGCTTTTTACATCACACTTGTCGTCCATGTATTTTTCTATGTTCGAATTGGTCAACGAAAAAGCGTGAGTCGCATCGCACCAATACTTCCGTACTCCATTTATAGTTTGTGCGGAAGAGCTCGGGAAGGACGTTCAAGATATTTATTTACGTAAATGTTCAATATGCCTTATATGATCTATGGAATCGCAAGAACAAAAATACATTGCGCAAATTGATTTCAACCATATATTGATGGTTATTCCGTGTTTTATCTATTGATGAAACTCTGTAAAGCTATCTCTACTCGTACATTTTCCATGTCAAGGACATAGCTATTATCTACCGACGTATATTTGTTTATACCTGAAGTCCATACCTATTATTACACGTTAGTCAGATGCGCTGGGATATTGACGCAAATTCAGCACCACGAGCAGCGAGTGCAAAATCCAAACGAGTATAATAAATATTACATAAAAACGAAGCAAAGGGGCAATTAAAAACGAGTGATGACCGTACACCCTATGAATGTACTACGGGCCGGGCGTGAGTACAATCACACCATATACAACGTGACTTTTATAGTCATCACAGTAATAAATAAGCTTTAGAATAAATCAATTCTATTGCATTGAATGTTAGATACTAATAATAACGTTAGGTATTGTCAATTTGGCAGTCACATTGTGACAAGGACTATAGTGATGGCGTTTCCCATAGGTCATGCCAAGTAGCACTTACAAGATCAATACTTTTGATTGCAAAGATATAAACATAATACGAATTTAGTCTTATTTACAGATCAAAAGTCAGGGCATAAATTCACGCAGTCATCATGACAAAAGATGAGACGCTTAGCACGAACCAGTATAAATAACAGCTTTGGTTGATAAGGTTGACATTGGTGCAAGGTATTGATTGGCCTATTGGAGTAGGGAGTGTCGTGTCGTGGGTTCAACGTGTGGCCGCTAGCACAGGCGACAGACGCGGCGTGGGAAGCCGCTATCGGCGCGACGCTGGAACTATACATTCACGTAAAGTGGACGTATAGAGCGCATCATAGCACGCGCCGGGCGGGACTGCCGCAGAGTATTTCTGGATTGGTACCGTGCGGAAAGTTTAGTCACGATTTGTTTGATTGTCGGACGCCGTCTCTGATCGACCTTCCGCACCGCAAAATAAATGAAACCCTCACGGCTTCAACAACGGAGAAACACGCAAATATAAACAGCACGGAAACAAACCGCAACTCGAACTTGTCACCAACATTTAGAGGCCGTAAAATCTTTACAACCGAATGTTTACGACCGAAAGACCGCTTTCGCACATTGTTACAGAGACTATTTTTCTTACCGTTTAAATGTTTGATAGTTTCCTTATCCCGCAGTTCTCTGTCTACGTTCCACAGCGGCGATTCGGGCTTATTCGGTGTCCTGCGAATGAAAACTGAAATTAGAAACAAAACACAATCGTTTGTGAAAATGAAACTGAGTAGGCGTACACAATGATAGTACTGTAAATAAATGGCGCTGTTTTTCGATGTGAAAATAAGTGCATGTAATGATTCAGTGTATGACAAATATCTTATTGTGTGGCATTCAAGGGTCAACGTACGCGGCAACGGTAGCGGCAGCAGCAGGAGTCCTCGGTTCAAGACCGGGTACGCGGCGGAACGCTCTAAACGTCATCAGCGAAATTAAACTGATCGTCAAATAGGAAAGGGCGCCTACTTATCTAACATTACTTTGTAAATCACTGTTGTGTAGCGAGATGTCAGCCTCGATGTCAACGTCTGTCCGGAGGAGATATTTACGTATCCATCAAGACAACATATCAGTGTTGTAATCATGATATGCATTTACTCAAATGCAGTAAACATACAATATTTATTAAAGGGAAAAGTTAAGTCCTATTTAAACGAGACGTAGATGTTGTTGTATTCAACAACACAATATTAAGTTGTTTTGCTTCCCGGTTATGTTATGGTGACGTAACCGCGTCACGAGCCCGTGATATTCAGGACACGTTCTCGACGTCTAACATCGTGCACATGGCGATATTAAATCTCTATATTAATTGTAATAGCAGGTTAAGAATACAGTTGATGCCATAGTTACTAATAGGCGGATTAATTTTATTGCCACAGCATTTGAACGGATTAAACGCAATAATAACATCTATAGCTTTTATATGTAGCTATAAACGTTATTTTTGTTTGTGTTCATTACGATGAAGCCAAGATACATTACATCTATAGCAGATAAATAGAACTAAAAGGTGTCAATAGGCCTCCTATCTAGGTTACTAATAAAGTAACTATACGATACTCCAGTTAAAGAATACCTACTAGGATTTACTATCGGAAAACTTAAATGTAGTTAACTACCTATACATAGGACGCATAAATCTACTACTGACCATGTCCCAAAACGCTGAGATGAATGGTAACAGCTGTTATTATAGGTATTCCCAATTGAGATTTTCCGAGTGAAGTAGACTAATCGGCAGACGGTAACATAGCACTTACTCATAGCCGGATCTGCCTTGGAAGCCATCGGCGCCAAACGTGAGCGACTAGCAATCAAATACATATTTGGAGTGAAGCAGACAGACGGTAACAAAGTGCGTACTCATAGTTCAGATTGCCTCAAGAAAAAGTTGTTCAGGTAAGCTGGGAACACGAAGAACTCTTGAAACATGAGCGAGTTGCACTGGAGTAAAATCCGGAAAAACAAATGAGCGACAAAATCAGTATGTGGTGCGTACACACTGCCGGCCTGACAGGTCAGCGGTGACTCTCGGAACCTAAGCGACTTGTATTGAGATGCAGACAAAGCGTAGAAGGCAACATAATATATGATGCGTACTAACTGCCGGGCCTGCCTGGAGCGGTGTCGCTGCTCGGCGGCGAACACGCAGAACCGTTGGATCCTAAGCGATTTGTACTGAGATGCAGACAAAGCGTAGACGGCAACATAATATGTCGTGCGCACTCACTGCCGGGCCTGTCTGGAGCGGCGTCGCTGCTCGGCGGTGAACACACAGAACCGTTGGATCCTAAGCGATTTGTACTGAGATGCAGACAAAGCGTAGAAGGCAACATAATATATGATGCGTACTCACTGCCGGGCCTGCCTGGAGCGGCGTCGCAGCTCGGCGGCATACACGCAGAACTGTTGGATCCTAAGCGATTTGTACTAAGATGCAGACAAAGCGTGGACGGCAACATAATATATAGTGCGTACTCACTGCCGGGCTTGCCTGGAGCGGCGTCGCTGCTCGGCGGTGAACACGCATAACCGTTGGATCCTAAGCGATTTGTATTGAGGTGCAGACAAAGCGTAGACGGCAACATAATATATGGTGCGTACTCACTGCCGGGCCTGCCTGGAGCGGCGTCGCTGCTCGGCGGCGAACACGCAGAACTCGCCGAACGTGAGCGTGAGCGATTTGCGCCGGGCGCATTGCCTCGCGCATACCAACATTTCGAACACTGAAACAAAAATACACTTTCAATAAATACTTTTCAGGAAATAGTAATATGCCAGGATTGGTCCGATCGTCCATGGGCGCCGGCAATCGTATACCATCAGGTAATCTGTCTGCTCGTATGCCCCACATCTCGTCTGTCACTTATAAAAGTCATCGCTCCTGAAGTGCAGCGTATGCTTAGACCATTATCCAGGATTTGGGAAGTCTAGTAATCAATATGAAGAGACTGCCGTCTGACCTTCGCAACCGTTAGTTAGACATGAAACTAATCCAACTGTACCGCGGTTAAACGTTTAGAATCATTATTCCAACAACTATTGGGTATCCGGAAAATATCCGAAACGTGCAGGTTTTCTCACGAAGTTTTCCTTCTCCGCCGAGCTAATGGTAGAAATACGCACGTTCTTATCAGTGGATAAGAACTCAGTGGAGCTACCATCACTTATAGATTATATCTTTGAAGTTTTGAACTTTCCCGATAGACGTCCTGAAAAATCCGTTTTCAGATTTGAAAACGGACTTAGCCGTCTTAAGAAATACAGCCCGTATACCTACCTAGTATAATTACTTCCGTATGTTTATACAAAGCGATTGAGAGACTATGAACTTCTTTTATTCATTACGTTTAGTCAATACTAAGACGCAAATAACTAAAAAACCCTTCCATTCCTGATATGTAATATCATTAATTGTCAAAATTGCGTCTAACCTATTAAAATTTAATCGAACTCCTTTAAACAGGCAGCTCTCAGGCGGATGTCAATAATCAACTTTTGAAGCATGGGCGGTCGATTAAGGTATACGAAAACGATGATGACATCATTAGAAAGACACAGTAAAGTAACAAACATTCAGAAAAAGGCCTTGAATATATAAAAATAAACAGATCTTTATTGTGATTCCAAAATGCGTTACTATTTTGGGATTTATTGTCACCTATCTATATGTATATGATCTGACTGCCTCGGTGGTGCAGTGGTTAGTAGGTCGCACTTTAAAGCGACAGCTGAGCTTGGGGTCCCGGGTTCGATTCCCGGGTCAGGCCAAAATTTGTACCTGAGTGTTTCTGTTAAAAAAATCTCAGTGTCAGCTCGGAGTCTGGAAGTTGGCGGTCTTGTACCCCAGTGCCTCGGAAAGCACGTTAAGCCGTTGGTCCTGCGCCTGATCCCTCTATGGTTGTGGCACATTGTTGTCCCATCGAAATATGAGGGTAAGGGAATAGAGAGTGCACTTGTATCTGCGCAAACACTTGTGCACTATAATATGTCCTGCGTCGATGGCTGATCTCTGATGATGCCGCCATGACCGAAATATCGGGTTGGAGGACATTATTATTATATGAAAGAAGGGCACTTTTCCATTGTTGAATTATAAAGATTATTGAATCTATGTGCTTACACATTTCTATAGGCACTCTGCGGTGAGGAAACTTGCACAATACGGACAATTTCTCAAGCTGTGGATATTCAATTATTCTGAACTTGTAACTGTAATCTAATTGTTTGGTGCTCTTGTCCGATTTGCGGAGGTCAAACGGCCACCGCTTCAACATGTAATGACCAGACTCGTCAAATCCTGCATATTAATCCAAGTGTAGGCTTTATAGGAGAGGGATTAAGCAAGAAGTTGGAAAACGAAACAATAAATAAAACAGCGGAGTTACAAACAGCACAAAGAACCCTAACAAAGCACTCGCGTTAGATTCAATCAGGTGTCAGAAACTTTACAACAGGCAAGTAGCAATTACGTGCAGATTAATGTTTACGAGTAGGCCGCACGACCAACAAAGACAATTAAGAGTATTAGGAGCCGCTCCACGAGTCATACGCATTAATCAACGAGTTCATAGTGAAATAAAAATAGATGAACAATAGATGGAGCGTAGTTATCTAGCGTAGCGTAACAATCTAATAATTGTCACTATGAAGATTTATATATTTACGATGTGGCGTAAAACATCCATGTAACCGCGATGCTATTTCATTTTAAATGTTGTTACGTTTTCATTCGTCTATCAAAAGTAACATTTTGTAATATTAGCAGAATTAATATCGGTTCAACCTTGTAGGATTGCGAATTAGATTGAGAATAATTTAGTACCTATTTCCTCACTCCATATATAATTTAATTAACCAAACGTTTTTTAGTATCTTAATTTATAATTCATTTGAATGAGTAAAAAAGTTGAATGCCTAAGAAACATGTCAATGAACGTAAATATTTCTAAATATAAATTGAATTTAGAAACTTGTAATGGGGCATATTCGACCAACCTTATTCCGATACCAAATCTATGGTATAGCGCTGTCATTCAATATAAATCTGACGTTATGTCATAGATTAATCCACGGAAAAAAAAATGGTCGAATCGGGCTTTAGTGTGATTAGATAAAAAATCAACAAAATGTTGATAAATACTTACTGTATATAATATAGACATTATGAAACCCATTAGATAATAATATAATATTACGTGTTGATTTATCAGCAAACTTGTACAATTGTATACTTAAATCAAATTATTTTTTATTCAACCGAAAGTCATTGCGTACAATACATTCGACGCGATGATCGCGACTCCTCAGCCGCGCAGACAGGAGGTGCAACTGATGAGAAAGAGAGTGTGTGTATTTTCGCGTACTCAAATTGCGTTTCGATCTTGGAGGTGAAGTCACACGTTGGTCATCGCTGCAAGTGAGCAATGAGGTGAGATCACGCGGGTCGCACGCGCAACACCTGTCGCAAGCGGCAACAATACCTTCAGTTGTACTTCTGTTGCAGTAACGGTAATTGATAACGTATAAAATGATATATACGATCTGATGTCAGAATGCTAATAAACAAAGTGTCAGCGTAAGGCGTAGTCAGCTTCAGTAGCATCTGGTCTGCTCGCATATTAACAGTTCCCTTTGTCCACGTGGTCAAACTAGGTACAAAAGCTAATGTTCGTCCAAGATGAATATTTTTATGATTGAACTTCTTTAGTGGTGGAAACTACAGTCAAGCGGGCGTGATGGTAGCTCAGTGGATAAGAACGTGCTGGAGGTCGTAGGTTCGAATCCGAGCATGCATCTCTACATTTTTCAAATCTATGTGCAATATTAAAGTCGAATTAGGGATTTGATGCACCAATGTAAGAAATTCTAACAATTTAATCGTGTAACCACGATTCCATTATACTCGTTCCCCTGTCTAAGGATCGAGAAGCACGGCAGTCGCTTCATTGTTATTAGCAGACACACCAAATCTTGGATACTAGACCAAGTGTACCCCAGTGCCCCAAAGTGATACCTTGGAAGCAACCGGGAATAAGACGCTACAGTCATCACCATCTGACAGTCACGCATAAACATCGATCTTATTGTACGAACGATATTGGTAAAGCTTACACGATTAGCTTAGGGTATGTGCGTCTTCTGTTTGGCCGAGTGCAGAAACCGTACAATAAACCAAACAAAATATGAACAGGTTAACACAAAGTGCATCATGGATATAGCTCCTGGAATTGTAACACATTTAATCATTTCAATTCCATAAACTTTGTGGTTGGTTACCTCGTTAACCAAGTCGGATTGATAGATGTGGTAAACGGACTATTTACACTTTCAACTATACCGCTAGCACCATCATAGTGCCTTGTTACCCTAAAAATTCACCAAGCCACGTCAGAAAAACTGCAAATAACAAATGCTAAGTACCTAATAACTATGACCATTATAGCTCTGACGGATAAGACAAAGGATATGGTCTTAATAATAGGAATTATTGCGATAGAAAATTACTTCATGCCTGCCACCAGTGCCACCACATCGGCGTCTTTGTGTCTGCCGGCGATGACATAAACCTATGAACTAATAAATTCACGAGTTCCGCTCATCGTATCTACAAAGGCAGTAATTTTAACATTTTCATTGAGACAAATGACTGAAAGTAAAAAGAGGTTGTATGAAATTCATTATAATATTATGTTCTCTAACCGATATTTCGGCTATGGAGGCATAGCAGCACGGTCACGCAAGAACGCAGGCAGGACATATTACAGTGCCATAAGAATAAGAATAAGAATAATATTTATTTCGCTTAAAAGGTGGTACATGATGATCTTAAAACATAATGGAGTTTCACACATTTTGTCAGAACCTGACATGCAAAATTAAAGTATTTTAAAATAATCTTTAATATAATAAAATTTAAACAATCATAAAAAATCAATAAATTACACTTTTCTAAAAGATTCAAAACAGTCATTAACAGAATAGAAACAGTTTTGTATCAACCAGATTCTCAATCTCCTCTTGAACATTCCAAACGGTAAAGACTTTCAGCTCATCGCTCAATCTGTTGAATATTTTGACTGACACTTGATAACTATTCATATTGTTCAATTTTGTAGTTATTTTGTTTAGCATCAGTTTGTTGGGCTATCTTGTTCTTGTATTATGCGTTTCTATTCGCGTTTTGTATAAATTTGAATTGTTTTTCACAAAGACGCATAGCATTAGTGTTTGCGTAAACAAAAGTGCACTCTCTATTCCTTTACCTACTTCATATTTCGATGGGACACCAGTGTTACATGACTGGAGAGAGATCGGGCGCAGGACCGACGCATGGGACCGCCAACTTTCAGGCCCCGAGCTGATACTGAGAATTTCTTAACAGATAATGTCAGGGCATCGAACTCGTGACCTCAAGCACCGCGCCGTGGCTTTAATTAATATTGATTTGAGTAAATGTTCTAATAAGATCGATTTTGTGCAAGCATGATTTCCATTTATATTCGTTCACGGAAAAGCTTTGGATATTATCCAACACCTAATAAATAATAATATGTGATATATGACACATTAACTTTGCAGACAGCACACCTTTACAAATGTCAAGTCATAAAAAAGTTAATGAACACTAGCCATATTAACTAAATGATCCGTGAGGCGAGTGCAGCCGCGAGATTCACTGGCGGCGGATAACAAAGAAGCGTAACCTACACACGGGGTGACACGGGCCCGTATATTGTTTTATGTGACAGGGCCAATCGTCGAAGGCATCGTGTTTGTGAGATACCATCGCCGCTTCATTGACCGTGTATGTCAGAAACCATTTTTATGTCAATCAATGTTTTACAGTGTTTGAATAGGCGTCACAAAACTCTTGAGTTACGGGGCGGGATCTTTATAAACTGCACCACAAATTGTTTTATGTGACAAGAATATATGGCCTTTGCATTAATTGTACTGGGTAACTATACGTTTCATTTAATAATACCTACCTAGAGAATAACTTTGTTTTCGTTATTCAGGACAATAGGCATTACAAATTAGAACAATTCAAAAATTGGTTAGTATTGATTGGCACGGATTAGCATTGCCTTTTTATTTAACAGGTGTCAGACGAGCAGTACGATTACCTTTTATTAGTATGGTGCAAATATTAGGTATATATTTTTTACATAAAATAATGTTTACATTTTATTTGTATAACTCTAAAGCCCGTTTTGACCAAACTTTATACGAGAACAAATCTATGGCAAAACGCTACGAGTCGTATGGTATGCGTTAAACCATAGATTTACTCAGGGATAAAGATTGGTTGAATCGGGTCTTAAGAGTGTCTAACCTATGCTATTAATATTAAATAACATTATGCTAAAACTATGTTCCCTGACAAGTTTCAAAAAGAAACAACTTGTCATTCATAAGTCGGCGTCAAAAGTTACAAGTTCTGCAATTTGCTACATTGATTGTTTATTACTCTGTATCTCATTATAACATTCATAATTATTTTAGTCAGCCGGCATACCTAAAGTTATTTTGAGTAATGGTAGGTATTTATTTATGTACTTTTTAGTGCATATTTATGGCAATTAATCACCGTCAGCAACAACAATCCCCTATTTACTTTGACCACGTAACAAATAGATAGGGAATCGGCCGTCTCAATCAGACAAGGTATGTAATTACTGGCAGTTTGCTGCTGATTCGTAGATTGCAGATAGCGAGCAAAATGCAATAAATTGTTATCTGTGTAATGCAACTGTTGCAATGCATCATTCCTATTAGTTAGAAGCAATTTATGACATGCGGAACCAGCGCGAGTAATTTTTAATAGAGTATTGACATTTACTGTTGATTCAGCCTGATGGTTGATGGTGACGTAATCGTGTTATCGTTCATTCAATCGGATGAACATTCATCAAGCCGTTTCGAACGAGCGGACCGGAGCGGAGCGGAGCGAACGTTTGAGCGAGTTTGTGTTTCGAACAGTCGGGAGTCTTACATTCACAATATTATGTCACATTGAATTGAATAAGGAGACTTTAAATATCCTTAAATTATTATGAAACTAAATCATACTAATTTCATCGATGAAAATTTTTTCGATGAATTTCGCAAAGGCGTTGAACAAATGTTGTTCAGGTAGAACACGTGGTTAAATGGATGTAAATGTTCACAGATACACCCTGTATATCTCATTGTAAGTGCAATGTAAATTTCTTATGAGAATAAATCATCTTTAAACTTAAACCTACATTCAATCAATTTCTTGATAAGACAATTTTATTGTAAAGCTCATACAGCAAAAGCACTCAAAGTTAAAGTAGACACTAACGGGATTTTTATTAAAATCTAAAATGTGATTTTAAATTAATACTGCACATTAAGGAATAAGTTCCAAAGCGACGGCTTTGGACGCAACCAAGAATGACACAGGGGTTTTGGAGACAAAGTTAGAGTATAAACTCCGAAACGGTACAAGCAGTGTAATGTGCCGAACCATGACACGACTCTAGCTTGCACGTCCGTTATCGTGAGCTTACATCACGGTTCGATAAATGTCTCTAACCGCGACGTCTCTATAGAGCTCGAAAACGATGTCAAACCGAACGAACTATAAACACTATTATTGGTGCTTACTAAACTTCCTGACTTCTGAACCTGATCTCCATAATTTTTCTTTGTACTTTTATTATCTTCTAAGGTACATAGTATTCATTGTTTTATTACTTACTTATTAAAATTCAAGCATTTACCCTTTTGAGCATTTACTCGTCCGTCGTAATGATATTCGTCCACCATTAGGGCCGCCCAGCTGATTTGTAATTGTATGACGTATGTAATGTACGTAATGTAAAAATTTAAATCAGCTATGTCTATACAACACACTTAGTTGAAAAATTTAAAAAGGTAATGGTTATTTGATATATTTCTTGCAATGTAAGAAAGTATGTCTGGTGACCTGTTGTAATACGGGTTTTTAATAATACCGACTTCAGGCACCAGTCTTCCATAATGTTAAGGGTCTAAACTCAAGTCGAGACACTCAACTTGTTTATTGCAAAACCAAACCTTTGAGATACACTAAGCTTTAGCTCTCTTACCTATGTATTTTAAAGAGAAAAATTATCAATATATTTTTTTATTTCAAAATATGACGACATACGACTACAGAAACACATACTTGTACATGGACGAAGCGATGTGTGTGTGCACTATGGTAATTTTAAAATAAGAAGACGGTGTGATGTGACATCAAGTGACATTTACATGAAAGCGACAGATTTTGCATTAGAATGACGGACACGCTATGTTTTCTTATTTCATAATTCTGTCAGAGTAAAATACTGGACGCAGTTGTATATAGATACAGATAGATACAATTTAACAAAAATAGAAATCCACACACCCGTAGAATTATGTAAATAGGTATGTATTCCAAATTAGCTGAATGCTTACCCTGGGTCTTAGTAGGATATAGTTCGATGTCGTTGAAGAGGCTCTGTATGCGGTCGGCGGGCGCCGGCTGGTCGGGCGAGCCCACCCGGCAGCTCCAGGCACTCGCCACCTCCCTGGGGACAATAGACACAACATTTAATAATGATATCAAATGAGACATGTGTCTACTTTGACAAGTACGTACAAACAAATCATTTGAGTTATTTCGGAGGAGCCGCATGCTTATCTTCCTATTAAGATTGAAGACGAAACTTTACCACAGCTTTTAAGTTACAGAATAAAGTTGTTTACTTAATCATGTTCTCAAAAATGTAATCTAAAGAGATAGATATCTTGATTCGGATAACTAGGTGGTATTTTGTAGTTGTAGGCTCTACAGTCGAATTTGTTAATATTTACAACAAATAAAACAATACTTTTCTAGTTAGTTTAATAAAAATCCCGTTAGTGTCTCCTTTAACTTTGAGTGCTTTTGCTGTATGAGCTTTACAATAAAATTGTCTTATCAAGAAATTGATTGAATGTAGGTTTAAGTTTAAAGATGATTTATTCTCATAAGAAATTTACATTGCACTTATAATGAGATATACAGGGTGTATCTGTGAACATTTACATCCATTTAACCACGTGTTCTACCAAGTTAATACTATAACATTAAATAAATATTTTTACAGAGGAGATGTGTTTTCCGACTTTACCTAAACTATGCGACATATTTTTCCAACGATTTTAATGAATGATAAATTAAAAACGAAACTCAACGCAAAGTAAAATAAACAATACTTTTTAAAAGCAAAGCTGGCATAGCCAGGGAAACGCTTTTACCAGCCAATGTAAAAAAATACATAAAGCGTGACTTACATGAGAGCTTTACAACTATATTTATACACACATGAGAAATGAGAATGACCCATCAGAATCACCGTAAGAGATAAACGACGCTTAGGCTTGGAGTACAGTTCCAACTGAAATACATACATAGTAGAGCTGCCCTTTAAATATTACTGAAGCAGATAGCTGACATGCGTGTCACGGTGGCACGCTATGCGTCGGTTTTTATTTCTACCAAGCCGCTAAACGTATAAGCACGCCTATGTTCCTAAAAACCTACCGAAAAGTTTTACGACTAGAGTGATTGTAGGTAGAGTCAAAACATAAAGGTCATTTAGGTATACACAACAACAAAACAATAATTATTTAAACACTAAAAGTAGCTCAACATTTATCTTGTTTTGTTTGTTCTTAGTATACGTTAAAACTGTTGTTTGTTTGTTGAATGACTGTTTATTTTTTTGGTAAATAGGCTAACGCTTGACCACAATCGCACCTGATGCAAAGCGACGATGAGGTCTAAGATGATACGCGTTTGCCTAAAAGATGCCTGTTCACTCTTGCCTTTAAGATGTCCAGATTATAGTTATTGGTCAGGAAAAACATTTGTAAACTTTTGTGACAGTATTATGGCAGGGATCATACTTCTTATATTACATATGTTCCTATGGACCTGTTATTATAACTATAAGAACTTATATTACGAAGTGAATCAACAAGAACCAAATAAAGTGTTCACTATGATAGGTAGGTATATCATATGACTTCGCTATGTTTTTACCAACAACAAATAATGCATTTCTTATTCCTCTATGGCGATCATAAATTGTGAATTTAAAAATATTTAAAATAAAAATATTATTGTTTATTTGTAACATTTTTGGTTTGCTTTGGTATTAAGGATGACGGGTAGGGCACACTAGCGACGCTAGACACTTAGTACTATTTATTTAAAATGTTAGGTCCAACGTGTACGCGAAAAATTAATTCACGCCAAAAGCGGCCACTTTTGGCGTGAATCAATTTTTCGCGTACAAAAGGACCTAAAATTTGTGCATGGTCATTTAATAAATAGTAATAAGTGTTTGCCGAGAGGTTGTAACCCCGAAATTGTTTAAAATTAATCCGGTTTAGCAGCTAAAAATTAAAATCGATTGGCGTCGCTAGTGTGCCCTACCTGTCACCTTAAGAAGAAGGAAAGCTTTTTAATTTTTTGGACAGATGTAACGATTTCAGTGAATGCTAACCTTTTCGAATGCGCAGACTTGGATAAATTAGACATTTTCTTTCGAACGCCCTGTTGGTCTAGTGGTTTAAGTACCGGGCCGTGATTTCGGGGTCCTAGGTTCGATTCCCGGGTCGATCGAAAGTATGTTTCGATTTTTTCGGACATAGCTTGCGTGGACACTGGTGTTGCAGGTGTCCATGGGCGGCGGTAATCGCTTACCATCAGGTGATCCGTCGGCTCGCCTGCCACCTATATCATAAATAATCCGCATTAGGCAAGCGTGGTGATTAAGCCTAATCCCATCATAGTAGCGATGACTTGATTTCTATGATGGAGGCCTGTGCCCTGCAGTGGGACAGTTTATAAGCTGATACTTTACTTTACATATTTCATTTGTGTTTATAATATGTATCTAGTAATTTAATACTCTTGGCTTGGTCATGAAACGGCTATGGACGTTCTAACACGAACATTACATTTACACCGGCAATAAAGCGGTTTATGGAGGCAAAACAGTAACGACTCTTTCCAACATTTAATATTAGGTATTAAATTGATACTTAGGCATTACTTATAAAACTTAGAAAGCTGCTGTAAATTTATAGCTAGGAGAAAGTTCTCACGAGCCTACTTTTTCCAAATTATATGACGGGTCGAAAGTGACTTTTAAGTTATACATAATATTATTTGGGATAATATGATATAGGTACTATAATATTGGGATACATACCTACATACCATTTTTTTCCAATTCGGTGCCAAAGCAATGATAACTTTTAAGATAACGATAGACTACGTCTCTAATATCAGGCCTTTTGTCATTAGACCCATGGAATTTGCAGACATAAAATAATAAACTGTATAGCTACCTACATTAATGTTTCCGGACATCGGAGCTAGACTAAATAAACTGTACCGGTAGACGCGTGTCGCGTTACCGTCAGCTAAATCGCTCGCTACCTGTCAATGGAGCATATTCTCACGTGAATGGCGGTTTCATTTATCTAGTTACGAAGAATGCTAAACAAAACAAAAATGGCATAAATGCTTTTAATCTGATTGGATGTTGGTTCTAGAACACTATTAAAAGTCGGTCATGTGGAATCATCTTTACTGTCAATTAATTTAACCTGTCGATATAGGAACTCTGCATTATGCAACAATGTTAATCATATTGCATATTTTCTAGCAAGGTATTATTTTGCAGTTGAACTCACTGAGTTACATGACAGATTGCACAAATGAGCCACATGGTTAAATTAACGTTCTCAAAATATATTCTCAATGACTAATATTGATGATTTTGTGTAATCGAAATGATGAGCGTTAGTCATAGTAAGTAACTTGAGAATGGGGAATAATATCTATTCCAAAAGATAAGATTGATAAACAACATGAGTCAAAAAATAACTGCAATAGAATGGATATTACCGAGGATTGATTAGAAAACAATTAACACTTTAAATCCAAATTACTTTCACATGGAACTAAATGCATTATTAAAATATAATTACTCTCAATCACACGGATTTTTTTTAATAGTCCGTACAATAGAGTTTGATTAGAATGGCAGAATACCTTTTTTTCAGTTTGAACATTCAGTTTAAAGTTTATAATTTTACCAAGTTTCATTCCATAGCTTTTTAATAGCTACTATTGATCTAAATATCATTTTTCTGGGACAGCAATGCCCTGTATATTATTCTGGGACAAATAGCTGTAAATTTTACAGAATGTACATACCGACATTTTGGCTCTGCGACCGGAGATTCAAAGTTCGCACAATCGCATCCATCAGGCTTGGAAGCTTTTACAGTAACTCTCAACACACAATTGTAACACATTATTATAATAACACACATAACTATTTTCATCACTTTTAAATTAGTCATTCGTATAATGGACAGTGACACCTTGTGGATAGTAATGTACTGATAGAATGAGCTCATGAAAATGTCAATAATGTTTATCATAATATTGAAACTATAGCTATAGTTAAAGATTAATCAATAAAGTATGACGTGAATAACAGGAGACAGGGCGCCCAGTCAAGACCCGACTGATAACCTAGCGCGGCGCCAATCAATACCTATCTAATGTTATTTACAGACCGAAGAAAATTATGTCTCAACCATCATAACAAGGAAACCACATATCACTTTTAAAGACCAATTAATCAGCAGCGGCCACCAAAAGGAATCAAATGTTGAGATTTCATCATAAACAAAGTCATTCTATTGTCATTTCCGATTACGAGTAAGCATGTGGTTGGTGGCATTAGTGGTGTTCTGTTACCAATGTACTATAATTAACAGAATTTTTCTTTCTTTTATCCTCTTTAAGTGGCTGTTTATATTGTTTTGGCAATTTGAAGTGAGTAGAATACATAAATATTACGCAATGTTATTGTTTTTCTAGTTTACCAAGGCTGTGCGGAAAGCCCTCTCGCGCGCAAGACTATTTATTAAACCAGAGCTAAATGAGTCATGAACTCATGATCAAAACATGACATACCTACTAAGAAATACCTTGAAGGTAGTACAATCACAGGTACCAGTTACTAGCAAAATATAATTAATAGCGCAGAATTTGAATAATAAATTAGAAAACGGAAATTATTCAATAACTATTTATATTAGTAAAGAAAACAAATGAACTTGATGTGCCTACTAATAGTAGTATCTAGTACGAGTAAGTACACGAAATTGTGGTAATCTTAATATCGTGACAGTAGATTGAATTCTTAAGGTTTTCGAAACCAGAATCGACTATACGAGTATAACAAAAATATATTGTATAATTGAATAATGGATATTATTATTTAATTAGGAAGTACTACCCCCTTATTTATTAACCCACGACGCAAGAACGACGGGGTGTTATAAGTTTGACGTCTGTGTGTGTGTGTGTATGTGTGTGTGTGTGTGTCTGTGTATCTGTCTATGTCATCG
Organism: Marasmia exigua; assembly: GCA_019059595.1. Taxonomy (NCBI): domain Eukaryota; kingdom Metazoa; phylum Arthropoda; class Insecta; order Lepidoptera; family Crambidae; genus Marasmia; species Marasmia exigua. Next base: position 5,890,245 of record CM032464.1, on the reverse strand, counting down.
TAGCTCCCAAACAAATGAACCGATTTCGATTTTGTTTTTTTTTGTTTAATAGATGAATAAGGGGGAAGTGTTCTTAGCTATGTTGGATAGAAATCGATCCATGATGGCCGCCGTCACAAAAATATGGATTGTATGTTTTAACACAACTCCCACAATATGGCTATCATATAAAAGGGCTTGAGTTGCTTGAGAATTTATTTCAAAGTGAAAAATTTCAAATCGACGGCCATCTTGGGCCGTCGTCAGAGGTTTATTAAATTTTAATTTTTAGCATAAAATTTGTCCTTATCTACAAGTAGGTAGATGATAGATCTCATGTATCATTGAATATTTTTCCAAAATTATTAATTCACCTCATATTGGCACAGACTAGAGATAAATCTCACTAGTATTGGCTTGTGATTAATATTTACAATAAAACGTGGAATATTTTAGTACATAAAAAAGTATTTCGGCTAATCGACTTTGAACTACAAACTTAGTCACTAATGCCGGCTGAGCATACAGAAACCAATTAATGACTAATACATAGGGTACTTTTTTATTTGTCACATTCCAAGAAGACAATTTACGGTTGACCAGGATGTCCCGTCCCACTCGACGCAACCTACATATACGTAGAGCACTAAGTACGCCCATTAGCATCGTGACGCAGCTAGATAGGCTCCGAGTAGCCCTGATGGTCTCAAAGACCAAGGCACCCCTTGAAGGGCCACGGTGCAACACAGCACTTAACCCGTAGTAGTTACCCTAGCTTCAGAATCACAGTTTTTTTAAGAACTATAGGCTAACTCTTGACCACAATTCACCTGATGGAAAGTGACGATGAGGTCTAGGATGTAACACATTCGCCTAGAAGATGCCTATTCACTCTTGGCTCAAAGATGTCCAGATTGCAGTGGTCCGGAAAAACAGACCTTGGCAAGGAGTTCCATTCCTTAGCTGTCCGCATTATGAATGTGGAAAATGCAAATGGCTTCGTGCGGATAAGGGGAAAGCCAACAACGTATGGATGAAACCCTTCGCCGCGCCTTGTTGTCCGGTGATGGAATGGGCTAGGGGGGATCAAATTATGCAGAACCTCCGCACACTCACCGAAATGAATCCGGTAGAAAACTGAGAGGAAATGAATCCGTCATTGCATAAATAGGATATCTTCTATCCCACGAATAGCATCTAATTTTCCGTTGTGTCGGAATGTGTCTGAATTTCGTTAGGCACGAGTATGTTATAAATACATACGAAAAAAACAGGAATTGTCATTTCCAATGACAAGTAAATGAGTGATGAGATCAGTGGCAGTGATGTAAACCGGGTTAATAATGCTGTAAATAATTTCAGTCAAGACAACCGGAAGACATCAAGTTCTGATCGAATCATACGGTTACTAACGTTTTATTTTTGCCCTGATGACGATTCAATGAGAACATTTCCTTATATGGTGACAGAAATTATTTCTTCATACATATATGTTTATACGTAATACCTATGTAATACCTATATATTTTATTAAGGCGACGGGTAGGGCACACTAGCGACGCCAATCTATTTTAATGTTTAGCTACTAAACCGGATGTGTTTTAAACAATTTTGGGGTTACAACCTCTCGGCATACACTTGTACTATTTATTAAATAACCCTGCACAAATGTTGGGTCCGTTTTTGTACGCGAAAAATTTATTCAAGTGATTGTCTAGAGGTTGTAACCCCGAAATTGTTTAAATTAGATTCGGTTTAGTAGCTAAAAATTAAAATTGATTGGCGTCGCTAGTGTGCCCTACCCGTCACCTTAATAAACAAAACGCATGACATGAATCTATTATTGTGTAAAAGTATCGAGCGTATCACAAGATAGTAAAAACCAAGGTTATCTGTATACCTACTGAAACTTTTCGTATTTTTGCTGTTATGAAGTTCATGAGATAGTTTAGACTTTGCAATTACTAGTACAGTTAATTCATGACCTTCTGAAACTTTATCTGGATGAAGGTTACTGATTACTGTTTGTGGATCACAAACTATATTAAATGATATCAAATTAAATGCGTAATAGTTGTATTTTCTTAACTTCTAGCATTCATTTGGGACTAGAGCACCACATAAAATATTTATTTAGATTTAATAATTGTATGCTCCTTTTAAATAAATATTTCGACAACCATGCATGCATATACGTTAAACATTTCTGAAACATAATTAATAAAACAAGATAAACAACTAATAGAAATATGTATATAAACAAAGAACATTTCGTCAACATGTCTACCGTGTTAAGGGAGACAATAACCAAATCGTAAAAACAAATACCAATAGTAAAATTACAAACGCGTGCGATCCGGCTGTCGAGGCGTCTACAAAAATATACCATGACATCATGGTGTGTGAGCGAGACGCTCGCCTCTCACTCACACTGGGCATGCTTATAAATACTCAAGTGCATTTTACTCCATTCGAGTTCGATTATGTCTGGTGCCGACAAAGCCTGTTCGTCCCTTGAGGAAGACCCTATGACATCGATCAGAGAAATGACCTTTACATTCTCGTCGCCTTAATTAACAGATTTAAGCACGAGTATTTCTTGTACGATCTTAAAGAAGGTTACCTTAAAATTACCTGTACGTATTTCAATTGGTGACATAACATTTTAAACTAGTATTTTACTTGCAGTAACTTTGCTTATATGCTAGTAAAATTCACAATTAAAAAATCTAGAACTGAACAATAAAATAAGGCGTTGTACCCGGGCGTAGGGTAATGTTAATTTTGCATCAGTAGGTACTAATTAAATATTGAACTCTTAACCTACTTACTCCTACTATACTACCTAGGTAGTTTACTTCTATGAGAACTTAAGCTTTGACTACTGAGGTTTGAGCTAGGATATTATTGTTGAAATATTTTTTTCATTGGTCTAACAAATGTTATTAGTGCGTATCTAAATGTCAAATACGTCCATGATCTAAAATGGATATCTGCCGCTTCCGCGTCGCTAACTGTGTTACAAATAATTAGACAACGAATATCATAATATTTGCGAAAAGATCCGAATCGTCTATGAAGTCACAGTAGAAAATACTTATATGGGTACTCAAAACCGTAAAAGTAATTTTACAAATCTTGTTTGCTATAAATTAAATTTGCCTTTTTGATAAGAGTTAAATTAAATAGGGCGACTAAGCTCGAGATTTTACAAAATATAAATATTTTATCAAAATATAGGTAAATATGTGCGAACAGCAAAAATAATTAAAAATATAACGACTTGCCGGTTTTATGGTCATTCAAATATTCATGGGCAAGACCATTTTAAAAGTATGAAATTATTAAAAAATAATTATACCATTGAATAACCCATACAATTTTCACCAACTATTATAATAGAACCATTGACATAAACGAAACATTTGATATAGCTACCATACAAAATTCACGTGTGACGTCACATCTCAGTAGCCATTTGTATGGAGCGTTTTGGGTGTGCCTAAAATAATGTGATTTTAAAGTTGTGATATCTCAGGTAATTTAAATGAGAGTCAAGTAATTCTTTCAACGATGTTTCTATCATTGAAAGGTCTTTTGATTACAAAAATAAAAAAAAATTGTCAAATACCGTATTAGCACCTTTTGCTTGTAGGAAATATTCCAATATCTCTTAAAAGAAAAAAAAACTGCTTTGTCAGTTTTTTTGGACTGTGCTTGTATTGCACGGGGAACCGAACCGCAAAAAAATAAATTGGCTTTTTTATTCTACCAATGGGTATAGTCATTATTACTAATAACGATAACATTTTTTAAATCATCTTTTGTTATTATTATTTTTAGGTAGGTGTCTAAAAATAATAATAACAAAAGCAATGTTATCATTTTTAAAAAGCAATTAAGTTCTACAACTGCAACGAGTAAATAAAAAGCTAAAAGCGAGGTGAGCTTTAAGATTATGACGTCATGCAAGTTGAAGTTGTTGACCCGCAATGCCTGCGAGCCAGTCATCGTGTACTTCAACCACCTGTGGATTCACCGGCACCTTTCTAAACATTCAAATGGTTAGCTCAATAAATTAGTCACAGATTTTAGTAGAATTGGCCAAATCATCCATGACCTCACGCCCCTCATTCAAATATTGACCAAACCATGTTGAAGTTAATATGGAATATTAAGCTAATAAATATCTAATCTAAGAAAAAAACAAAATTATGGTGACTAAATGAATATGAATAGAACCTGAAATCATAAATTGATTCAATGATTCAAATGATGGCATGTCTATAATTAAGCATAACTAATGTAATATGTAAGATGGAGTATGTTATAGATACAAAGGCCGAAATGTAAAAAGACAGTACAATAAAATAATGCGCATTTAAATCAACAATTGATAGTGCCGCGTAATTAGCGACATCACTTCCAGCGGGGAACTGGGTAAACAAGTCACCATGATGTCATGCGCGTGTTGTTGACCCAGCCTATACATGAGAGACTGCCGCGCGCTTCCGACGCGCGCGCAGCCAAATGTCAACTTTCAGACGTTTCAGGTTTCCACTCATTTGAATAAGATAAAACTCGGTGTTAAATTAACTGCCTACACTATTCATCATACATAAATCTGGGAAGAGACTGCAGACATAACTTAATCTAAATTTCAACTTCGCCTTGTAAAATTTGGATACAGTATTCATTTAATACAAGATTTTTTAGAAGAAATAGTAATAATGCAGAAAGAGAACACCGATAGGTAACCAAACTATCTAAATGTACAGAAAGTAGTACTTATTCATTGGTAATTAAAAATAGGGATCAATGCCCACTAATATAATGTACAAAATAAAAAAAGAAACTAGAAAATTATGTAAAAGCATATTACTATTAATGCAATTAGATATTCTATACAAATGCTAATAAAATGCAAGAAATTATATGAGCTTTGCAGATTAAAGACATGATAGTAACTTAAATGACGCATTTGTAGCAGTACATTTAAATAATGATTCAAAAACATCTTGAACAGGTATATATAATGGATATAAGAATGCACACTTTATCATGAGGATTGATCATGCATGCATGCACTATAATAAATACCTGGCTAAAGTTCCTTTTAACTTGACAGTCCCATTTGGTCTCTTCGGCGTGTGGGTGTGCGTGATATCGTAATGCTGCGGCGGTGGTGATGGCTGCTCCACCGGGGTGGGCTGCTGCACCGGGTCGCACATGCGGCAAGATATTGGTGCCCGCTTGGGGGGTGTGGCTCGAGGGTAAGTGTGATGGCGCGCGGTGCTCGTGGCCACCACTTCGGCCCGCCGCTGTTTCGGCAGTGTCCTTGCGCACAGAGCGCTAGCGGCATTCTTAAAATGAGTTCTGAATCTGTTGTTACTCGCGGTGCTAAGCAGAGCACCCTCCATACTCGAACCTGACTCACTTCACTCAGTGTATATTCGAACCCATGGTTGCGTATTAATCCGCACCCTTTCAAAACACCATCATCACCGTTTCAAAAACATTTTCAAGTGAAGTAAGTAACACATATCATTTTGAACAACTGTCCCGTTTCTTTAAGTTCTTTTCTTTTTCTTTCACTAACTTTCAAAATCACTGCACTGTACATTCTCTATAATTACCTGATAGAAAGTTTAAATCACAAGTGAATAAAACAGAGTACCGACCGATCCTGACAATTCTAGTTCGTATCCAGCGAAGGCTATATTCCTTTTTTTGTTTCATTTTATATAGCAAAGTTCTGTTACTCTCAGAGGCGCCAACCCAGTTAAAATTCTAGTACTAGCGTCCTAAGATCTAATTTGAATTTAAAATAATACAGACAACTTTGCAAGTCACCGGGGACTACGTCATCCCAAGTCATTACTTTGTTCGAGGTTGAGGTTGTTGTCGGTGAGTTAAAACGTATAAAAGGCAAGATAATGAACCGATTATAGACTAGTTCGAGGATAGATATAATTTAAACCTAATGAATAAGATAGGTAAAGGATAACAAGAGTAAATTGGTTTAGTTCCAATTGGTAGGTATTAGTCGCGGTCTAGTTGGTGGGATATGGTTGACTGCATTGCGGCAAAGATTTCGTGTAGGCACAGCTGGTCGCCTGCCAGTGCAATGTGTTCAAATACAGCAACACTTATATTTAACCTACATTTAACACCTTCGCTTAGGTAACATTAGAGCCTTCCAACCAAAGCCTTGACTTAATATAATCTGACGGTCGGTTTGCATTTTACGAAAGTAATATAAACCGAATATTTCATAAAAATAGACCTTAATCAAATTATTATTAAAGAAATAAAACGTACAATGCCTTCAAACATTTTTTACGCTTACATTTGATTCTCATATTTGAAATATGTTGGGCTACAGAGTCTTTTTTCTTTATAATTTCAACAGCCTGAAAAAAATACTCTTCTCGAATTGTGTCACAAGAACCTCTTTTATATCGTAAATAGTAGAAGAATCAATGCATCAATAAATACAGAAAATAATATCATTGCGTTACAACAATAATATAAATAATTGATTGTACTGACTGAATAAGCGAGAACAACTCGCGCTTGGCCGTTTTTATAATTTTAATTTGTATTGCATGGTGTCAACTTTACGCTTCTAAGCGAGAATTTTAATTACAACAGCGCTCACATGTAGCGATTTATTTCGTTCCGCGAGTGTGTGATCAAGTTGGACATATGAGAGGCTTGCGGAAGGCTTCGGCGAGGCGGTGTGTGGGCGCTCTGACATCACCGCTGGAGCCAGACCTCTTACATCATGCCTCCTGCCTCCTACTGCCGCCCGCGCGACCCTCGCACTCATCGACAGCCGATAGCCGTGCGCGCACGTTACTTACCGTCGCCTTTATGTACCGCCTAATTACATGCAACCCAATTACATCGCCAGCTCTAATTGAACCTACACCTCAATTGAAACGAGTTAATGTCTTAAAAGGTTTTTTATTCCTCGCCATTTGTGGGACCTATAAGGTATACTCGAGTAGTTTTATATTAAATTAACTGATACGTACATACAAATTAAAGCTAGGTATGTATAGGTACACTTTAATACTTAAGTACAAGTATAATAAGCTTTTTGACTAAACACTTTAAAGCATTCATTGTGGTAGTATTTCAATTATACCAGTACAAGTATTAATGATTTAACTAAGGATAACTTCAAACAGTAAAGTACACATTACCTACGCAGATTTGTTTAACTACCATTAGGACATAAAATAACACGGAACACGTACTCATGATGTGTTGTATTGTACGTAATGAATTAAAAATCGAATGATTGCCTGATAATTTAAGTAAGCTGGTTAGTCCTACCTACATGACATTTGAACATGCGACAAATACAACAAAAACATCCCAATTCCCATCAAGGTTAATCTACGCCCACGTACAGTTTATTAACTGATTTCACGACAATTAATAGTCAATTGACTAAATTAATCCTAACCTTCATAACGAGCAAAAATTAAACGCTATGACGTAAAGATCAATCGAGCGGTGTGTGTGTAGTCTAAGCTACATGCAGCCTTATATATATAAATATATCTATCCTTCTGATCGTAGCTCGTTAGCCACAACATTCATTTTAATTCACAAAGGACTTATCCGTGTATCAAATCAAAACCCAACGAGCCTATTCCGGAGTATCGTTGTTGAAGCGAAAAGCGCGGTGTGTCCCACATTTCCCACGGCAATGATGTCAAATTGGCTTATCAATCACTGTGGGACGGATGCGTGCCGGAGTCGGCGGCCGCAGACCTCGTCGCGTGGGTGGTGTTGTATACCAGCCGTTCAGTTCATGACGCGATATTAATCGCAATTTACCATGCAGTTTGTTACACATAAAAGATCCTAAACACCTGAAATAAACCAACCACCTTTCTCCTCGCCAAGAGCAGACTCGCATTGGTACCGCGTCGTAGCATACATTGGCCGAAAGTTCGAATACCGTTAGGTGTTAACAATCACTGTAACAGGTCCAGCAATTCAAACTGAACCTCGTGATGGAGATGCGGATGTGGTTGGTAATTTGAAAACGTTTGTTAGTGAAGGAATCGCCGTCTCCATTGCCTGGCGACAATGGAGGAGCGAGGTCAGGCTTTGTGCCGCATCGATTGTATTCTCGTTCTACAGAACGGGTTCAAGACATCCTCGCAATAATGTCATCCCAGCCAACGAGATCATTGCTATTGTAAATGTTGAATAAAGCCCCGGAAGTTTCGAAATGTATTTCTTCAAAGTGTCTTGCTCATTTTATTATCTAGGTGGCTATAAAAAATCTATGTCAGTCAGTAACTTTACAAATGGATATCTATTAATCTTATGTACATATAGTTATTGTATGTCTGCACTTCGCATATACATTTTAAGCCTCCATGTATTCAACTATAATTTATGTATGAAAAACCGGCCAAGTGTAAGCGGAGTTTGTCCACCGAGGGGTCCGTTCATAACCTAATTCAGGAAAAATCGCGCAGATTTTATAGTAATCAATTACAGGTTTTTTTGGGAGGGAGGATCTAAGTTAAATAGTGGAATGCAATTAGCCGATAGAGTGGTAATCTAAAAACACAGAGACCAACTTTTTAGTTCACCATAATATGATGAACTATAGTCAACGCAAAGGCTCCCGGCAAATGGTAGGGTATTTCATTCATTAATTATGAATGAAATATGACACCGACTGCCACGAGTCTTTGGTTTGAGTATAACAGTTACTTCCCTTTAAACCTACTGACTACTTTGAGGAGCTTAACTGTCATATCATACATTATTAAAGATTGAAATACCCTATCGTCCGCCGCGAGTCTGCTTTAACTATAACAAAGCAAATATGTTAAGGTCAAATTTCGATAAATGACGCTTTCATCCATTAAACCCTATCTACACCGCTTATCCATATCTATCACAAAAAAAACAGGCTGACCATTATCTCCAACGAATTGAGTACCATAAATTCCAAATACAATATGATACGATAATTATCGTTTAAATCAAGTAAAATTACTGAAGGCATTCTTTGTCCATGACCACCATGTGACCATACCCACGAAAAGGTTGATATTTCAACATTAAAAACGATATACATATAAGTAGTTTGTGTACAAAAATCCGGATAGACGCAACATTAAAAGCTATAGCGTTAGTAATGGGCCTTGTAAAAAACTGTCATAATAGATAGGTAACTGAAGTGTGACGTCATAATTGTAAATACGAAATCAAAACACACACAAGGAAGAGGTATACAAAGGTAAATCCTTAGGTTGAACATCCAATACACATTTAGACCACTAAATTACGAATTTAGATAGGCGCTTTAGTATTTGGATTGGACTTTTTGATGGATTGGATTCTTTGAAAAAATATGTTATTAATTAGCAACTTTTTCTTCGTCGAATCAAACTCAAATTTCAAGTGCGCTGACTGTCATCATATCTTGGGAAAGATACATTTTAGGTATACATATGTATTATGTTTCGTCTCGAAGTTATGCTGAATTGCAATTTAACATTTATAAACATTTACCTTTTACTGAAATAATCAAATGTAATTTAATTAAATACTTAAATTATAGCCATACGCCATGTATATGAAACAGGCTAAGCGTGTCAGTCATAAGTTTAAGAGGTACTCAAATGACTATTAGTTCAAATGTTTGTATTATGACTTCATTACGGTGACGATTGTAATGAAAGAATGCGCATGGGCAATATAAAAGGACGCCAAATGGGCAGGACCACCAGTCTACCACCAGCTCTGAAGAAGCTCAGAACCTCAAGCTATAAAAAGTGCAGTATACGTTTACCCGTAGTAGAACGGTGGCCGGGGCATCAGGCGGGTTCGCCTCCCTGCACCTAGCGGCGTCTTTTTTGTTTTTATAACCTTCATTCGTGCGCTATCCGCGTCGCGCCTACCCGCGGCCGGCTTGCGGCGTGCGCGTATCTCGTCGGCGCGCCCCATTTGCTGCCTCCTGCGCCGGCGGAAGCCCTACCGCCCGCCTCTTGCGAAGCGGGATTCCTACGGCGCGCTGCCTGCGCTAACCCTGGTTACCGCCCTACCACGGTGCCATTTTTGAACTTTTACCTTGTACATATATTTAGTGTAGTGTACCGGTGTAAATAGCTAGTTTTAAGTTAGTTTTAAGTTAGATTTAAGATTTTTGGACGAGCCATCATGTACATACCTCTTGATAATTATAGCCCTCTTCCCTCTATTCTTATCTTTTCTTCTTCCCTACCTTCTAGCTCCGTACCCTCGTTACGCGACAGTTTGGCGCCAACTGGGGCGCCAAACAAACTGTCACGTAACGGAGGTTTAACGGAGATAAAAGGCTAGGGGAAGGAAGAAAAGATAAGAATAGAGGGAAGAGGGCTATAATTATAAGGGCATGTACAATGAGGCGCGTCCTAAATTCTAAATCTAACTTAAAACTAACTTAAAACTACGTATTTACAACGGTACAACTACACTAAAATATATATACAAGGTAAAAGTTCAAAAGGGCAAACTTGGTAGGGCGGTAACACAGGTGAGCACAGGCAGCGCGCCGGTCAGATCCAGTGTCGGAAGAGGCGGGCGGTAGGGCTCCGCCGAGCGCAGGAGGAGGCAAATGGGGCGCGCGACGCAGATACGCGGCACGCCGCAAGCCGGCCGCGGGTAAGGCACCCCCCGGCGACGCGGATACGCCGCACGAGGAAGGTAGCCGCGCGTAATGTGCAGGCAGGCAACACCCTTGATGCCCCGGCACCGTTACTCAACGGGTAAACGTATATACTGGCACTGTTATAGCTGAGGATATGAGTGTACAGAGCTGGTGGTAGATGGTGGTCCTGCCCATGTGCGTTCCTATTTATATTGCCCAGAGAATATCTATCGACAACATTTAAATTTTAAAATGCATACAATATTAGGAATATTCCCGAACATAGCTAAACACCATAGTTAGATTTGAATAGACAATTCGATAGAAAAATAAAAACAGTGAGACACGTCAGCTGTCGGACAATGGTCAGACGACAATCTAAATATTTACAACAATAACTTTAAATTTATTTACAGATAAAAATGTACAATGGAACATTTAAAATAAACACATATAAGAGTAAGGCTAATACAAGACATAATCATAAATGATATACAAGCTCTATAGCAAACGGAAACGAAGCGCTATAGTTAACACAAAGGTAACTTTCTTTATGAGTAGTATGTAGTATAAAGAAGGCCCCTGCAGGCTGCGTTACATTGCGCCTCCTGCGCTCGGCGGAGCCCTACCGCCCCGCTCCTGCGACACTGGATCCTTACCGGGCCGCGCTGCTGTGCTCACCCGTGTTACCGCCCTACCACGGGTTGCCATTTTGACTGTTTACACTTGTACATATATTTAGTGTAGTGTACCGGTGTAAATAGCTAGTTTTAAGTTAGTTTTAAGTTAGATTTAAGATTTTTGGACGAGCCATCATTGTACATACCTTCTTATAATTATAGCCCTCTTCCCTCTATTCTTATCTTTTCTTCTTCCCTACCTTCTAGCTCCAGTAACCTTCCGTTTACGCGCAGTTTGGCGCCCAACATGGGGCGCCCAACGAAACTGTCACGTAACGGAGGGTACGGGAGCTAAAAGGTAGGGGGAATAAGAAAAGATAAGAATAGAGGGAAGAGGGCTATAATTATAAGGGGCAGGTACAATGATGGCTCGTCAAAAATCTTAAATCTAACTTAAAACTAACTAAACTAGCTATTTACACCGGTACACTACACTAAATAGATATACAAGGTAAAAGTTCAAAATGGGCAACCGTGTGTAGGGCCGGTAAACACAGGGTGAGCACAGGCAGCGCGCCGGTAGGATCCAGTGTCGCAAGAGGCGGGCGGTAGGGCTCCGCCGAGCGCAGGAGGCGGCAAATGGGGGCGCGCGACGCAGATACGCGCACGCCGCAAGCCGGCCGCGGGTAGGCGCGACGCGGATACGCGCACGAAGGAAGGTAGACGCGCGTAGGTGCAGGGAGGCAACACCCTTGATGCCCCGGCACCGTTACTCAAGGGTAAACGTATACTGGCACTGTTATAGCTTGAGGATCTGAGCTTCTTCAGAGCTGGTGGTAGACTGGTGGTCCTGCCCATGTGCGTCCTTTTATATTGCCCATGCGCATTCTATTCGACAACATTTAAATTTTAAAATTCATACAATATAGAATATTCCCGAAACATAGCTAAACACCATAGTTAGATTTGAATAGACAATTCGATAGAAAAATAAAAAACAGTTAGACAACGTCAGCTGTCGGACAATGTCAGATAGACAATCTAAATATTTACAACAATAACTTTAAATTTATTTACAGATAAAATGTACAAGGAACATTAAAATAACACATATAAGAGTAATGCTAATACAAGACATAATCATAAAATGATATACAAGCTCTATAGCAAACGGAAAACGAAGCGCTATAGTTAACACCAAAGGTAACTTTCTTTATGAGTAGTTATGTAGTATAACGAAGCCCCTGCAGGCTGCGTTACATTGCCGCCTCCTGCGCTCGGCGGAGCCCTACCGCCCGCCTCTTGCGACACTGGATCCTACCGGCGCGCTGCCTGTGCTCACCCTGTGTTACCGCCTACCACGGTTGCCATTTTGAACTTTTACCTTGTACATATATTTAGTGTAGTGTACGGTGTAGATAGCTAGTTTTAAGTTAGTTTTAAGTTAGATTTAAGATTTTTTTTGGTCGAGCCATCATTGTACATACCACTTATAATTATAGCCCTCTTCCCTCTATTCTTATCTTTTCTTCTTCCCCCTACCTTTTAGCTCCGTAACCCTCCGTTACGTGACAATATGTACATATAAGTAGTTTGTGTACAAAAATCCGGATAGACGCAACATTAAAAGCTATAGCGTTAGTACTGGGCCTTGTAAAAAACTGTCATAATAGATATGTAACTGAAGCGTGACGTCATAATTGTAAATACGGAATCAAAACACACACAAGGAATAGGCATACAAAGGTAAATCCTTAGGTTGAACATCCAATACACATTTAGACCACTAAATTACGATTTTAAATAGGCGTATTTGGATTGGACTTTTTGATGGATTGGATTCTTTGAAAAAATATGTTATTAACTAGCGGCCGCCCGCGACTCCGTCCGCGTGGAAAAGTAACTTTTTACCCCCCTTTCAACCCCTTACAACCCCCTTTTCGCAATAAAAAGTAGCCTATGTTCTTTCTCAGGGTCTAGATTATCTGTATACCAAATTTCATTTAAATCCGTTGAGTAGTTTTGGCGTGAAAGAGTAGCAGACAGACAGACAGACAGACAGACAGACAGACAGAGTTACTTTCGCATTTATAATTAGTATGGATTAGCAACTTTTTCTTCGTCGAATCAAACTCAAATTTCAAGTGTGCTGATTGTCATCTTATCTTGGGACAGATACATTTTAGTATACATATGTATATGTTTCATAAACATTTATCTTTTACTGAAATAATCAAATGTAATTTAATTAAATACTTAAATTATAGCCATACGCCATGTATATTGAAACAGGCTAAGCGTGTCAGTCATAAAGTTTAAGAGGTACTCAAATGACTATTAGTTCAAATGTTTGTATGACTTCATTACAGGACGATTGTTAATGAAACAAATCACTGTCGCCCATAAATCTCACCATATTTTGTGAACAACATGTCGCATTGAGTGTGGTCATTCAACTCGTATTTGCAGTGTGATAAAGTTGTAATTGGATCATTCGTTCGTGTGAAATGTTTCATTCATTGTATGACCTCTGCTAAAATTGTAGTAACATTTTTGTAACTTTTAGATTAGTTATGCACAAAGAATGTCTCATCAGGTCAACGTAAAACTTTAAGTGTATATTTTCTTTTAAATTAAGTTTAACAATAATGTAACTTTAGCACCCAAGAGAAATGATGAAAAGTTTAAAGTGGCTACTACTATGGTAACATCAAATATGGTCGCAGTGACCACTCGGCACTCGGAGTTTTCCACAAATTAACCATTTATGAAGTTTCACTTGCAGGTATCTACAGTCGAAACCAGAATATCATCTGACATTACCTATACTTATAAGTGATGTTATTAACATATTGTAAAATCAGCTGTTACTATTTAGCAAAGAAATACGAGTAGTCCACTAAGATCTAGTAGATGACGCTAGTATATTGTTTTAAACGTTCATAGACACTAACATTAGAATAGATATAATATTGGAAACTCAAAAATAAGGTACATACGTAGAAATGTTGTAATTTTCTATCAGAATAGAATATCAGAATAGTAGCACAATATTCTTGCAATACAGTAGTTGTGGAATAAACTGATAACTTATTTATACTAATACTTTGTTTATTAATTGATAACTCTTAATTAAATATTTAAAACCTATGGGTAGTCGTTAAATTTAAGATGACTAACATTCATTTATAACTATGCTCTATTATACTTTTAACCGTTTCTGGGTTGGTTATGTTAGTGTTACTATTTAGTTTTTAATGTTATTATAAGTAAATATAGCTGACTCATAGGTAATAATGATATCAAGTAGGCAGGACATAATAACAAAGATGCCATATGTAACCATAGGTAGGTGATTTATATAAATAATAAGATAGTACTTATTTTACGCGTAAATGAAACAACAACCGAAACCAACGCCTCCACTCGGATCTAAGATAAATCTACTAGATAAAAGTAGAGCTGACGTAATTTATAATATCATAAATATCACAGTCGATATTATTGATCGATGGTTGATTGATACAACACTACCGTTTCTGTGATTCTTTTATCCTTTACCTATGTGCACATACAAATACACGATGGTTTGTGAGGTAAGTAGTTGACTTTAATATGTTCAAGTAAACATACATGCACTATATTTAACGGCATACGTTTTAAAAAAGCCTAAGATCTCAATCAGTGTCCTTGGTGAACTGCCAACTAAAAGCGTTACTGTAACACTACCGATAGAATTCACTAACGAAACAAACGGCTGTGTATACAAAAACTTATCTAACGATATTGCGAATAATGCCTAACTCTCATTATTATTTCCATAAAGTCTCGTTGCAACATTCGATAGGTAAACGTAGAATTGACGGATCGGTACAATGGAAAACAGTATTTATATATTCATGTACCTTGTATTATTCACCTGTGTTGAATTCAAAGACGACTTTTCACTAATTTACATTTGTTAAGTGTCACTAAACGTCACTGCAAGCGGTGTGGCATATTTTTTTAAAGAACGAGATTGTAAAATGTTTGAGCGTAGTCACACATGAACCATTCAGAGGAACTGATCGCGCAACACTGGTGACCGGCGAACGATAGTGCGCGCCCGACCCTATTGCCGCTACCACGATATCACTGTCCGCACACACGAACGCAATCATTATCGCAAAGCGAAGAACTGAACCTGAAGAACTACTCAAAAATGACTAAAGGTTGCGGTTTAATCAAGTATGAGGCACTAAAATACACTTGAAAGCTTTATAACAGTTTGACGAAACAACTTCATTAGCTCACGTAGAATCGATACTAACTTATACAGAATACACATGGTAAGAGCCAGCGTTGTTGCCTGGCTACTGATAAGAGCCACGTACATATCTACCCGCGCATAAAGTATACTTATAAGTAGATATATTAGGTAAACAAACCGTAGTTAACAGTACCTGCAAATAAACTAACTTCTGTAAAGTAAAAGTATGTAGGTATACGTAATCTTAACATATACAGAGACATATGGCATTAGGATTGATTCACTTATATAGGTAACACAGGTAATCCGCATGCAAAATTATACTCTACATGAATTATACACATAAAACAGCCAATCAGGTATAATGTAGTATTTAAACAGTAGACTACCTACCTACATACTTTCCGCCTTCATTTATATTCATTTGGATATCAATAATATTTCAATATCGAAATCCACACCAATCCAGGCCAATATGAAAATTGAGGTAAACTATTTAGTGAATAATATGTAGATGGATACTACAATAATATTGGTATGTAAACACAATTAATGTATGATCTACTTGACATTGATTTTGGCAAACCATTATAACTAGGCGTTCAGCATTCGCAAAACTTGCCAACAATGCTGACATAAACAATGGAACGTTTTTCCTAGGCGGAATGTTGACCTGTAAATTCTTATGATCATAATCATTATTTAAGAGGTCTGATTTTGTCGGCGGAAGAACCTTCATTGTTTCTCGACTCCGCTTTTTCTTTAGTTGTTTTATTTTCAATCAATAAAATGCTGATCAGGATGAACATCAAACAGCAAAGCATGAAAAGAGCAGACAGATAGAGACCATAAAACTCTACCCTGAGATGCAGTCGCAACATGCTGGATAGGACATTCACTGTCCTAATAGGGAACGCCTACCAGAAACCAGTTTGCAGGCATTTCGGACCGGAAGACAAGGACGTTAACTAGAATAATCTTTCAGGAAAAAGAAGTGGCTATAGAGGTTTAGGGAATGCACAAAAGATTATTATTTATTAGTGTCGATGTGATCCATATATGTAGGTCATACTATAAAAGATAAGATTCATAAAGTTTATGTGATTCTAATTGTATGGAATGCGTCTACGCAGGGTTTGTTGCATAGCAAAAAATAACTTATCCAAGTCTGTAAATAATATTTATAACAATTGAATGTACTTTGCACGCACAGTGTGTACTGGTTCAATACTTCATTAAAATTCAATGGGACCGGTTTTCGGAAAATACCGGTATCAGGCCGAGGTCGATATAAGAATAAGCGTTTCCTGAAAAAGAAATCAGAACGAGAAATACGCTTACGAATCTTCTGTCTGATTTAATTGATATTTAAGGCACCTATGTAATGTTTGAGACAGCATATTAGGGGTTAAAGTTTGAAATTGCCGATTTGTATAGACATTTTTTGAAAAGCTGTGTTTTCCATACGAACATTTTTTATTTTCAAAGTAAATATTAATGGTACTGTTTCATATTTAACTGTGCTATAATGGACAACGTTTGGGTAAATTTTGGAGAGGATTTCAGAAAAAAGTATTATTTATTTAAATAGTTATGAATGCTCAAAGCGTCAAATTCTACCTAAGAAAAAAAATATTATTTTCAAGATTTTTTTCTGCATCAAGTATACTATATTGTCTGATCTGCACAGTGCACATTACACACCTTAGATTAATATAGTCTTTAATCAAAATAAAAATATATTACAGTAACTTTTTGGGTTTTTATATGAATTATTATATAACTTACTCTTACTAACTACTTTATATAACTTACCCCTTACTTATAACTTACCTAACTACTTTATATAACTTACCCCTATTATTTATTTATGGCTCACAAAACAAGTTACAATAATGGTAGGAAGGTAATTTTACAAAATGACAAATGTTAAGATCTAGATTACAATTCTAGACTATGTAGGCACAGAACGATTAAAACAAATGAGTAGTTATATTTGGTAGATAACTGAAGAAGTAAACATAATATAAATAGTAAAATAGGTTATACATACAAAATATCAGTAAGTTCTTGTTTAAACAATATTATCATAACTGAAAATATCCAAACTGGAATGCTCCGCCACGGTATAGTCATTATACAAGCGACACATTCTGGTGATGAGTTAATAAAATGTACTACGTACCCATGTCCCAAGCCGTGTGGCCCCCGGCAGAGTAGAATAGGCCACCCTCACTCTTACCGAGGTGTCGTAAAAGGCGACTAAGGTAAAGCTTTAAGCATCAGCACCCAGAGAAGGAAAACTCAGGTTCTTTAAGGGATTTGGGAATTAATAAAACTTACACGCGATATATTACCAAAATTCAACAAATTTTACTTCATATGCGATGATAGTCTCTGGCAATAAGTATACAATTGGTAGCATGGTTCACCGTCAAACCAATTTGCATGTTCATATTAAGGACGATAAATAAACTAAACAAGCCAAAGTTCCTGATTTTACAAAAATTAAAAGAATTATTATATGTTTATAACGATATCTTAGTAGAACTAAGTATACCACCAATGTACTTTAATTCATCTATTTCTTTCTGTGTAGCAGGAGTCAAAGGTAGAGTTAATTTTTCGGGGTAAAATTTTACTGATCACAATTTTTCATCATGTCAGTATTATGAAGGGCGTACAAATATCACTTGCTACATAATTTTTAATCTGAGTTTATCTGAATTTGGATTCACCATTTTATAAAGTACTGGATTTTTTCCGCGGTGTTTATTTTTCATTTATACCACAGTAACCTGAATTTTTCGGGCTAATAAGTTTCCTATATCCGTCTCCTGGTCCTAGGCTACCTTTCCTCAAATTTTCAGCCATCAGCCAAATCCAAGTCCAAGCATTCTTGAGTTATAAGGTTATACATATTGTAACTAACTTACTTACTTTATATGTATATTAAGATTTATATAAAATAGATATACCGTGGTTTCTTCATCTTTAAGGTGCAGTATGATGAAAGCAGAACATGTTTACCAGGGACACCGGCAGCCATTTCTAACAAAAAGACACCAAGAACTTCTGCTGTCCGTTGGTGATCAATGACCAAAATAAAGTTGATGGCGGGGATCGTGCTGTGAATGCTGTGATATTTTGGCAAGTTGGCCGGTGCGTGTCGCGGGCGCCCGATGGCATCATCGCTGCGGAGGATCGTGACGTCACCGCGCCTTTTCCAAACGTGGCCGCCAGACGAAAATAGTCCCCTCCCCGCGAACCGCGGCCCCTCGCACCGTCACCGACCGATTTAGCAAGCCGAGCACTTCGCACCACCGCAGCGCGCACTCCGCCTTCTCGACCAGATGTTGAGTTGGCGCCTGCAGCTTTGCAAGCGTATGCTCTTTGTACTACGTATGAGACATTGTAGCCATTATAATATGTACAGAGACAATGGGCAAAGCACGATCTTTGTCTTCTGATTCACTCTAAGTACATATACTTGGTGCATAACGATACGGTTAGTACCTACCAGGATTACGATCTTAATATTTTCTTTTTTTTTCAAAAACAATAAAAAAACAACGATGCAATTTGGCCTATGTATAACAACGTTAACACGTAAGTCACGTAACGTAACGTTTAAATCCAGATATCCGATATTAGAAGTGAAAACATTGAATCCTGCTTATGTAGAGGAAAGTCCCGTCCGTGTCTTTAGTCTTTCAATGTGCAGTGAGCGAGAACGTCGACCCTTCGCCCATTCACCCCCCTGCAACCCTAGAGGGCGTCTGCATCATGCCTACCTCCCAGTATAATGGGGAAGTTTAATATTAATAATGGGGTTATTGATGTGTAACACCTCAAAATGAATAGTCAAAGGTACCTTGCCTACTACGAGTACATACATCTATTAGTGACTGTTGTTAAAAATGTATGATATCATCACCAGAATCAATGAATATTACTATTTATTAATCACACCATTTGATACTTATGACATCATAAAATAGGTATAGCACGTGGTTGAAGAAATCCTAGCAGCAAAAACGAGGTTTAAATCTCCCGAACTAAAAACCGCAACGCAATCCCAATATGATTTAAATGTAAAGCTTCCTGCTGGGGTTCAAAATTTAAATATTCATTTCCATTCAAATTTACTTGCAGGCTATGAAAGAGTTACTTTGACAAACGGGTCGTCTTAGTTACAGCACTTTTGTAAGACGGATTTTATAATGTTTGATTTGTTGGCTTCGTCTAGGCTCGGATTAAGAAATAATTAACTATAAAAAAAATATTGCAAGCATAGCAAATAAGGCGGAGTTCGCCAAGGGCCATAAAAGGTTATTGTAGTATTGAAAGATAATAATAAGTTATTAAATTAAATCTACTTTGTAAATAGTCTCTTGACTGGCGAATCCCCAACTTCAAATGCTGATTTAAGGTGACGGGCACACTAGCGACGCCTAATCAATTTTAATTTTTAGCTACTAAACCGGATCTATTTTAAACCATTTCGGGGTTACAACCTTCTCGGCAAACACTTATACTATTTATTAAATAACCATGCACAAATGTTGTGTCTGTTTTTGTAAGCGAAAAATTGATTCACGATAAAAGTGGCCGCTATATGTATAGTATAAGTGTTTACCGAGAGGTTGTAACCCCGAAATTGTTTAAAATAGATCCGGTTTAGTAGGCTAAAAATTAAAATCGATTGGCAGTCGCTAATGTGCCCTACCCGTCACCTTAAGTTAGCATTTGAAATTGGGAAATCGCCAGTCGACAATTCGCCAGTTAAAGTAAACTGATTAAAATATAATTATTTTAATTGATAACTCTACAAACATCTTGTTTTTACGTAATGGGTGGTATACGAAGGATGGCAAGCGATTGCTGATCATAGACCCCTAGGGGCAAAGTTTGCCCGAAAAATTAGCTATACATGCGTATGTATAGCAGGACATAAATTGATTGCTGCATGTTACGGTGCGAATTCAAGTTTTTAATAGGTTTATTCCCGCTGTCCACCCTCTGCTAGTCCACATGGACATCGAGACGAGTTTTAAAAAAAAACTCGCTTTCCACCTCTTCTCGGTTGAAAGAGGGGGTGGACAGAGGATTTTTTTAAACAATTGTTTCACCGGGAATAAGCCTATTAATGGTTATTATGATAGGAAATGTAGGACAAATGATAGTAGCAAAATGAAGTGGTATGAGGTTAGACATGGCAAACAGATATGATGTTTTACTAATCCTTTTCCAATCTGTGTACAAAATATTTGTATGAAAATAATGAAGGTTTATGATTGTAATAAGGTGGGTAAAAAGTAGGTATGTGACCAACAACATGGCAATAATAAAAAGATAACCCTGCGATCCTTGAAAAGCTTAATTGAATAAATATTTACATGAAAAAGATATCATCGAGGTTATTTTGTTCGTGCAAGCCAATTGCATAGATATAATTAGCTTCGACTAGAGTCAGCGAGGACGGCTGGAGATAATAAGTAAGATAAGATGAAATGCGTAATTTCTTTTGTGTGAATTATGTTTGGCGGCCGTGAAGGCGTCTTGAGCCGCCATTCATTGCTGAAAACGCGCGCGACAGTCTATCGGTTCCGCGAAATCTACTCGCGTTTCCTGGAAGCGCTACTATAAGTCGCACACATGCACGTGCCGAATGTATGTGTACTAGTGCACACACCGCCGCCCACGGCCTGTGATAACGCGCAACCGTGACGAGACGTATCGGTGCTCACTGCTCTCATTAACTCACTCTGTATTGCGTGCCCAGCTCGACTTACACCTAATCAACCAATTTGCTGCACAGGAGTTACGACGCTGCTGTCAACAAAGCTAACTGGGGGAACGAGCCTAACAGCTGATCATGTACAACAAACAATGCACAAATTGTATCAAACTGAGATTTGTCAACACATCACTTTGCCAGTTAACGAGGCAGCCCTCATATCAACGATAAGATGAATTATGAAATAAGATTGTCATCTCAGATATTTTTGATGCAATTGATTGTCCTACATATACTTCTCACAGTAGCGAATTGTACGTTTTAAAGGAGCTACAATATACATACGAGGAGGAAGAAATTAGATAAGAAAGTATATCTAAGTAACTTAAAAATTGTAAGAAAGGAAGCATAATACGTCCAATTGTAAACCTACTCATATTGAAACATCATTCGAAAGGAAGTCTTCATGAGGAAATAACAACTTCAATGGAAGTATCTAGTTATTGATGGACCTGCCAATGAGACGCACAATAGAATGATAGCAGGGCAATAAGGTCAATGGGCAAAAGCCAGCGGTCAACAGTGAGCTCTTGACATACGGGCCTGGAAGCAATGAATATCAATTACTGCTCTTTGGTCGGTAACTTGATTTGTTTGCTACCGATATAACAATGTCCACTAAATGAATTAAAAATATTCTCCCCTAGGTACGTATACCTACTATGAAAATAAAACCTTTTGTTATTTACTTTACCTTAGTTCGTATGGCAGCGTAACCCGTATTTTACGTCTAATCTATTTTTACGCAATGTAAAGAGGCCTATCATAAAAATACGACGAATTTAAATACTAACACCGCGTTGTCAATAGGATGAAATAAAAACTTCGTTACGTTCCTTCACTCTACAATTTTAGTCGTACTCGTCATTTAGACTCTTCCTGTTTGCTTTAATTTTAAGATTTTCGAATGACATATTTTAATATACACGTATTTGCTAATAGTAGGCCACTAAAATCTTATTGGTATTTTATAATTAGGTGAGCCCATCCTAAACCCCTTCGTCAGGCACCCAATAGTCCTAAACCCCTTTAATGCACGTCACATGAGCTAGGTGAGGTACGCATCTTGTGTGTGCCATTAGGGACTAGCTAGATCATAATAAATCTTTAAGGTGATGGGTAGGGCACACTAGCGACGCCAATCGATTTTAATTTTTAGCTACTAAACCGGATCTATTTTAAACAATTTCGGAGTTATAACCTCTCGGCAAAGGCTTACTGTTTATCAAATAACGATGCACAAATTTTAGATCAAACGCGTACGCGAAAAATTGATTCACGCCAAATGCGGCCACTTTTAGCGTGTATCAATTTCTCGCGTACAAAACCGGACCCAACATTTGTGCATGTTTCTTTAATAAGTATAAGTGTTTGACGAGAGGTTATAACCACGAAATTGTTTAAAATAGATCCGGTTTATTAGCTAAAAATTAAAATCGATTGTCGTCGCTAATGTGCCCTGACCAGTCACCTTAAGCAGATTGTAGAAGAGCAACAGCCAAGACGTGTGATTGCATTCAGCTGCCGAGGTCTACTCCAAAATGATGTTATACACTTTCCCCCCAATTATTACAAAATACGATTTATAAATAGTTCCGGAACTTAACTCGTCCCCTTTTAACATTGTGTCCGGTAATAACTTTAGATCGCGATTTGCAATAGTGTAGGTTAGGTCCTCTGTACTTACACGGAAGGTTATAGTATTGTGACAAGGTACTAAAGTATATTATATACTTTCGTATTTTTAGAGTTCACTCCGCAACACTATCGAACATTATTAAATTTGTTGGAAAATTGGCATTCTGATAGTTTCTCATAACTACTTCTTCCCTCTTATTATACAATGCGTTATAAGAATAGTTCTGGATATAAACTCGTGCCAGCCCTTTTCAAGATTGGGTGTTGGAACGCGATGGCATGAGCTTTAGTACGGTAATAACTTTAGATTGCATTTTGTAATAAGTCGGTTTACGTTTTCAACATCTCGCGAGGAGGGACGTGTTACTTCAAAGATTTTTATGATTTATACATGAAGCCCTTTAAAATGTTATAGTGATTTGTGGTAGTAACAGGGAAAGGCGTAAAATATACAATAAAGTGTAAAGAGAGTAAAGCTATGTGTCAATCAAGATGTATGTTTAGATTTTTTTATGATATTATTCTTCTTCCCATTTCCAGGGATGTTAGTTATTGATTGCCCACTTCCGATGAAAAGTTTACTTATTGAATGGCATCCTAAAATATTTTTGCCAGTGTTCATTCATAATCTCAGGCGAATGTTTCGGTGTTATTTGTTATAGCATTCAATGTCTGTGTTAATAATACAATCAGAGGCAAATCTAACCGCCCCTAGGGTATTACTCATAAAAAGTAAATAGGTTTTTTAGGTACATACGGAATGATGTATGGGTCGAGAAGTTGGATTTTTTTTTTGGCGAAATTGAAAGCTTTGTTAATTGGAATGCTTGATTAAAAGACGAGCATACATTGTATGATATAAGGATCATGTTACATAAAATGCAATAAAACGTTTTACACTCAAATTTATGAAGCCGTGAGGTGAGCACATGGAATTATGGAAAATACGCTATTGGCGGTTAGATGCGTGTGCCTCTGGGAGTAGTTTATGCAGAAGGCGTGCAGTGTAGTTAGGCGTACTTACTTGGTGAGGCTGGAAGCGGCATCGCTGGCCGCGGCGGCGTCCGGCCGGCGCTCCGCAGCCGCGTCCACCATGCCTCTGCATCACCGCGCCTGGCATCACTCGCCGCCCCACCCCGTCACCACCACCTCACTACCACATCACAACGTGCGACCCTCGCAACCACCCGATACCTGATCGCTTGCGGTCGCTATTTGACACCGGCACACCAGTGTGCGGTTACGATTACCAGTCCTCGCACTGTCTGTTGTACTGTGACTATCCACTCGGAAAGGCTATCTGTAACAATATAATTGACTAATTTTATGTTGGCCTAGCTATAACAAACCAACCAAATGATTCCATTCAAAAACATGATGAAATGTCTTTCAGAACTTTTTCAGGTGGTTTTAGGACTTTCCAAACTTTTTTCAGGTATTTGATAAATTCGTGCTATTAAGGGTATGTAGTGATTCTTAAAAGATATACTAGACCTAGATTTTATCCTTTGGCCATTTTTTTCATTTCATTTATTTTATCAGTTAACCATATATTTTTTTATTTCTTTTAGATACCCTTTCTGGACATAAATTGTGTATTTTCTAAGGGGGCCATTCATGATAAAACTTTAAATGAAACAATATTTCATTTCAGTTTTACTTTATTTATGAACAGAAAATTCCGTTTTTCGTTTGGCAGACGAGCAGACGGATCACTTAATGGTAAGCGATTGCCGCCGCCTATGGACACCCTTTAAACCCCCCTTTCCCCAGGATTGGAACTCGGGTACCCTCACTTACGCAGGGAAACACAGCACAGTGCTGCTTCACGCCGGTTTTCTGTGAGGCCGTGGTATCACTCCGGTCGAGCCGGCACATTCATGCCGAAGCGTGGCTCTCCCACGGTCTAATTATAGGTAGTTGGGAGTACCCCCAGTGGTGTAGCGTGGATGTCGGCTGCCAAGGGCGGAATACTACCTTCTCAGTAAGGGTGTACAAAAAAGGGAATTATAATGGTCATCCTATATTCAAATGTTGGCAGTATCTCCTAAATTACTGCAGTTACATGGAATCTCAGACAACGTATTGAGGATATTCAATCACATAAAAATGTTTTTTTAAGTTGATATTGATTATTTGGTCTCTTTAAGATTCATTTCGAGCTTTTAAATATATCCACTTTATTTTTTCACTGTATGAGATCAGTGTCCGCATCAAAATGACACCAAAATACATGATGGTAGAATGTAAAATAAATAAGTAATGCACCTGAATCAGAAAAACTATTTAAAATTTTCATCAGATCCTTTTTAATTGAGGAAAAATATATTGAAAGATGTACATATACTATCTTGAAATAACTTTAATTAACACATCAGCAATTTTAATTTTCCACTACAGGTTGTGAAGTGTTACATGTTTTGTGAAGGATAGTGGCTCCTTCTGTTACAGTTGCTATATTGCAATTACTAGGAGGGGTCAATAATGGAATTGTAAAAAAATATATTTAGAAATGGAAATTAATTTTATTTAATATTACCAGAGGTCGGAATGAGGTATACTCTGTCAATTAAGTCATGAAAATTATTAATGGCACCACTGCCGATTATGTCATAAGGTATGGAAACCCTATTGGTTATAAAACATGGAACTATATTAGTTCCTAAAAAATCTGCTGTTACAACTTTCTTGTCGCAGTATAATTATTTTGGTACTTACACTGATTTCATCAGTTTTTATAAAACTATGATCTAGTCATTAAACATTTTGATTTGGTTGTGGTTTCCATTTAATTTATTGCAAGCTCTAACAATAAAAGTATTTTTCCTGTACCTAATTACATTTACATATTACTATGTAAATGTACTGTAGTAGAAACAGGAAATGTAATAGAAAGAGAGAAAATTTTCTTATGACAACAGTAACTTAATAAAGTAAACAATTGAAGATATTATTAAACTCACTGCACACTCAACTTGTGGAAGCCAAAGTAATTTACTAGCAAATTGAAAGTACAGTGTCCCTAAAAATACATATGAACCAATCAACCACCTAAGTAAAAGTGAATAAATCTCAAATAACTATCCCCAAAATTGACTAGGAGCAACTGCTTTTGACCATTTACTAGTAAAAAAAATATCTCTATCTCACACATAGCCCTAAGGTCAAACTATTCTTGTAGCACATGCTGAGGCGGATCCTTGTTGGTCACCACTTTTTATGTTATCTCATTGTTTCTATGTTGAAGTGTGTTGGGTCAGTAAATGTTTCTAATTCAATGTAAAAAAAATTAACTTTTGTCTATGAACTACATATATCTTAAAACATTTTTTTTTCAAAAGTTATTTAATATATTTCTATTGCATTTGCAAGGGCCTATTTAATTATTTGGACTTAAAAATGTGTTTGTAAGTTGAATAAACAATGAATAATGTTTTTTAGAATAATGCCTATCACAGGAAAACACATCAGTCATAGAAGTAACGTCGCATCGAAGTCTAGGTATTGTATTGTTAAAGTGAGGGTAGTTCGAAAATAAAATACAATTCACATTCGTCTTAAAAATGGTGGGTGGACTTTATCAAACCGTTTTACAGAATAGCAATGAAGTGTACGCGTATAGTAGGTACCTACTAATAATCATGAGATCATCGATACACAGCAAATGTAATAAATATAAATATGACTCACCCGTTTGCGTACTCTGCTACAGAAAGACCGTGTAGGTTATCATCATTATCATATTCTTGAGCGTTTCATACACAAATTCACACAATACTTACACGCGTCACACTTCGCACATCAACATTTTGAACTAAATGATATGAAAAATAAATAAACTGATAATCAGTTCATGTTGTTATGTTGGACTGAAAGTTTAACATTTTTGCGCATTTTAGAATGTCATTTTGACAACCACCATAGAATCGGGTGATTTGTTTCTACTTGAGAGGAGGGGGAAAGAGAAACACAACAAATCTCAATGGCCTATTGAATTTCTGTAAATTAACCAAGTGCTGCCATCTCTGTAGTATAGTCTACACTACTATAATGCAAAGTGACGTAAACTATGGATTATGACAGTAGTATGATGCTTGTAATGAGGTAAAATTGTAACTATTTTCTTCAAACTTTGTTTAATGTTCAAGTAATATTATTAATTAACAAGATAAAAACAGAGAAATTGCGTGTGTTCTATTTTTATGTGCTATTATTGCAGAATAGCTGATAAAAAGATACATTTTTTAATTTGACGTGTAATATTACCGTCTATCAAGGCCACTTCGTTCACATTGAACAACTTTTTTTGTGACAATGTCTGCATCTGTTGATTAAAATTTGAAACATAATAAGCTTCTAAACAAGGTCAACAGTTTTCATCAACTCGCAGTCGACGAAAATAATAGAATTCAGTGTAAAATATGTCTGTACATTCAATGATTATCCATATTAGTGGTTACAACCTAAGATACAAGTGCAAGTGTCCGCGAAAATGATCCGTACTTTGTTTTTCGCAATCACAACGTTACATGAACATGGATGACCTAAAATGCGAATACGTGAAGAAAAAAGATGCTTCGGACTGTCACAAAAGCTATATAATAAAGATATTATAATGTTTTGTAAATCGATTAACGTCAATCATGAACGTAAATGTACCATCGCGTAACGATCGGTGATTTGTTGGATCACAAAAGTGAAAATGTGATGTGTCAAACTGATTGTTTACCTCGCGGACAGGTGAGCGGTTTGTAGAAGTGGTACGCGAGGGCGGCGGGAGGCGGGCGGAATGTCGGGTTGCACGAGTCCCGTGAACGGCGGCTACGAGGCCGCGAGCGCAGAGCCTGCGATGAGGCTCACGGTCCGCAAGGACCTGTTCCCTGAGGTCCGCCTGCCTAAGATTGCGCCTGACGACCCCGATGCAGCCACCGAACAGGACGAAGATCTAGACTCTGTCTCCTGTGTCAAGCTTGAGACAGACTTTGAGCAAAGTATCGATGAAATTGCTAATCAAAAGCAGAGCCTAGTGAATGGGCTACTGCAATCTCCTAAGCCTCGACACAGGAAGCACAAGCAACGTTCTAGACGAGATGCAGACCAATCAATTCACAATGGTTGCATTTCTTCTAAGAAGAAACGCAGAAAAAACTCATCACGGGAATCCCGTCATAAAACCCCTCAATCTGATAGTACTGTGCGTAGAAAAGTGAAAGGTGGCAAAAATTTAAATTTAGTTAGTAGCAGTGAGTGTCAGGAAGATGACGAGTGGCCGGAGGAGCAGGATGCAGAAGAATGTGAAAGTTCAGAAGACGAAGTGCTCAAGTGCAGTGTAAAGTTACCATTAATCAATGTGCCTCGGCAAAGTGGCAAACCTTACAGTCATGAACTTAGTCAATTATCAACAAAAAAGAGCAAAAAGGACTCTAAAAAGAGAAGGACTCATGCAGTGACGCCTTGTAGTGGTAAACCGCGTTCCATGTTGACAATTTGTAGTTCTCGTAGCAAAAAGAAATCAAAGAAGTCTGAGTGTACTGCACCCACTTATCGAAGCCAGATAGTAGATATGAACACTATTAAGATTAAGATTAAAAGGACAAATATTATGGAAAGTGTAAGTACTTATTTCTTTATTCATTTCTTGTTGTTTGTTGTATGGTTACTGGGGTTTGTTTAATTCCTTACTAAATGTCTTAAACTGCCACTACAGCTGATATCTAAATTTGTCTTATAGGATTAGGATGAGTGGATTATGTTATAGGCTATTTATTTATTAGGATAAAGTAAAAAAAAATGAAATGAATGAAAGGAGAGTCACCTACTAAAAGGCATGGATGTGCCTATACCTCAGTCATTAAAATTGAGCAATATAAGTTTGAAAGTGTGTATAAACACCTTATTTCTAATAAACCAAATCAAATACTAACTACTTTTTGTAGTTAAATACATTAGAAAGATAAGTAATGTAAATAAGGTCCTTATAATATTCATTTACACTGTATTTTACTAAAAATATTACTTTATCTGTTAACTAATATCACCTCAAAAGCAAGTAACATCTCAAAAGCAACTAAATACAGAAATACATTAAACATACATAAATAAGGTAGTGTTTGTCTAGACAAACACTACCTTATTTATGTATCTTATTGTATGTACTAGCCTAGGCTAGTGCCCACACAATTATCACACACCGCATACATCTCTTTTCTGAAGTAAATTGATATCTTTGTGATTTACTTTGTGGGAGTATTTTAATGGTCTGTCTACCATAACTTCCCCAGCTAAGGCTTACCCCTAGGTTAGGTTGATTGTTCTAGGAAATTCCCCAATTATCACAGTATCCTCTACTTTTTCAAGTTTTTGTTTACCTGTATCATACATTTTGATGTACCTAATTCAAAAGAATAATATGCCTAAATTGATAACAATATATAAAATACCTATCCAGTGTTAAAATTATGTTATAAGTAATAGTACTCATTGTTTGTTTATACTTATTGGCTAATATATTCATGTTTTATTTGTGAAAAAATATTGAGTTGATGGTGCAGTGCTATATTTAATCATTGCTATATCATATCTATTTAATCTTTGCTAAAATTGGTAAAAAAGTTTATTTTGACCCTTTGACTTTTTATTTTTTCTCACGTAAAAGTAAGCTGTCACAGGATATTCTCCTAATAGGTAGGTAAGTAGGTACTTGAAGAATATACTGTGAATACTTCATTTGTTAAAATCACCTTGATATGCATTGTTAACTTAGCGGTTTACCTGCTTAGTATGTATGCATGCCAAAATCCGCATGACAGGGTAACACCATTAATGTTCCAATTACTCGGAAGTAGATTATTTAATAGTTCTCCTGCATCTTATCTCTTTCTCTTGTGATGGGTATCCTATGCGAGGGAGAATTCTTCATCTTGTAATATGGTACATAATCTAACTAAGCATGTCCCATAAATATGGAGTATAATGGGTAACTTAGGTATATCTTTATGAAATAAAAACAAATTAAACTCAATCTAATAAATAGGGGCATGGTAGTGCTCCCACCAAGGAAAACCAAAAGAAGCACAGGGACACTACCAACCTTTTCTCAAAAAGCTGCCTTTTCCTTCACTCCTAACTGTGAATATAATGGCAATGGTTGACTTGTTAAACTTATGAAGTTTCTTAGCTTAGCTTAGCTCCAGACTTTGGACACTCACTCAAACTCCCCTTCCTGACTTGTTCTATATGAAATTTATGTAAACCTATGTATCAGTAGGTATAAAGCTAGTAATAGTGCACAAATAATAAAAACATTCTAAAACTTGAAAAAAAACTTGGATTTACCCCCCCAGTCTTAACTATGAGTATAAAGGACTTCTGCAATTATTTGTGTCAGTGATCTGAAAATGTTTTATATTCTCATGCAGTGCCGGTCTTAACACTACTGGTGTCTTGGGCGAAATTTCTTCTCCTCCACATTAAGACAACATCACATACATTGTCGTGGTCCAAAACTAAACTTTTCTCTTGTATTATGGAAACCAGAAACAAACAAAGAAGGTGCCACAAACATCCGAACCCAACACAAATGTCTGTCCCATCAACAAATATTGTTGGTGCGGGAGTCGAAACCGCGACCGTTGCGTCTCGATCAAATCACTGCGCTAAAAGGGGCTATGATATAAAATTTATGAATAAATAAAGCAGTACAGTGGCCGAAGTCACGAAGAATAAGATCACCAAATCAACTAACATGTTGAACCTTTGTATTGGAAGTTGCCCAGGTACAAATTACTGGCCTGTTAGTTCAGTTCTGGGTGTAATATTTATTTATTATTTTTTAATACATATGTATATAAGTATTAGGTATATGTGTTTCATCTATTAACTGATCTGTAACATAAGTGCTTAAGCTACTTATTACAGAATCAGGTCAATGTATGATTTGTATGAATTTATTATGTATGAGCATGTTTATTATTCACGTTTTTTTTTAAATAAAGTTACAGATAACTCCTACGCCATCGTCAATAGCAGATATTGGGCAAAGGAAATCAAAAAAGAAACGGGC
Organism: Marasmia exigua; assembly: GCA_019059595.1. Classification (NCBI taxonomy): domain Eukaryota; kingdom Metazoa; phylum Arthropoda; class Insecta; order Lepidoptera; family Crambidae; genus Marasmia; species Marasmia exigua. The sequence goes on along the minus strand of CM032464.1, from coordinate 5,859,225 downwards.
AGCTTCGCCAGTGCCGAGCGCGAGCTCCGGTGAGGAGTACGACCCACGCGCCGACCACACCGCCACCATGAGCGTCGCCGCACCCAAGCCGAAGCACCCCCGACCTAAGACGCCTAAAACGTCCAAGACTAAACCTAAATCTACTAACTCTAAAAGTAAGTATAACTATTAATTTACAAATGTGGGGTTTTTACAAATGGTAAATCCGATATGACGTTATGTGACTAGATGTGTGGTCCAACTTTGACGTTTTTTTTTGTGTTGTACGTAAAGTTACCCCCTGCAGTACATTTGTTCAATATATTTTATTTACAAATTGATGTTATAGAAAAATTATGCACACAGTTATTGTCATATTACACAAAGTTTTATAACGTCATATAACTGTTGTGTGGGAGCACCTTAACATCGTCATTTTGACATGCCCCATTTACATTTGAAAAACCCTCATTGAGATCGAATCATGAGTTTTTAGGTTCTTTGAGCTACAGTGACGCCAGCGATTGCCATTGAATAGTTTTTATTATTAACCTATGTTGAAATTAACATGTTGAGATCTTAACTATCTTTTACTTTGAATAACCTTTATGTTGCTGCCTAGCCGACAATGAATGCAGAACAATATCGTTAGGCCAACACATATATACCAAAATACTAGAAAATACAGCAAGTTGAGCTAATTTTAATATTGACTTGATTTTCTTTTCAGAAAAAAGTGATAAGACTGAAAGAACGAGTAGAATTATTGCAGCTGAAAATAAGGATATTGGACCGCAAAGCCCTTGGGCGACTATGCCTGAAGAAGTGCTCATGAAGATTTTTGAATATGCTGTAGCTACACAGGGAACTTTACCAAATGTTGTAAGGTAATGAAAAAAGTTAATACAAGGGTATCATTCATGCAATTTAAGAATGCTGATAACTACACAAATAAACTTATGTACATGCACAATGGACAACATTTCAAAATTGCTAAGCTCTGAAACAAAAAATACCATTTCTTTATTTACTTTTCCACTGCGCGAATATATATTTATTAATTTTTTATATTGCTTATTTACTCAGAAAAAAATTAAAAACTAAAAAACGTAAGATGACGTCATCGGACGGCAGAATGTAAAATATTTCTTTGCTTAGCACATTATAGTTTTAAATTTACGAAATGCCAAACCCATGACATGCAACTGTCAATAAAAAGACAACTTGTCAACGTTGAATGAATGAATGACGTTGACAATGTTGACACTAGTATTATTTATCTTTGACAGTAGTACCTTTTTTTTATTAAAACAATGATAAGCAAAGGAATATCGCTGTATTCAGCCGTCCGATGACGTCATTTGGCGCTTACGTCTATTTAGAATATAAAGAATTTCAATAATTATTTTATGCATGAAAATGGACACATTTTGAATAAAGAAAAAATATGGGTCCGTTCATTTTATGTCTATTTTCATATAAAAAAACAATATGGACATGTTAAAAATATGAAATGTTGTCCATTCAGACTGCATGCTCCACAGTGATTTTTAAATAAAGAAAACTATGTGTGTGATGTGACCACAAATCACATCTGTATTGAACTAAAGTCATAATCAATTAGTAGTATTGTTCTAAAGGTTTTAAGTGGAATCTTTATGATTTTTGTAATTGTATTGTTGTAATGAACAGCACAAGTAGTATTTTATTGGTATACGGACACAGCTTCACACATATTAATACCGTCTGTGCAAGTAATTTTCAACAATTCTATATGAAATATGTTGTGGACTGGCTATGAGACACGAGTATTGCTAAAACTCTTATTAAACTATTTCGATCGAGTTTATACATTTGAAGTATTGAAATAAAACTTGACTTTTATTATTACAGATGGGGCAGAGTTTGCAAGTTATGGCATGTTGTTAGTTGTAGACCAGAACTATGGAAAAGTGTAGACTTAGCAAAGTACACTTCAGAAAAATGCAAAACCGATTACAAATTGGTTTGGCTACTCGAGAACCGATTATCACAATGTCAAAGTTTAAATATCGGTAAGAATCATAGTTTTATACTGTAGATATATACTATAATATTAAATAGAAGAATTTTGCTGGCTTTATGAGGTGTAAATGTAGAATCAAATTCTCTGAGATGGCTACCAATGGTGTTTTTTCAAATGTACAAGGAAAGCACAATAATCACAGACAATTACAGAGCGAGATGTAACGCTTAGTTGGAGGCTGGTTACGGTCTGGGGCCGAGAGTATCCCTGTCGCATCCAAAGGAGAATCACAGCGCGTGTGAAAGGGAGAGGAACTCCGATTCGGTCGTAACGTCCGCTCCGCGCTAAGGCCCCTGGTGGCGTTATGGATTTTTTTCATCTAAATACAATTTTGAACGCCCTTGTGGTCTAGTGGTTTAAGTACCGGGCCGTGATCTCGGGGTTCCTGGGTTACGAATTCCCAGGTCGAGAAAAAAATCATGTTTCGAATTTTTTAAACATAGCCCGGATTCGTGATCACCAATCCGCATTTGGCAAGCGTGGTGATTAAGCCTAATAACATCATGGTAGCGATGATTTGATTTCTATGATGGAGGCCTTTGACCTGCAGTGGGACACTGTATAGGCTCATATTTTACCTCTATCGAATGCCTTGGAAAAGTCAGTATACAAGTGAGTCTACCTGTCCTCTTCTAGTAATTACACCGCACAAGTAACTTTTATATTCCAGGAGATTACTGGTTGTTGATCTACATTTAACAAAGCCATGCCATTTGGAGGACAAAAATGGCTTAAAATGATGATATAGAGAATCGTAAATAAATGTTTCAAATAATTTTGCACTATGTGATAATATTATGCTAATCGGATGGTAATTCTCGCAATGTGACCTATACCCAGACTTGAACTTTGAAGGTGCCTAATGTCTCCAATGCCTCTGTTTTTAAATACATTGTAAATATTGTGTTTACAGCTCAGTGGAAAGTGTGCAATGAGTCGTGGGTGCTAGCCTGCGTGGCGGACTACTGCCCCGGGCTCGTGGAGCTGAGCGTGGCGGGCTGGAGCCGCGTCACGTCCGAGCAGCTCTACGAGCTGGTGCAGGGCTTGCCGAAGCTGCAGAGGCTTGACCTTTCCCTGACGGTAAGGGACTGCGTATTTTAGAAATATATATTTTAGTTTTTATTTTATGTTCTACCTTTTGGTTGTGCGTAATAGTGTTTGTTGTGCGCATCAGTGGTCTCTCGAGTTGTTCACGGAAGACCAGCGTCGTTGCGTCAGTAGACGACACGACATTATGTTTCTTGAACGCCTTTTTCACTGACACTATGTATACATATTTCTTTGTATAAATATTTCTATGTTTTTTGTCAGGAAATAAATTATTTTCTATTTCTAAATATTCCTAGCTATTCAAGATTTTAACTTGGGGCCTATTCGCGGTAAGCGATGCTCGCCGTGTGGTCCCCGGCAGAGTAGAATAGGCCACCCTCACTCTTACCGAGGAGTCGTAAAAGGCGACTAAGGTAAAGCTGCTGGCATGATCATCAGCACCCAGAGAAGGAAAACTCTGCATTTATATCAAAACCCTCGCCAACCCGTCTGCCAAGCGTGGTGAGTATGGCAATTACCCCTCATGTGATTGAGGGAGGCCCGTGCCCCAGCAGTGGGTACTTAAATGGGCTGACTATGATGATGACGATGATGCTTGCGTAGGTATACCTCAAATATTATCTGGTCAATTTTCCCAGTCCAATACTCTGCCACCCTAACTAGAGTCCGCGCCACGAAAAAAAGCGAGCTTCAGTCGCCATTAACATTCAATTTTGAGCTTTATGTGAATAGACTTAAGGAATCTAAAATTTTAGTTCTGTGTGTTGCCGCGGGACTTCTTTCATGGCGCAGACTGTACGTTGTCGATAGCTGTAAGAGGTCTTCCCAAGTGTTAATTCCTAAGCACAGAGGGCATGCTAAGAGACGTGCTTTTATTTATTTATTGGTAAACACAACAGACTGCAATCATGATTGCGTATATAGACATTTTAACTTATTAGTATTTGTGAAATTATGTTAGTAGATTTTTACAGCTAAGTCAATTATTTAATTTATACAAGTAAGTAAAATCACAAAGAAAGATAATTAGTAATAATAATAGCGTTAAACAATGTCAAATTAATTCATAATGTCAAACAAGACTACGACTACGTACGTGCTACGCTTTTGATACCGATACGACCTGCAAACCATCGAGAAAAGAGCGTACTCCTTTTTTAGGCAGAATCCTGGAACATACAAACATATTAACATACTCACATACATAGACTGCTAAAATCATAACTCCCTCCTTTTTGGCTTTGCCGTAGTCGGTTAAGGTGACGGGTAGGGCACACTAGCGACGCCAATCGATTTTAATTTTTAACTACTTAACCGGATCTATTTTTTTTTTAATAGAAAGGCCAATCAGGATTACCTCACTCCGCCTACTGTTTTAAACAATTTACTTTTAAACACTTATACTATTTATTAAATAATCATGCACAAATGTTGCGTCCAACGCGTACGCGAACAATTGGTTATTTAATAAATAGTGTAAGTTTTTGCCTAGAGGTTGTAACCCCGAAATGGTTTAAAATAGGTCCGGTTTAGTAGCTAAAAATTAAAATCGATTGGCGTCGTTAGTGTGCCCTACCCGTCACCTTAAAAAGGCCGGCAGCGCACTTGTCCTTTGACATTGCAGGTGTCCATGGGCGGCGGTAATCAATTACCATCAGGCTCGTCGGCCTCCTATATCATAAAAGAAATAATAATATTGGTTGAAAAACATATTTTGAGGGTCATGACCTCCCTTCTGCATCACTTTCTCTCGTATGGTTTTGCTCCTATTGTTTCTGTCTCCCGCAAAAAGCAACAATACCAATATTTCATGCTCAGAAAGCCATACAGGTATCCTACGACAAAGCTTTATAGGGAAGCTCAGGTGCTATCTGTCCGCCAGTTATTTATTTTAAGAACATGTTTGATAGTTCACAAACAGATAATAAACTCAAACATATACAGTAGCCTTCTTAGGAAAAGAGTCTTTAAAATTCCCACACCTACAATAAGCTCTCAGTTTGCAAGCAGATTTGGTGAATCTCTGAGGTCCCGCGTATATAATTCGACAGTACGTCTCTGTAATATCAAAGAACTACCTATCTCAGATGCCAAATTAGCACTGGTAAATTGGTTAAGACTTGTTGACTACGCAGACATAGAACATATCATTAGTAACATAACCAGTTGATGTTTTAATGTTTGATGTGTATAAAATTCTAAATTGTATTCAATCATTTAATTTTTATTGTTCATATTTGTCTTTTGTTTTTTTTTTCTTTTACTGACACTACATAATATATTGAATGATTTCTGGCCGTCCAAGATACAGGCATTGCCTAGTTTGGAGGCTCCTGTTCAATGTTTGTGGAATAATATGTGTAGTGCACTTAAATTTTAATCTTATGTATGTAACTGTGGTAATTTTTTCTGTGCAATAAATACATTTTTATCTTATCTTATTATTTGTTTATGTCTCCGGCGAAAAGCAACAATACCAATTTACTGTCAAATCAGCGTCATAGAGGAAACACTCATTCTCCATTTATAGCTATTCTAAATTGGTTAGTTTAGTACTAATAAGTGATGTGTAATGTGATAATTAGGAATACCTAGGTATATAAATACTTGTACTAGAATAAAATCAAAGTTAAATATGTTAACCATTATTTTTTGGAATTTTCGCCGCACCATTGTCCTTTCTGCATGCATCTGGGCATTAAGTTCGCCTATTGTATGGTTATGTGAAATAAAGTTTTTAAATAAATAAATGAGAAAGAATTTTATATAACACTTAGGGAGCTTTTCACCACAAAAAGCTATTATACAACACAAGAATATTTTAACGATAGACTCTGAAATAACATGTAATGCAATAAATACAAATGAATTATTAATAATACCTAGCTAGATAATACAGATAAATTGAATAATAAGTAACATCATAAAATAAAATTAATAATATAATAACAATAATCATATGATCACAAAATCTCAATATCACATTATAATTCTATCTATTTTATATATACATGTATATAACAATGGACTAGAGTATCTAATATAAATATTCAGCAGTCCTCCTCTCCTCTAATTTGCTGTGCCCGACAGGGTCCATATTGTTCCTTAAATATCATTTATAATATGTACCACCGTAATGTATCACATATGGAAAAGCAATAAAGAATTGAATTGAATTGAATTGAAATGTGTTGTTTTCAGTCGGAAACTGGCGGGTCGGGCACGTGCCTGTCGGCCGCGTCGATGGCCCGCCTGGCGGAGAGCTTCGGCGAGCGGTTCACGCACCTCACCCTCGCCAACAACAAGTTCACGGCGTTGCCGCAAATATTATCCTCGGTTGCGGTGAGTTGACGAACATAATGTTCGTGAACAGAAATTCTAAGGTGTAGCGGTGTTCTTTTGTTTCATTTTTTACTTACTTCTCTCTCTCTCTCTCTCTTCTCTCTAAATATGGTTGTATACCTACTAAGTGGTTATTTTTGAGCATTTGCACGTAATGTAAATTTTACGCATGTATGCATGAAGCGCAATAAAATAAGTTAATTATAAACTAGTATGCAATTCGGCCTTTACTGAAAATCAGCGCAATGGCTCAGGCCATAGCTAAATGCTGAGTAGGGACCGTTTCGGCACTTAGCTTTTAAGATATCCATGTCCATGTTAAGTGTCGAATAAATAATTACTTTTCTTTCTTTCTTTTCTATTGGCCTCGTGTTGAAAAAAAGATAGAGAGAGAGAGATCTCTTTTGTTTCAAACGAGGCCGATTTAAAAAAAGTGGGCCTACGTTACCCTCACTGTGTTTCACAGCGTGACTGTGAAACACAGTACAGCGCTGCTTCACGCCGCTTTTCTGTGAGGCCGTGATATCAATCCGGTCAAGCCGGCCCATTAATACCGAAGCGTGACATTCCCACAGACGTACTATAACATTAGTTTTATTATAACACTAGCCTTCGCCTGGGCCGTATCCCGCGTAGTATTCGTTTTGGTTTATCCCACAGGAACTTGTTATTTACTTTTCGGGATGGAGAGTATACTGTCCTTTCAATTTACGGTCCTAAGCTACCTCTCGACTAATTTTCAGCCAAATCGATCGAGCCGTTCTTGAGTTATAAATAGTGTAACTAACAGGACTTTCTTTTCTATACTAGTTGGACACTCGCGACACCGGTGGAGTCACAAGTGCGCTGCCGACATTTAAACCCCCCTTTCCCCCAGATTGGGCCTCTACCCTCACTCACGCAGCGAAACACAGCACAATGCCGCTTCATGCCGGTTTTCTGTGAGGCCGTGGTATCACTCCGGTCGAGCCGGCCCATTCATGCCGAAGCGTGGCTCTCCCACGGTCATAACTTGTATACAACGTTATTTAAATCGCGAAAAAAAAAACTGTCGTTTCACACAAATTGGCTAGCTGCGCTGATCGATTCTTTTTTTCGTGATTTCAATGTTGGTCCCTTAGTGAAAGATGTTTAGTTTCGTGGGCTGAGCGACCACCGAGAGGTTTTGCGCTATTAAAACTTAGATATTTTTTAAAGTAGGTAATTTATAAAAGTTGTTGTTTTTTTTTACTTTTTTTACTTTGTATTTTTTTTAGAGAAATATTTTTGTGATTATTTATGAGTACTTACTGTTATGTTTTAACATTCTAGCCTGAGAAACAGGTTCGCCTAGTTCAGGCATTTGTATTTACCTCCGACCTTATTCTAATAGGTTTAAATATTCGTGTAAAATTATTATTATCTGAATAAATTGAATTGAATTGAATTGAATTGAAATTGAAAAAAAAATCCTAAATTGCGATACGTAATACTTGAACACTCCCTAATGCAACGCGAATATTTAAAACACTATCAGTAAGTTAGTTTTGTGATTGTAACAGGCTCACTGCGCGAACCTGGAGGTGCTGGACATATCTGGCGCGCTGGCCACGTCGCACCCAGCCGCGGTGCCGCTGGAGGCGCTGCAGCGCGGCTGCCCGCGGCTGCGCGTGTTCCGCGCCGCCAACTCGCAGCTCGTGCTGGCGCACGCCACCACCTCGCAGCAGGTCACTGCACCAACATAACCTCCAACCCATTGCGGCTACGTGATTGTTCACATTGTTCACTTGGCCGTGTGGTCCCCGGCAGAGTAGAATAGGCCACCCTCACTCTTACCGAGGATGTCGTAAAAGGCGACTAAGGTAAAGCTGCTGGCATGATCATCAGCACCCAGAGAAGGAAAACTCTGCATTTATATCAAAACCCTCGCCAACCCGTCTGCCAAGCGTGGTGAGTATGGCAATTACCCCTCATGTGATTGAGGGAGGCCCGTGCCCCAGCAGTGGGTACTTAAATGGGCTGACTATGATGATGACGATGATGCTTGCGTAGGTATACCTCAAATATTATCTGGTCAATTTTCCCAGTCCAATACTCTGCCACCCTAACTAGAGTCCGCGCCACGAAAAAAAGCGAGCTTCAGTCGCCATTAACATTCAATTTTGAGCTTTATGTGAATAGACTTAAGGAATCTAAAATTTTAGTTCTGTGTGTTGCCGCGGGACTTCTTTCATGGCGCAGACTGTACGTTGTCGATAGCTGTAAGAGGTCTTCCCAAGTGTTAATTCCTAAGCACAGAGGGCATGCTAAGAGACGTGCTTTTATTTATTTATTGGTAAACACAACAGACTGCAATCATGATTGCGTATATAGACATTTTAACTTATTAGTATTTGTGAAATTATGTTAGTAGATTTTTACAGCTAAGTCAATTTATTAATTATACAAGTTAGTAAAATCACAAAGAAAGTTAATTAGTAATAATAATAGCGTTAAACAATGTCAAATTAATTCATAATGTCAAACAAGACTACGACTACGTACGTGCTACGCTTTTGATACCGATACGACCTGCAAACCATCGAGAAAAGAGCGTACTCCTTTTTTAGGCAGAATCCTGGAACATACAAACATATTAACATACTCACATACATAGACTGCTAAAATCATAACCCCCTCCTTTTTGACTTTGCCGTAGTCGGTTAAGGTGACGGGTAGGGCACACTAGCGACGCCAATCGATTTTAATTTTTAGCTACTAAACCGGTTCAATTTTTTTTTTAATAGAAAGGCCAATCAGGATTACCTCACTCCGCCTACTATTTTAAACAATTTACTTTTAAACACTTATACTATTTATTAAATAACCATGCACAAATGTTGCGTCCAACGCGTACGCGAACAATTGGTTATTTAATAAATAGTGTACGTTTTTGCCTAGAGGTTGTAACCCCGAAATGGTTTAAAATAGGTCCGGTTTAGTAGCTAAAAATTAAAATCGATTGGCGTCGTTAGTGTGCCCTACCCGTCACCTTAAAAAGGCCGGCAGCGCACTTGTCCTTTGACATTGCAGGTGTTCATGGGCGGCGGTAATCAATTACCATCAGGCTCGTCGGCCTCCTATGTCATAAAAGAAATAATAATATTGGTTGAAAAACATATTTTGAGGGTCATGACCTCCCTTCTGCATCACTTTCTCTCGTATGGTTTTGCTCCTATTGTTTCTGTCTCCCGCAAAAAGCAACAATACCAATATTTCATGCTCAGAAAGCCATACAGGTATCCTACGACAAAGCTTTATAGGGAAGCTCAGGTGCTATCTGTCCGCCAGTTATTTATTTTAAGAACATGTTTGATAGTTCACAAACAGATAATAAACTCAAACATATACAGTAGCCTTCTTAGGAAAAGAGTCTTTAAAATTCCCACACCTACAATAAGCTCTCAGTTTGCAAGCAGATTTGGTGAATCTCTGAGGTCCCGCGTATATAATTCGACAGTACGTCTCTGTAATATCAAAGAACTACCTATCTCAGATGCCAAATTAGCACTAGTAAATTGGTTAAGACTTGTTGACTACGCAGACATAGAACATATCATTAGTAACAAAACCAGTTGATGTTTTAATGTTTGATGTGTATAAAATTCTAAATTGTATTCAATCATTTAATTTTTATTGTTCATATTTGTCTTTTGTTTTTTTTTTTCTTTTACTGACACTACATAATATATTAATGATTTCTGGCCGTCCAAGATACAGGCATTGCCTAGTTTGGAGGCTCCTGTTCAATGTTTGTGGCATAATATGTGTAGTGCACTTAAATTTTAATCTTATGTATGTAACTGTGGTAATTTTTTCTGTGCAATAAATACATTTTTATCTTATCTTATTATTTGTTTATGTCTCCGGCGAAAAGCAACAATACCACTTTACTGTCAAATCAGCGTCATAGAGGAAACACTCATTCTCCATTTATAGCTATTCTAAATTGGTTAGTTTAGTACTACTAATAAGTGATGTGTAATGTGATAATTAGGAATACCTAGGTATATAAATACTTGTACTAGAAGAAAATCAAAGTTAAATATGTTACCATTATTTTTTGGAATTTTCGCCGCACCATTGTCCTTTCTGCATGCCTCTGGGCATTAAGTTCGCCTATTGTATCGTTATGTGAAATAAAGTTTTTAAATAACTAAATGAGAAAGAATTTTATATAACACTTAGGGAGCTTTTCACCACAAAAAGCTATTATACAACACAAGAATATTTTAACGATAGACTCTGAAATAACATGCAATGCAATAAATACAAATGAATTACTAATAATACCTAGCTAGATAATACAGATAAATTGAATAATAAGTAACATCATAAAATAAAATTAATAATATAATAACAATAATCATATGATCACAAAATCTCAATATCACATTATAATTCTATCTATTTTATATATACATGTATATAACAATGGACTAGAGTATCTAATATAAATATTCAGCAGTCCTCCTCTCCTCTAATTTGCTGTGCCCGACAGGGTCCATATTGTTCCTTAAATATCATTTATAATATGTACCACCGTAATGTATCACATATGGAAAAGCAATAAAGAATTGAATTGAATTGAAATGTGTTGTTTTCAGTCGGAAACTGGCGGGTCGGGCACGTGCCTGTCGGCCGCGTCGATGGCCCGCCTGGCGGAGAGCTTCGGCGAGCGGTTCACGCACCTCACCCTCGCCAACAACAAGTTCACGGCGTTGCCGCAAATATTATCCTCGGTTGCGGTGAGTTGACGAACATAATGTTCGTGAACAGAAATTCTAATGTGTAGCGGTGTTCTTTTGTTTCATTTTTTACTTACTTCTCTCTCTCTCTCTCTTCTCTCTAAATATGGTTGTATACCTACTAAGTGGTTATTTTTGAGCATTTGCACGTAATGTAAATTTTACGCATGTAATGTTTAAGTATTTTGCATGAACTTTGAAACGCTGTAAAGTTTGCCAGAAATAAATAAATAAATAAATAAAGTATGCATGAAGCGCAATAAAATAAGTTAATTATAAATTAGTATGCAATTCAGCCTTTACTGAAAATCAGCGCAATGGCTCAGGCCATAGCTAAATGCTGAGTAGGGACCGTTTCGGCACTTAGCTTTTAAGATATCCATGTCCATGTTAAGTGTCGAATAAATGTTTACTTTTCTTTCTTTCTTTCTTTTCTATCGGCCTCGTGTTGAAAAAAAAAGAGAGAGAGAGAGATCTTTTTTGTTTCAAACGAGGCCGATTTAAAAAAAGTGGGCCTATATTACCCTCACTGTGTTACACAGCGTGACTGTGAAACACAGACCCCCCTTTCCCCCAGATTGGGCCTCTACCCTCACTCACGCAGCGAAACACAGCACAATGCCGCTTCATGCCGGTTTTCTGTGAGGCCGTGGTATCACTCCGGTCGAGCCGGCCCATTCATGCCGAAGCGTGGCTCTCCCACGGTCAAAACTTGTATACAACGTGTCATTTAAATCGCGAAAGAAAAAACTGTCGTTTCACACAAATTGGCTAGCTGCGCTGATCGATTCTTTTTTTCGTGATTTCAATGTTGGTCCCTTAGTGAAAGATGTTTAGTTTCGTGGGCTGAGCGACCATCCGAGAGGTTTTGCGCTATTAAAACTTAGATATTTTTTAAAGTAGGTAATTTATAAAAGTTGTTGTTTTTTTTTTTACTTTTTTTACTTTGTATTTTTTTTAGATAAATATTTTTGTGATTATTTATGAGTACTTACTGTTATGTTTTAACATTCTAGCCTGAGAAACAGGTTCGCCTAGTTCAGGCATTTGTATTTACCTCCGACCTTATTCTAATAGGTTTAAATATGTATTATTCGTGTAAAAATTATTATTATCTGAATAAATTGAATTGAATTGAATTGAAATTGAAAAAAAAATCCTAAATTGCGATACGTAATACTTGAACACTCCCTAATGCAACGCGAATATTTAAAACACTATCAGTAAGTTAGTTTTGTGATTGTAACAGGCTCACTGCGCGAACCTGGAGGTGCTGGACATATCTGGCGCGCTGGCCACGTCGCACCCAGCCGCGGTGCCGCTGGAGGCGCTGCAGCGCGGCTGCCCGCGGCTGCGCGTGTTCCGCGCCGCCAACTCGCAGCTCGTGCTGGCGCACGCCACCACCTCGCAGCAGGTCACTGCACCAACATAACCTCCAACCCATTGCGGCTACGTGATTGTTCACATTGTTCACTTGGCCGTGTGGTCCCCGGCAGAGTAGAATAGGCCACCCTCACTCTTACCGAGATGTCGTAAAAGGCGACTAAGGTAAAGCTGCTGGCATGATCATCAGCACCCAGAGAAGGAAAACTCTGCATTTATATCAAAACCCTCGCCAACCCGTCTGCCAAGCGTGGTGAGTATGGCAATTACCCCTCATGTGATTGAGGGACGCCCGTGCCCCAGCAGTGGGGACTTAAATGGGCTGATGATGATGATGATGATTGTTCACATTGAACGCGCGGGCGCAGTCGCGGCGACATGGCCATTTCGTGATCACATTTCCACCAGGGGCACAATAGGCTATTTGACAAAATTCTGTAAACTATCTTAGGGTATTCATTTGTTTATAAGGAGCCCTAAAAAATACTTTTTTGCTTTTATTTTAGATATTTTAATAAAAAAACCAAAAAGAATGCAATATTCAAATATGCCGCAAAAACGCGTCTTTTAGCAATATGGCGGCCAGTGACGTAGATTTTCCATAAATAAACATTGAGGTAAACACGACGGTACGATCAACCATAGACTTTTTTTTTGTTTATTTCTTCCTATGAAGGAAAGGCAATCACCCATAGGCAGTAGTCACGTGACCCCTGTTTAAAAAAAATAATTTTAGAAGACGAATTTTGATGAAAATATGCAATATTTTTATCTCGCGTTATTACAAATCGCTCCACAAAAAATATATTAACACTGATGTTATAGAAGAAATGTATATTTTTATCACTGTCAAATAGCCTATTCTCAGGCCACGCGAACTTTATCCGTGTGGTAGTTCGTATACGAATGTTGCGATCGATGTAAAAGTTCGAATGGTGTGCATAAACTCTATTCTCAGCACCAATAAACAATTCACGATTGAACTACGAACTACTCACGATTGACTTCGTACGAAGTCAAACGTATCATAGACAATATTTTTAACGTTCCATTACAACCATGGGTACTGCATGCTGGACTTAATTTTTGAAAATGCTGCAGCGAGCAAATTTAATATCCATCATAAGAGTTATTGCCATTAATTTTGATAAAACTATTAATTTTGTTTAGTATGTCCAATAATTTACTAAATTTTATTAGAAAATGTAATATTTGAATATTTCGAGTACTGTGTCGGGTGAAACGGAACGCGCCAAAGTCAACGTAAAATTTATTCTTCACAAAATTTAAAACTGCATTTTGTTTGTTGGATTTGGTGAAAAGTTTGAAAAATAGATGGAAAACGTGCAACATAAAAAATTTGCCAGCCCGGAGCAAAGGCTCCGGCTGGTACAACTCGTGGAAGCTGATTCACAGCTCCGGTTGGGAAAATTTACTCTAACTTTCAATCCGTTAGATTTGCCTATATAATAAAATCTTAGATAACCTCAAAATGAAGTTTGACAAGTAAATTCGAAAATATTCGAAGATCAATTTTTTTTCGAAGGAAACTTATTTTTTCTATTCTCAGAACTTAACAATCGAAATAGTTCGATTGTTAAGTTCTGAGAATAGAAAAAATAAGTTTCCTTCGAAAAAAAATTGATCTTCGAATATTTTCGAATGTGAACTTTGTTCGAGTGGCCTAAGAATCGTGCCCCAGGAGTTTGACGTGTTGTCAGAGATTGAAAACATGGATGACGATTTTTCATTATTAATCTAAAATATGATGTGAAAGTGTGATGGCATACGGCACCGAAACATGGCCGCTTACAATGTGCCGATTAAGGAGGCTCAAAGTCACCCAGAGAGCAATGGAGAGGGCTATGCTCGGAGTCTCCCTGCGTGATCGTATCAGAAATGATGAGATCCGCAGGAGAACTAAGGTCATAGACATAACCCAAAGGATTGCATGCCGCAAGTGGCAATGGGCAGGGCACATAGCGAGGAGAACAGACGGCCGTTGGGGTGGAAAGGTCCTCGAGTGGAGGCCACGTACAGGAAGTTCCCCCGAATTGGGCCTTCGGGCTATTTTTCCATGTGGATATTCGTCAATATTGGAGAACTGTTGACGCTTTCGTTGACCCTGATCAAAGAGCATACAACCAAAGCCCACCCTTAACAAACGAGAATATACCTTAGCATCCAAACGATTCAGGGGTGAATTCTGCTTCGTTTTAGACTCTAGATTTCTCTATTGGGGATCAGCCGCCGCTGCTCATTACTCCTTCAGATTATTTTTCAGCTGATTATAGTTGGAAGTGGCTGACTTGAAAGTCTACATGCACATTGGGTGGGCTAATGTGTGTGTGTGTGTGTGTCATGATCTCTTATGGTGTTCTAGATGGAAGCGGGCGGCTGGAGCGCGCTGGAGGAGCTGTCGATCGCGGGCGAGGCGGCGGCCGAGCGCGTGGGCGTCGGCGAGTACCGACTCGGCGACGACGCGCTGGCGCGCCTCGTCCGCGCCGCGACGCGCCTGCGCCTGCTCGACCTGCGCGGCCTGCAGCGCCTCACCGACTCCGGCCTCGTGCGCGTGCCCGCCTGGGACCTGCAGCACCTGTTCCTCGGCGGTGAGTCCACCTGCGCCCGCCTGCGACCTACAGCACCTGTTCCTCGGCGGTGAGTCCACCTGCGCCCGCCTGGGACCTGCAGCACCTGTTCCTCGGCGGTGAGTCCACCTGCGCCCGCCTGGGACCTGCAGCACCTGTTCCTCGGCGGTGAGTCCACCTGCGCCCGCCTGGGACCTGCAGCACCTGTTCCTCGGCGGTGAGTCCACCTGCGCCCGCCTGGGACCTGCAGCACCTGTTCCTCGGCGGTGAGTCCACCTGCGCCCGCCTGGGACCTGCAGCACCTGTTCCTCGGCGGTGAGTCCACCTGCGCCCGCCTGGGACCTGCAGCACCTGTTCCTCGGCGGTGAGTCCACCTGCGCCCGCCTGGGACCTGCAGCACCTGTTCCTCGGCGGTGAGTCCACCTGCGCCCGCCTGGGACCTGCAGCACCTGTTCCTCGGCGGTGAGTCCACCTGCGCCCGCCTGGGACCTGCAGCACCTGTTCCTCGGCGGTGAGTCCACCTGCGCCCGCCTGGGACCTGCAGCACCTGTTCCTCGGCGGTGAGTCCACCTGCGCCCGCCTGGGACCTGCAGCACCTGTTCCTCGGCGGTGAGTCCACCTGCGCCCGCCTGGGACCTGCTAGCACCTGTTCCTCGGCGGTGAGTCCACCTGCGCCCGCCTGGGACCTGCAGCACCTGTTCCTCGGCGGTGAGTCCACCTGCGCCCGCCTGGGACCTGCAGCACCTGTTCCTCGGCGGTGAGTCCACCTGCGCCCGCCTGGGACCTGCAGCACCTGTTTCCTCGGCGGTGAGGTCCACCTGCGCCCGCCTGGGACATGCAGCACCTGTTCCTCGGCGGTGAGTCCACCTGCGCCCGCCTGGGACCTTGCAGCACCTGTTCCTCGGCGGTGAGTCCACCTGCGCCCGCCTGGGACCTGCAGCACCTGTTCCTCGGCGGTGAGTCCACCTGCGCCCGCCTGGGAACTGCAGCACCTGTTCCTCGGCGGTGAGTCCACCTGCGCCCGCCTGGGACCTGCAGCACCTGTTTCCTCGGCGGTGAGTCCACCTGCGCCCGCCTTGGGACCTGCAGCACCTGTTCCTCGGCGGTGAGTCCACCTGCGCCCGCCTGGGACCTGCAGCACCTGTTCCTCGGCGGTGAGTCCACCTGCGCCCGCCTGGGACCTGCAGCACCTGTTCCTCGGCGGTGAGTCCACCTGCGCCCGCCTGGGACCTGCAGCACCTGTTCCTCGGCGGTGAGTCCACCTGCGCCCGCCTGGGACCTGCAGCACCTGTTCCTCGGCGGTGAGTCCACCTGCGCCCGCCTGGGACCTGCAGCACCTGTTCCTCGGCGGTGAGTCCACCTGCGCCCGCCTGGGACCTGCAGCACCTGTTCCTCGGCGGTGAGTCCACCTGCGCCCGCCTGGGACCTGCAGCACCTGTTTCCTCGGCGGTGAGTCCACCTGCGCCCGCCTGGGACCTGCAGCACCTGTTCCTCGGCGGTGAGTCCACCTGCGCCCGCCTGGGACCTGCAGCACCTGTTCCTCGGCGGTGAGTCCACCTGCGCCCGCCTGGGACCTGCAGCACCTGTTCCTCGGCGGTGAGTCCACCTGCGCCCGCCTGGGACCTGCAGCACCGGTTTCCTCGGCGGTGAGTCCACCTGCGCCCGCCTGGGACCTGCAGCACCGGTTCCTCGGCGGTGAGTCCACCTGCGCCCGCCTGGGACCTGCAGCACCTGTTCCTCGGCGGTGAGTCCACCTGCGCCCGCCTCGGACCTGCAGCACCTGTTCCTCGGCGGTGAGTCCACCTGCGCCCGCCTGGGACCTGCAGCACCGGTTCCTCGGCGGTGAGTCCACCTGCGCCCGCCTGGGACCTGCAGCACCTGTTCCTCGGCGGTGAGTCCACCTGCGCCCGCCTGGGACCTGCAGCACCTGTTCCTCGGCGGTGAGTCCACCTGCGCCCGCCTGGGACCTGCAGCACCTGTTCCTCGGCGGTGAGTCCACCTGCGCCCGCCTGGGACCTGCAGCACCTGTTCCTCGGCGGTGAGTCCACCTGCGCCCGCCTGGGACCTGCAGCACCTGTTCCTCGGCGGTGAGTCCACCTGCGCCCGCCTGGGACCTGCAGCACCGGTTCCTCGGCGGTGAGTCCACCTGCGCTCGCCTGGGACCTGCAGCACCTGTACCTCGGCGGTGAGTCCACCTGCGCCCGCCTTGGACCTGCAGGACCTGTTCCTCGGCGGTGAGTCCACCTGCGCCCGCCTTGGACCTGCAGCACCTGTTCCTCGGCGGTGAGTCCACCTGCGCCCGCCTTGGACCTGCAGCACCTGTTCCTCGGCGGTGAGTCCACCTGCGCCCGCCTGGGACCTGCAGCACCTGTTCCTCGGCGGTGAGTCCACCTGCGCCCGCCTTGGACCTGCAGCACCGGTTCCTCGGCGGTGAGTCCCACCTGTGCCCACCTGGATGCGCAACGGGTTTTGTGGCGTGTTTCAGCGTGGCCGCCACATAAAAACTATGGCGTTCATACGCCGGCGTATCCGTTGTGCAACCACGACGTGAACGCTGCGCAGCCTGCCGCGACGTGTTCGCCTGAGTCGTCGCTCCGCTTTGAAAGCGCTCTCGAATCCGCCAGTGTGGCAACTGCCTTACATGAGGAGGTCATTATTCTAGGTTTCCCATCGGCAGGTTGCAACGTGACGCGGCAGAGCAACGCGTGCCTGGAGCTGATCTGCGAGAAGTGGTCGCACAGCCTGCTGGAGCTGGACCTGTCGTGGGCGTCGGCCGCGCGCGTGCTGGACGACGCCGTCTCCGCGCTGGCCGACTCGCCCAACAGCAAGTTAAGGTGCGTGTCATTGCTAACTTTATATTTGTTCTGTTCTGCGGCTATGGAAGCCGCCAATAACGGCAACAATATGTCAGGTTCAAGAAACCTTTATTTTCTCAAAAGAATAAATACAAATTCACTTACAGAAAAAACATTACATATTCAATACAATAATAAACAAAAAACATGTGTAACAATGATAATAACTTCATTTTCACTCTTTCACTGCCAACTAGACGTGTGTAACTCTTTACTGAAACGACTCAGTAATCCGACTCAGCCAAATTATACACTGTTCTGAATCTCTAATGTTCGCTCCGAATGTATCATTCAACTCAAATAGATCTCGAGTCCGAGTGAACCGAATGATCCGGATAAGCTAAATGATCCGATGAGCCGAATGTTGCGAGTGAGCCGAATGATCCAAATGAGCGGAATGAATCACGGACCTATTTGTGAGTCAATGTTCCAAATGAAGCGTTTCACTGTTCCGCATCTCTGCACTGCTCCACATGCAAATGTTCCAATGTTCCCAAAAATGACTGAAATTCCTCTTTCCTGATTTGATTATGTAATAAGACTGCGTCGTTGGCGCAGTGGGTAGTGCGTCGCAATTTTAAAGCGACGGCTGCGCGTGGGATCCCGGGTTCGATCGGCCCAAAATTAGTACCTGAGTTTTTCTGTTAATAAATTCTCAGTGTCAGCCCGGAGTCTGGAAGTTGGCGGTCTTGTACCCTCGTGTCTTGGAAAGCACGTTGACCCGTCATCCGAGGGAAAGGGGGTGCTTAAAGGTTGGCAGCGCACTTGTGACTCCACTGGTGTCGCGGGTGTCCTTGGTCGGCGGCAATCGCTTACCATCAGGTGATCCGTCTGCTCGTCTGCCCCCTATCATATAAAAAAGGTCCTGTTAACGTTATCCCTTCCCTCCGGGTTAGGACTCCAGTGACTCACTCACGGTGAAACACAGCTCAAGCAGTGGTTTGGCAACAATAGTAAATAAAAATTCAGTTTACTCAGCAAAATGAATGGGGTAATTCAGTTTACTCAGCAAAATGAATGGGGTTAATTAAATATATTAATTCATTTAAAGTTCAGTTAACTTTAAATAGCACAAATTTAGTATGCTTCACACATAGAATTATAACAAGATTAGAAGGATAGTTCCTTACTGCTGTCACCTTAAATTTGAAGGACAAATTTGGTTTTTCAAGTTGGTACTATGTACGTAGTATCAACATAAAAATCATAATGAATGTTATCAGTCACAACAAATTTCCCTAAAACATACGAAATGGTTATTGTAGTAACTGTACTGTTTTTAATAGTGCCTAGAACAGCGCTTACAAGTATCTGCCTAACTGTGATTATAAAATTAGTTGGCAAGTTATGTTTTGATATTTATGATGCCTTGACCATGCAATACCTAATGAATAAGAATTAAATAAATAAAGAGCTACCTACTTATTTTAATGGTTATCAGGATGAGGTTCAATTCGTGTAAAATGTGGATCCATGTATTGCACTGTCAGAAACACATCAACCTACATAAATCTTAAAATTGTGGGCGCAGACTAGGTTTCTAGTCTTGTTATTATTCTATGGCTTCACAACGGTCATTTACAGGGATGTGACGTCACTTTAGCGTGGACCAATGCGGAACGTTTTTGTTTACGGCGTCAAATTTAAAATTTGACATAATTTTATTTGCGTATTTTAGGCAAATTTATATTTTCTGTGAATTTAAAGACTATTTTTACATTGTCAAAAATAGTCTATATTATATTTCATCTATTCAATTTATACCCATTAAAACTGCAACAATCGTTTTTCGGCCTAAGGTCTACCACTACACGCTTTCAATATACCGACTACGAAATTTTATTAGATTTTCATTATTTTTTCAGAATACTCAATCTTTGTGGGTCATCTGTATCATTGGAAGCAGTAAAGAAAGTTTTACTGAGATGCCGTAACATAGAGTCCATCAATCTAAGCTCATGTCGCGCGCTTCCTAGAGGCATGAAGCGACTTTACACAGGGAAGGAGCTTCAAGACCTTAAAGACAGTTTAGATCCCGAAAAGGCAAAAACCAAAGAAAAGGCCGACAAGGAAAGTAAAAATAAAGACGAGAAGAAAGCAGAAGCTGATTCTAAAACTGAAATGAGTGCTGAGGAAACGTCGAAGCAAGACGTGTCTGTCAGTGATAAATCTCAGATGATAACTGACGAAAAACCGTCAGAACCGTCGCTATTCCAAGAACCTAAATGTGTTTCGGACGCAGGAAATAACAAACAGTCGTCAGCTGAAATGGGATCAAAATCCTCCCCAGATAGTAAAACTGATGTGTCATCCAGAAAAGAAACATTGGAAAACACAGCTTCTACGTCAGCCCGGTCGGCTGGTGACGCCACCCCTAAACTATTGAGTCCTATGTCACAATTGAAACCAGACTCGTCTTCCACGCCCCGGTCTGAACAAGCAAAAACAGACATGGGCAGTCCCCACTTTAGTCCCGTTCCTAAACCTGATAGTCAAGTCCAAAATAGTCCTGAGGTACTACTAGAGTCTATAAAAAGTAACTCCTGGAACTTGGGACAGTTCAAAACCACGCCCACGCATAAATCTGAAGCTAGCCCGATAAATAGATTAGAAAGTCATAGTAAGCTTAAACATAGTAAAATTACTGAGCAGTGCAGTCCTACCACATCCTTAGACAATAAGCCGAGCCCTGAAACTCTTGGCATAAAGCAAGATATTAAAACGCCTAACAGTTGGAGCTACGGCAGCCCGATGCCTCGGCAGGATTCGTCGCAGTTCTCTTCTCAGCGAAGTCCATATTCTGCTCAGCCGAGCCCCGCTCAACCTAGTCCGTACTCTACGCAACCGAGTCCTTACTCTACGCAGCCTAGTCCTTACTCCTCTCAGCCTAGTCCATACTCTGCCCAACCGAGCCCCGACACGAGTCAAATAATCAAGCCAGAACTCCAGAAAACGGGCGCCTGGAATACTGGCAATTACAGCCCCATGACCAAACACCACGCCCCCTTCTCGCCCCACCCCTCCACCCATACCAGCCCCGACCCGGGTCTGGGAGTAAAGAGTGACATGCGGTCCAATCCTAACAAAACCCCGGGCCAGGGCCAATTCAGTCCGATGTCGAGACAGGACCGCCACCACCACAGCCCCTACTCGCCGAGGCCTAGCGTGGAAAACGTCGCCTACAGTAATAAGAAAAGCCCGGGGGTCGCCGGCGGGTACAGCCCCATGATGCGGCAGGATTGCCACCTTCCGAGTCCCGACGGCGGGCAGACGAACCGCCCGGTGATAAGCGGGAGGACTCAGGACATGTACGGACGATCGGTGGCGAAGGTGCCAGAAATAATACCCAACAACGTCCCGCCGCCCGACATGCCGACGTCCTGGGGAATGGATAGATTTAATCAAATGAGCAACACGGCGACGTCGAGCATCGAGTCGCTGGTGTGGGGCGGCGGCGACGCGCTGCCCGCCATGCTGGAGGCGCTGAGCTCGCCGCCCGCGCAGGCCTGGCCCGCGCTGCCGCCCTTCGACGCCGCCGCGCGCAGGCCCGCCGACGCCGCCATGGACCCGTGGTCGCTAGGCCACTTCCGAGTGGAGCCGCCTCACCAGGTGCAGAACACTTTTGTGGAGCAGAACGTTAGTTTCGACTCGCTGAGCGGCCACGTGGGGCACCCGTCGCTGGTGCTGCCGAGTTTTTTAGACGACGGCTACTCCGAGTCGTCGCGCGTGGACTGACGCCCCCGCCTCCCGGACGAGCTCGCGTGTGTCGACCCTCTGAATGTAAACTCGGGTGGAACTCGCTACCGCCGCTTGGCGTAGCGCTGTAATTGAACATTGAACAATTATATTGTAGACATTGTAAATAAGATTATTTAGGTAGATGTAAGAGTAACAAAGCTAGGAGTGCATTCAAATTATTTTGCAATCCATAGTCTATGAGAAGATATTGTAATAAAAGCAAATTATATAAGAGTTAGTAAAATTCATCAATGAACTTAGATGTTGTTGAATTGTACTCATGAGTTAGATTTTAGAATGAGTCTTTATTTGAATGCCAAAATCTGTTTACATAAACTGAGGCCAAAATACATATTTATTTCAATTTTATCTGTTGAAAGATTTAACTGCTACGTTTATTAAAAACTTCTTGTTTTGATACACATGAAGATGTTAGTTATCTTGGTCATAATATAATAACAGCAATAAAATTAAACATTCCTTCTATTATCTCAGATTTGGTTGACATGACATCGTAGTTTAATTAATTCTGCAAACATGAAGAATGTTTATTCACATTGTTAGTCGCTTTAGATAATGTTAATCGTGGAGTTGTTTTATGGATTAATAAATGCTTTATTATAGCTCACAACGTTAGGATTACCTCGGCAACTTGCAAGCAGCTACTTTGTGTTATGTTAAATATTTTAGGCTGCATTTGTTAAGAGATTGTTAAGAGAGATAACATAACGCAGATTTGTTCATATCCAGATATGAGAGCTCTGAGAACGCTTCAAATATTCATACTAAATCTTGAGGTCTATTTATTAAGATTTTTTCGTATTGCGATAATTTTCATTTCTTAGTTGTATCATCTAGAATGTGGTCTCATTGAGGATAGTCTGAATTTAGTTACAGCAAAGGTTCGCGATCATCAGAGTATTTCAGTCCACTCTTAACTAGGTATTCCTCCCTCAGCGGACTCGTTGGGGTAGGACTCATTCTAACTTTACATACACTTACTTCCACCTGATCCCGAAATCAGAGCCCTCCATTCTAGAGCGAGACAATGTTTTAGTAAAACATTGGTTTGCTCATGCAAACCTACTAGTTCTCAATGAGGGTTTCCGAATGAAAAATCCGCTAGATGGAGTACTATAGCTCCACCACCACCACCACCACCACCACCACCACCGGCGTGACCGGCGTGACCACCAAACGTGATCTGTCAAAATGTCAATTTGAAAAACTAACCAACCAATGCGGTTGATGTTCGACCTCAGTCCAACAGTACGCCATCTAGAGGATTTTCCCTACGCGAAAACCCTCATTGAAATTCAATTTTTTGAAATTAAATATGTGCCTAAAATTTCTTGATTTCTCCCGAATGAATAATTTTGAATTCTTTACTCAATTACTATCCATCTAGGCCAATCAAAAATAAATGTAGTGTTGGAATACTTTAGCTTTACCGCCACAAAGCCAACCTTCCCATGGTCCGCGGGACGCAAGGGGGCGGAGTGTGCTTGACCAAATGAAAAAGTTTCCTTTGAAGTTCGCGCAGTCGCTCGGTTATACTGCGAACGTCACTCTTATTAATCTGTGACGGCGACAGTCTACATCCCACAGGTTGATTGGCCCAAACAGAAACTTTTTCTATTGGTCGAGCGCACTCCGCGCCCGCTGCGTCCCGGGAACCATGGGAAGGTCGACTTTGAGACGGTGGAGCCTTAACTAGATTAGATACCTTTTGAAGTAATTATTCCTTTATAATCTATCCTGTTTCCTCTAATCTAACTTGCCTCTTTCCACAGTTCCATGAGCATTCATGTTAAAATAGTGTCGTTTTGTCCTTAAAAGTATCGGCGCAGCTCTCATACCCAAGCGGAAAATGATTGTGTTCAAGGTGTTTGATCAATTTTATTGTCTTCAAATATATTCAATTGCATATTACAAATGTTATTTCCCAGCGGCCTTCTGAAATGTTACAAATTATGTATGAATCAGTACTGATATACTATAGTGCAGATTGTAAAAAGTTGTAATATGGAAATGTTAAATAGATATACATTATTCGGGATTGTTGTTTGCAAGTAAGGATTATTCGGTTGTCTTAAAATAGTAGTATGTTACTATTGCGTGTGGGCTGGCCGAATAATGAACTCTTTACCACGTTGCCATTTCATGTCATTACACATTGATGTCGCAAAAATATTCGTTGATTTGTACGTTACTTCGTTACGTACGGTACGTTGACTTCATAGTCGCCTCTCACGCTGTTGGGTAATTACTACTCGTAACTAAAATATAAGATTGGGTGAGTGTATGCATTTACTGTTCACTTCACGTATAATAATAGTTATCTAAACTGTAGATCTGCCCAAGAGTTTGTCAAGTATGTTGGATAGTTCACTTCTGTGTTACCGTGATTCAGAGAGTAGTTTGAAATGAGGCCAATATTGTTGATATCCGGCGTTCAATTAATTCATTGGTGAGATTAATTTAAAACTATAAAATCGATAATGTTGTGTTGCGATTAACTTTTTACATTCACGTAATATGTTTAATATGCGTTATGGCTAGAGCTTGGAAAATATTTTGTCTCCTTGATTTGCAAGCTCTAATTATAACATACCAATTTACATTCAATCTATATGCATTTGATCAATGTTATGCAATATAAATTAGTGTGTAGTTGTTATTATAGTGCCAGCACATAGAAGTTCTAATATGCCAGTTTATCATATACACGAAATTCTTTTCTATAGTGGATATCCAATCCAATAACATGTCTCAATCATAGAGTTTTTGGAACATACGTAAACATAATACGATGAAATAAAATAATGCAAACCAGAACCGATAAAGTGATTTTGGAGTATGGAAGCAATCTGTTTAGCTAGAGTACAAAATTCTTGTAAAATTGGCTTTGAAATTAATGTCATTCTTGCCGTTTTAGTTGGATGGGATCTTAGATACAAACAAAAAAGAATCTCCTTTTAAAATTTGTAAATATTTTTTACGGAATCATTAAATTTCCAATCAAACAGATCCAAGGTACTGGTCACAGATCCAATCCGCTAATGTGCAATCAACGAGGAAACTATTATTTATCTTATTTAGGTTGTGTCATGTTTGTATAGCATAATGTTTTATTTTTGTATTATCTTTCTCTTCCGTACTACATACTCGTACTATGTGAACACAATCATGTCTTAGAATTGGTTTTGTATTAATATATTTGAGGTTTTTTCTTAAAGTCCAATACTGACCTGTAACATTCATGCATGTGTAATGCATTACTTTCTACGGTGCTCGTTGACGTCACTGCACAGAACTCAATATAATGCCAAATTCACTCAACCAATACACAATTACATTTTACATTTTGAACAGAGGTTTACATAAGACTTTGACAGAAATGGGTAGATTGATCTGTTGCTGTATGTGCGTAAGCCTCGCAGTTTTCATTTTTTAACACGTTACAATCACGCAAATGAGAGAGGTCCGTACTGGCCTTAAAATATCTACCATAACATTTACCTTGTATGTTATTGAATTTTGTCGCTTCAGCAATTTTATACATAGTAGATATTCCAGTACAGTTATCCTTTATATGAAGCAAAGGTTTCTGTAGTTAAGGCGCATAATATAGATTCTACACAATGGGTATCATTCTATCTAAGGAAAGGTTTTTTAGTTCATTACCTAACAATAGTTAAAATACTTCAAATAATGATAAAAGCCAAGTACAAAGTGCTTTGTATAAATGATAATGTTACATAAAGAACTTCATGTTGTATTTGAAGAGACCCGAGAAAACCACCAAATATTGTTTCCAAGACCTACATTAGCCTTATAAAATGCCTAAGGTTTTACTGAAGAGAATATTTTATAGTTTTATTAACTTATTACAAAATGAAATATATCTACTATACATAGAATGTATAAATAAATATAATTAGGTGAATATTATGTTAAATAATCGTGTACCATAGTATGTATAAAATAAAGTTGACTAATAATTGTAAGTTCTGTTATGTAGAGATTTTTGTTTGTAATATTGTTACACTACTGCGTGGACTTCTCTGAGGTGGTCCAATTTTTATAACCTAACCAATAAAATATCGATGTGGTTGTACATTTACATTTTGAATAGAATTACTCTATTTATTAAATTTCTTTTGTTGAAATCATATCCCATCTATTTCAGATTCTATTTTACCTTTAGTGAACAGTCAGGTTGTTAAATCTGAATAGTCCTGCGGACCATAGGGAGGTCGCCGTTTAACGTTATAACTATAGTGTCCATGTCATATCTCAAATCGTGTTTTGATTCAACCAGAACAACAAAGCACACAGATTTCTAGGATTTACAAAATGTTTGTCAAATAGTAGACAAGTTGATTCAATTTGCCATTGTCATTTCAAAGATAGTTTTTTTTTTTAATATTATGAACTGTAGGCTAACGCTTGACCACAATCTCACCTGATGGAAAGTGACGATGAGGTCTAGGATGTAACGCGTTTGCCTAGGAGATGCCTGTTCACTCTTGCCTTAAAGATGTCCAGTGTACGCCTGAGCAGCTTTGGACGCGCCAAATGTTCACAACATGTCATGCTGGCGTCGCTCATTGTTGGACACGCCCGAAGCGTACCTCGGCTGTAGAAGAGCCAAGTGTAGATGGGTGGAGAAATAGAGTACCTAATAGCTGTTTCGCTGGTTTCCGCGCTTCTACTACAGACAAGATAGTAACTGCGCCCCAACACAGCGGCATTGTTGTACCTAATATCTCTATATTACGATTCCGTGTCGGTTCGTATCGGAGGTGTGCTTCGAGCTATTCCGTAGCCGAACTTATTGAGCTTCGCTTGTTGTGCGGCAAATGATGCTTAGTGGATACCTATTATTGTCCACATAAAACTGCAAGCTTCCGTCAGCTGAATGGACAACATTTCATATTTTTAACATGTCCATATTGTTTTTTTATATGAAAATAGACATAAAATGAACAGACCCATATTTTTTCTTTTTTCAAAATTTGGCCATTTTCATGCATAAAATAATTATTGAAATTCTTTATATTCTAAATAGACGTAAGCGCCAAATGACGTCATCGGACGGCTGAATACAGCGATATTCCTTTGCTTATCATAATGTGCTAAGCAAAGAAATATTTTACATTCTGCCGTCCGATGACGTCATCTTACGTTTTTTAGTTTTTAATTTTTTTCTCAGTAAATAAGCAATATAAAAAATGAATAAATATATATTCGAGCAGCGGAAAAGTAAACAAAGAATTGGTATTTTTTGTTTCAGAGCTTAGTAATTTTGAAATGTTGTCCATTGCAACTTACTTGCATATTTTATAGATAGAAACGAAACTGTCCAACAACGTGGACAGTAGTTTCGCTCGAATCTTATCTATTTACGGAATATTATATCATTTGACGCCATTGACGTAAGCGTACATTTGACGTGTGGTTTAGCCAGAAGTAACGCCAGCCGCGTTTCCGCCTGAGATAAGCGAGTGTGTTGCATAGAATGTAGGAAAAAACACATTCATCGCACCAAACACATACTCGCTTAACTTTGGTGGATGAAACACACACAATCTCTGCACAATAATCTCCACGATGCAAGTATTCCGCTTCATTATAAAGTGACAAATTTCGAATCGAGACATTGCCAATAAGGCCTGACGAGTGACGATGAACTTTTATAATCCTATTTTTTTCTTCCCTTTGATTAGCCATATATGTAGGGTTCGTTTACTGTTACGCATCAATTGGACGAACTTCTTATTAGTCTATGGAACTAACAGCCACCTATAATGAAAGCACAGAATAGAAGAAAATTCAATAACACTATGGAGCTTACGTGCATATGTACATACTTACTCTGGGAAATTGGAATCTACAAACTTAAATATCAGTTGCACTCTGATGCGCTAGACAATTCACACTATACATTTACATTTAAGTGTGGTCTGTGATCTACAACACAACTACTAGGTCGTTCCATGTAGGTACATGGAGTACAAGATGGTATTTTCCCATCACGCCCAGACCCGGCCATGGGAATCGAACCCTGAATGAACGTTTCGCGCTTGGTCGCACCATGGTCACTGGGGCATCTAAATAGTAAGTAATCAAAGGTAATTTAAAATCCAAAATGTTGAATTAAAATATTTTTATTTCTACAAAAAGCATATAACCATCACATAAAATAGGTATATTACAATAACAATGAATATATTATATAACTTAATATTCTCGCTCATGTAAAATGGTTTGTATGTTCCACTCAACTTGAATATTAGGTATACATTAATTGAAGAAAGAAGGATATAATGATATCAAGTTGATTATGTACAAATACAATTTTATTTACTCTTCCATCTGTTCAAGTCAACTGTTAACGACACCCATTGCATCATAAAGACCTGACCTTACAAACATTTATCATCTCAGCATGTAATCCCTAGTTAAATCCTGGCACTTCGGAGCCCGGGGAACTCTACTCTTGGACCGTGATCCAGAATTTGGGAGTCTGATAATTACAATGAAACGACAGTAGTCTGAACTTCGTAACCCTTAGACAGGGGAAGTCCGACTGGATCACGGTTAAACGTTCAGAATCGTCTCAATATTGTAGGTTTCCACAATTTTGAGAAACTATCCGAAACGTGCAGGTTTCCACACGTTTTCCCACACAGCAGAAATAATAGTAAACATATGCACATATATATGAAAAAGCCAGAGGTGCATACGGATCCCAACCACGACCTACCGTATAGAAGGGGCGTTTTTATCCACTGAGTTACCAGCGAATTGTTTTAATATAATCTATCAATAAATAACCGTTTAACACCGTTATTTTTATTATGAGGTTTTCGGGATGTAAACGATAAAAAATAACGGTTTATATATATTAAAACAATCAAGCTACGTTATAAAATGCCATTCTCAATAGATAGATGAACGTAACTTATTTAAATGTAGTTCGTTGTCAAGATGTTTTTCTAGCGTAATTTACGGTATTTTGTTATCTAAATGTATAGTACATTTAGCTTTTGTTTATACAAATAATTACAATGACGGTTTTTTTTTCTATCTCGATACGTAGTATCTACTACCAAGTCTGTGATTTGCACAAGCCTAAAAGTGACAATTTGTAATAACATTATTAGGTATTTATTAGTTTAGTATTGTCTGTGTGACGGCCTGTGCCTATACAGGGTGTATTTACATCCCTTTAACCACATGTTCTACTAACCATTCTGAACAAAATTAGTTCTATCACTTTGGAAATTCGCATGAAAAAATTTCAACTTTTCATACTAAGTCGGTCACGTGACTGTCATTTTGTATGGGGAGTCGAAAAAATTTTCGATGAAGTTCGAAAAGTCGTTGAACAAATGTTCTTCAGAATGGTTGGTAGAACACGTGGTTAAAGGGAGGTAAATGCTCACAGATACCGTCGTCGTTTGCAGGATTATAACCTAACGAACGAGAATATACCTACCTGTCGCATCCCAACAAAGGAGATACACAGCGCATGTGAAAGAGAAGAAAACTCCGATTCGGTCGTAACGTCGGCTTTAAATTATGCCCTAGAAGGCATAATTTAAAGCAGACGTTAATAATTTAGAGCTAGAGCTCGAACCACGCTTGCTCGCGACCCCTGGCCCCTTAAAAAGTTGAGTCCGTAAAATGGGTTATTTTAGTTGATTACTCCGACATGTTGTATTTTGAGATTATCCGTTCCCTTTTTTTAAGTTTAACCTTATTAAGCAGTTAGTTGTAATAAACTCAATCTTACAATACAACAGATCGGAGTAATCAACTTACCGTAGGAATAACCCAAATATAGCTTGATTAGGATGCCAGATGTCATTTGACCTTTATTGCAATTAACTTAAGGTTTATCTTATCATTTTATATTTTTTATACCATAGAATTTTATATTCAATAATATTTTTCTGTGACATCAATAGCGGTTGTTTTAATCAAACTATATTTTACAGACTAGCGAGAGCCAGTTTGTGTATTTAACATCCGTGACAAACGCGCGAGAGCACCTCTGATTGAGGCGCGAATATATTCTTCATACGAATTTGTATGGGGCGGTAACGGCGGTACCTATTTGCACGCAAGTAGGTATACTAACATGTATGGATAGGTATCCATACATGTGGGTGTAGCGGTTGATAGTTGTTTTTTTTTTGTAATGCTTCATGCTCCATTATCTATGTATTCCAAACGATGAATCAAATCTAATCATTATTAAGTAGGTAGTAGTTACAACTCCCAGGACTTAATGTGGAGGCACGGCTGTGTTGCAGTTGCATTCCGAATTCATTATAAAAAACTGCATTTCAAGCATGTGACCTATTAAAATATTGACCTTTAAAATTGGTGTTTACATAGGTACATACGTTACAGTTAATAATATGTATATAAAATCTGAATGGACATTATTTTCACAATCACACTTAAATACCATGATGTCACAAGATCATGAATACCATGAATAAAAATCACTTGTCACATTTTGGTCTTGCATAAGAAATCAACCCTAACACCAATTACAATGACAAAGGGAAGTATTTTTCTCGGAATACCTATGCTAGATTGGGTGCCGCCGTCGAGGTGCAAAGCAATTTTAGGCATTCTATACATTGCCTACGCATTGTATACAATTTCGTATTATACAGATTGGGGGTGACATATACAAATGTGTCAAATTTCTTCAATCGATTATCACCACTTTGGGGTCATTATCAATTGAGGAAGTTAGACAGATTGTGGTGACCTGATTTCTGGCCTGTAGGTATCCAAGTTTTTCATCAAAAGTTATCAGCCACATTATTTATAATAAGGATTTATCACGATTCTGAAGTTCTTATTACCGTACTAAAGCTCATGTTATCCCGGACCAACACGCAACTGTTAAAAGGGCCTGGCACGAATTTTGTGCCGGGACTATCCTTTAGATATTAAGATTTCTAAATGACATCACTATTACTTAACACCCCTCCTACAGCTTGCACACTTTGTCGAATAAATAGTGAATTAAATATTTCACAACATCACATACATTGATCTGGCTCCGAGATAGGTAGATTAAGCACCTGTGTTACGGATATCAGAACCAACAGCAGAATTACAAATATATACATATAAACCTTTTTCTTTTATAAACACATACTTATAATACATAGAAAACACCAAGACCGATACAAACAGACATGTTCATGCGCACAAATGATCTCATAAGCCATAATGTTTTCTTATTATAAAATTCTCATCGCTGTACCACCACCACCACCATCATCAGCCCATTTAAGTCCCCACTGCTGGGGCACGGGCCTCCCTCAATCACATGAGGGGTAATTGCCATACTCACCACGCTTGGCAGACGGGTTGGCGAGGGTTTTGATATAAATGCAGAGTTTTCCTTCTCTGGGTGCTGATGATCATGTACAATGTGTATATAATACCTATGTGGACAGGGGCGTAATCACTATGGAGCCAGGTTCTCATTCAAGAGTAGTAAGTCAATACCAGTTGATACGGAAAAATTCCGATCAAAACAAAAAGCGCGTCAGTTACTATTACTTTAGACTGCTGTCCCACTGTGAGCAGGGCTGGCTAAGCCCATGTATGAGGGTTGTTTTTTATAAAAAAAATATTATTCATATTGGTAGATACCGAGGTGTGTAACCATCAAGGACTATAATATTAAATGCTTGTGTTAAATGCTATCATATTCTTCGTAGTTGAACTCTGCACCAGTTTCAGGTGCTAAGAGATCCTTTTGAGGATTAGAGGAATAGTTGGTCACCCTTTGATTTCTTGTGCTTGTGTTTTTTCTCCTTGCGATCGGATTTGTCGCTGTAATCGCCTTTTTCTTTATCTTTGGATTTCTTTTTCTTGTGTTTTTTCTCAGCCTGTAATTTAATTAAATAATTTCATTAAAATACTAGTTAATAAGTGCCAAATAATATTTTTACAATAATTATCCAGTGTCATCCATGGTATCATAAAAACCATAAATTAAATAATTAGTTGGCATTTAATTCCGTTCACTCACCTTTTCTGGTTCTTTAGGTATATCAGGATCTTCTCCACCTGAAGACCGTAATATGAATGTTATAAGATAACAATTGGGCTAGAATGATTATGAGGATATATCATTGTAATAAGTACAACCAACCTTCTGGAGACCTTCGAGCGCTTGTGTCGCCAGCCCACAGTGGGAAATCATTATCAACAGTGACAACTGTAAACTGTGACTTGCTTTCGAGAATGGAGCTATGGCTAATACTGGACTCGGCCATCTCCCTGCTTATAGACGTCCGCCTCATGAATTGATTTAGACTGTCCTCTTCAGTGTCTGTTCTGGAAACCGGCGCATTGTGGCCGATCAGAAGATAATTTTCGTTCAATATCTCTCACTGAACTTTCGGTTGCCGGTGTGCCTTCAAAGTCGAGATCATCTTGATCTACCGTTACTTGCGGATTCGTTCGTGTTGTCTTCGTCGCTGTAATAAAATACAGTATAATTCAGATGTTGACCCACTTTGTTTCTAGATTGAACATTTTCCTGTTGGTTACCTGTCTGTTATCGTAACCAAATTCGTGATTGGAATTTGATAATGGTGTTAAGTCTTCCAAAAAAGTACTATCTAATGTTCCTGCATAAAACTCATCCAACGCACCCGATGACGCTGATATATTAGCATGAGAGGGCGAGCTTTGCACACTGAAATGAGAAATATAAAAAGTTTTTTAGATATTTTTCAAGCAAAATATGTGAGTACAAAATATTGTATCTCATAATAAATTTCGTGTTGATCCCCGTCTTAGTTAATTATAGAAGTATAAAGGTTGAAAAATAAATACATTAATTATAGAAGTTTAAATAGTAGAAAACGTAAATAGGTTTGTCTCTAAATAAAGAGCTGGTATGTTTGATAATATAAAATTATGATGATTAGTGGTTACCTATCTAGCACGAGAGACTTTGGCGTCATTTCCACACTGACAGGGTGTCTAGCCTTCGTAAGTTCAGGGCTAACAAAATGACTCTGTTGTAGTTGAGTATTTTCTGAAATGGTACTTTGCGGTTTCGGAGGATTCAGTGATTGCGCTAACTAAAAATAGAACACATGTCACAAACAAAAGCCATAAGTAATACACTATTTCATTTTTTTTTGTCTAAAACCAGCAATTTAATATGAGGTCATTCTGACATTAAACTAATATATTTTAAAACAGACCCCAGGATTTATCGCATGTGACTTATGGAAATTTCCAGGTAAAACGAATAATTAATCAAAGGTACTTACGAGTGGATTCACATGCTGGCGGCACTATAGGCTTACCAGCACCCAACACAATACTTGGCGAGCGTTCATTGTTTGTTCGGGGCTCAGATTTAACCGAATTTTGTTTGCGTTTATTCGCCAATCGGTCCAGAAACATGTTGTAATGTGATTCTTCAGAATTCTATAAAATATATGTATAATAAGAATAACAACTTGATATTAGTAGATTTGGAAAAGTTAATTAATTTAAGAAAAGGTTAATTTGACTAAGACCATAAACAATTTACTTGGAAATCATCAAGCTCTTTTTCAATTTCTTCCATGTCTTTCTGGTTTCTTTGTAGCTGTTCTAAAAGACTAGTCCTTTGTAATCTTAGGAATGGAACACTAAGAAATTTATGGAGCAAACGTAGACCAAAGCCATTTCTCATTGACGATTCTGCATAGCGTACTGGTGCTGTCCTGTAAAAAAAAATGATTATTTAGTGATGAGTGATATATTAAACTTTATGGAAAAATAAACTTATTATTATTAAATATAAAATCAAGAAATATATTGAACCATTAAGGTCCCACAATGGGCTTGAGTAACACCCAACTTATAAAAACAAATTGAAACATCAATAGTATAATAAACAGTACTATGAATATGCCCTAAACTACTACTCCAAAACTGCACCTGGTGAGTTTAGCTTGATGAAGGGCTTGATCAATATGATGAAGATGCACCTGGCGATGATGCTGCATGTCGCAATGGTTGCCAAGCACCACCACTGGCAAATCAGCAGGAACTCTAGCTAGCTCCTTTACTACATATTCAAAGGTCCTGAAGGAAAATAGATTAATTAAAATGGGTAAGTGGGTAAGTAGCTCTACAAGTGATTGTACCTAGGTAGAATTAAAAAGGTACTATTACACATGCTTATTTTCAAGCTTAAATCATGCTACTATTGAGCAAGTGCTATTTAGTAGCATGTGTGTGTGGATGGAAATGTTACAAATAAGCATGCTAATTTTGAGCATGCTCTAAAATCGCACGCCGGTCGAATTTTAAGCATGCTACCAGTAGTGCGGGTGGAAGGGGGAGTGTGGCGGAGTGCTATAGCACATGTAAACAGGTTTGCTTATTTTTAAGTATGCTAAAATATGGGTAATAACATGCTTATTAATAGCAAATGTGGACAGTTCTCTAAGTATGCTCATATTTGCTTTTTAAGCATGCAGTAACAGTAGCTTTACTCTAATAAAATACTGGGATAATTTTACCAAGGCTTTGTGATGTCAAGCATCAATATGACTCCACTGGCATTTTTGTAGACATCCAAGAAAGTGGCATCCAGCACAGGAGTTTCATAACCTTCCTCTGGTGCTGCTTGTGTTGACTGGTTCTCTAGCTTCAATCCTAGAGGAGCTTTCTTTTTAGTCCGGCCTTTATCAACTACTTCCCAGACCTCTACCTGCAAATTAGGACTAATTAGGTGGTAATATTTGACTCAAAGAGGAATTGCTGTGTACAATAATACTCTTATTTGGATAGCTCATTCATAAATAAGAACTTACTTTAACTATATAATCAGTGTTTTTGTAGGCCCAATTGATAGGTGCTACTTGTATTTGATCTGTCGGAGCATAGTCTTCAATAAATGGTCCACCTTGCAGTCTCTGGAGGAGGCATGACTTGCCAACATTTCTATCTCCCTTGATAAGGATTTTCACTGAGAATTAAAGATGAAATTACAACAGGAATTTTCTATAAACATGTAAAATCGCAGGATTAAGTTAAGATTAAATTTACTGTTGAAGTGAACTCCTCTGGAAAATTTCTTCTGAAGTGATGAAGACATCGGCACAGGAGCGGGGCAGCGCTCATCGCCGCTCCTCGTCAATTTCTTGAGAGCAGAAAACATTTTTTTTATCTCATTTTACGTTAAAACTAATTAATCGCAGAACTGCACCAACAAATTAAATTGTTTACGTGACAACTCAATACATACATACATACACAATAATTAATGATTGATGACAGCTGTCACTGTCACAGTATTTTAGTGATGCGAGTTGACTTTTACTCGATTTGAGTTGAGTGTCATCGGATAAGTGTTCGATTAGATTTACAATAGTGTTATTTATTTATTTATAACTACTTTCGTACGGACAGCCACACATCAATGTATAAAAATCGGTCAAATGTCTTCAATTCATTCTCACCTTAATGTCAAGCACGTTTAGTTCAATATATATTGAGGAAATTGGACAGACAGAACCTGATGTGTGGCTGTCTGTACATACAAGGATTATCTTAGCAGTACAGGTGCCACCTTTGGGGACTGGTCTGCTTCGGTTTATCTCATAATATTTATTTTATTATTATTTTCTTTATATACCTACTGTATGGCTTGGTAAGATGATGAAACAACATTGTATGAAAGAGTAACTGGCGAGTTACTTGCCGGATCTTCTCAACCAGAAACAACTTTCCGAGCCGGTGGTAGAATCACATTGTTTATTTATTTCTTTACAACCCGTGCGGATAAAGAATGGGATCAGAAATGGCGGCGTATCTATTCACTTCTCGCTCGCACACTATTTGCGTCTATACTCGCACCCCACGAGTGCGAGTATAGACGCAAATAGTGTGCGAGCGAGAAGTGTATAGATGCGCCGCCATTTCTGATCCCATTCTTTATCCGCACGGGTTGGAGTATATTTTATGTATCAACATATATATGTATTAACATGTAAATTATACATAAGTACTTATAAATAGTTTTAAGTCATTCAAATGTATGACGATTTGTTAGTGCTGTGTACAAGTCTATGCAAATAAAGATTTTTTTGAGTTTGAGTAGGTATAAAGCCTACTCTAGATTTTTTTTATTGTGTGTGGCACAGTATATTGGCTCTACCTCAGCCT
The DNA here is from genome assembly GCA_019059595.1 of Marasmia exigua. Lineage (NCBI taxonomy): Eukaryota > Metazoa > Arthropoda > Insecta > Lepidoptera > Crambidae > Marasmia > Marasmia exigua. Next base: position 5,823,230 of record CM032464.1, on the reverse strand, counting down.
GATGGTAAGCAAGAGAAGAGCCCAAGTTGCAATTACATCGGAAGCGATGTTAAGGCATCACTTCCGTTGGCACCGCCATACTGGCCCGCGAGATGCTTCTTCACGCTTCGTTTGAGGGAATCCATATTGTAGGAAGAGGGAAATACATGCGCCGGCAACGAGTTCCATTTCTTGATGGTGCAGCAGAAATAAGCAGTACTAAATTTTTTAGTCCGTGATTGGATGTTTTCCACTGTGAAGCGGTGACAGCGTTGTCCGGCGCGTGTAGTTCTGTGACGGAATAGGGCAGGTGGGATGTGGGAGCTCTTCAGAGCATACACCGTGGTATAGACGGTAAAATACGCTAAGCGACCCGATGTCTCTACGTAGTTGAAGAGGTTCGAGGGAATTGGTGACCTATTGGGCTCCTATAATACGTAGGTACAGCCCGTCGCTGCAATCTGTCGAGAGCATCCATGAGGTATTTAGTGGAACCATCCCAGAGATACGAGCATTACTCCACGCATGACCGGACTTGAGTCTTGTATAAAAGACAGGTTCTACACGCCGGACCAAAATACAAATACAAAATACTTTATTTGCCAATAAATAGGGTGGTTACGCCGTGTGGTCCCCGGCAGAGTAGAATAGGCCACCCTCACTCTTACAGAGGTGTCGTAAAAGGCGACTAAGGTAAAGCTGCTGGCATGATCATCAGCACCCAAGGAAGGAAAACTCTGCATTTATATCAAAACCCTCGCCAACCCGTCTGCCAAGCGTGGTGAGTATGGCAATTACCCCTCATGTGATTAAGGGAGGTCCGTGCCCCAGCAGTGGGGACTTAAATGGGCTGACGATGACGATGAGGGTGGTTACATAAGATGTAGATGTTGTAAATTTACATGTTGCTTAAACCTATTTAGCCATTAAAATGTAGCATGCAAATATTTCAAGTTGTAAGAGCTATTTGTAGGACCTTACACTACAGAGATAAAAATAGGGAAAAATAGTATAAAAAATACATTTTTTAAGCTTAACTCTTGGGTAACATAACATCGTGTGGGTTACAGACAGAAGTACACACATATATACAATGTTTTAAAATAAAATAATCAATAAAAAAAAAACAACTCTGGTCCGGCGTGAATAACCTGCGCACTCTGTTCAGGATCCCCAGTTTTTTAGATGCTGTCGAGATGAGGCTCTCGACATACTGGCTTTGGTTAAGATTGCAGCGAATGTCGATACCCAGCATGCTTAGGCTAGTACGTAGACTAAAGGAAGTGCTCTGGAGAGAAGGGAGGGGAAGGAATGGGTATGTCTTAGCTGTGAAGGCACGCACCTGAGTTTTCTTGGCATTGAACTCGACCAGCTTTCTGGAGCCCCAGTTACTAATGGTAGATTAATCTAGATATCATTGTTCTCTAAATCAAAATCAAATTAAAGCATCTACAATTTTAACACGATTGACACATAAAACCATAAAAAAGATTGATTAGGTGGTCCAGGCTCCATGGATAATTGCAAAACCCCTTTCAACACTAAAAACAGAAAGGAACATGTTACTCCTGTGTTAGTTTAAGACTAAAAACCACTAGATACCAATCCAAAACCTTTGGTTGGTATGGTCTCTACGCGCGCCAGAAAAACTACACAATTTTACTTGATTCAAAAGGACTTCATCACATGGACCAAGATACACATCGCATCCCTAGATTTTGACAGTATTTTTCTAAATAGGAAATTGCTAGGTACGCCAGGGAGGATATCATAGAGTAAGATAATTGATAAAGTGAGGATATCCTTGAAAGTTACTACCACGAAGCTTAAGTTTCGTGGAGAATCGTGGGGTTACTATGGACCAAGATTAGCATCGCATCACTACAATATTTATTTTCACAGTATTTTATTTTTTCTTTGATATTAAATATTAAAAAGTATTTTTCGGATTTTAATATCGATTGAGTGTGAAAAAGTAACCGGATGAGGATGCTTTGGAAATGAGGCCTAACGGCTTACAGACCTGAAGACATGTTTTAGACAAAGCTAAAATAGCTTCAAAGAAACTTGATAGAGCGGGGCGGTATTTCACGCCAGCTCATCGGTTACAATTCTATAACACAAAGTCGGACCCATATGGCATACTGCTCCCATCTCTGGGCTGGTGCACCTCAGTACCAACTTCTTCTGTTTGACCGACAACGTAGGGTTGCTCGAATTGTCGGTGACTTGACTCTCTCTAGTCGACATGATCCTCTAGCACTGCGGCGGGATATAGCCTCCCTCGGCATTCTATTATATACCGCATCTAGCATGGTGCTCTGAGGAACTGTTTGATCTACTTACTCCCTGCAGCTAAATTCTTACATCGAGCCACACGCAACCATCCCCATTATCTCGATGGATGGCGGTCTAACACTGTGCGTTTCTCGGCGGAACTTTCTACCACGTACCACAGTTCTGTGGAACGGTTTGGCTGCTGGAGTATTTTCCGACGGCTACAACTTAGGGACCTTCAAGATAAGAGCGTACTCTTTTTTAAAAAGGCCGGTAACACATTAGCGATCTCTCTGACTTCGCTGGATGTTCATGGGCGGCGGCGTTGAATTACTTTCCATCAGGTGACTCGCTTGCTCGTGTGTCGCCTCTAGCATAAAAAAAGGTTCTTCTAATATCGTAAAGGCAAAAGGCGGTATCCCATTACCTGCAGGAGTGGTATTAATATTAACAGAGACAGGCAAAGGTGTAGCAAACTCTTTAGATATTTAATATGGCAAGCCACCGAATTTTCTGAAGAATTCAATGTTGCCAACCACACCACCAAAGAGCCGTAGCCAAAACCAGGTGAGACCACTTGTATCCGCTTGTATTAGGCTGGAATTTACTGAGGGGTGCATAATACCATTGACAATGGACAACATTTCATATTTTTAACATGTCCATATTGTTTTTTTACATGAAAGTAGACATAAAATGAACAGACCCATATTTTTTCTTTTTTCAAAATTTGTCCATTTTCATGCATGAAATAATTATTGAAATTCTTTTTATTCTAAATAGACGTAAGCGCCAAATGACGTCATCGGACGGCTGAATACAGCGATATTCCTTTGCTTATCATTGTTTTAATAAAAAAAAGGTACTACTGTCAAAGGTAAATAATACTAGTGTCAACATTGTCAACGTCATTCATACATTCAACGTTGACAAGTTGTCTTTTTTTTTGACAGTTAAATGTCATGAGTTTGGCATTACGTAAATTTAAAACTATAATGTGCTAAGCAAAGAAATATTTTACATTCTGCCGTCCGATGACGTCATCTTACGTTTTTTAGTTTTTATTTTTTTTCTCAGTAAATAAGCAATATAAAAAATTAATAAATATATATTCGAGCAGCGGAAAAGTAAACAAAGAATTGGTATTTTTTGTTTCAGAGCTTAGCAATTTTGAAATGTTGTCCATTTGGTACGCTCTAGGTCTCATGCAACACAAGGATATCATAGTGCCGCTGTGTTGTGTGTGGGTGGATGCAAGGGCGCCCTACTTTAAATGAGTTACCCTATGCCTACTATACCAGGATCTCCCGGTAAAGGAGAGGGGCGCTCGTATTGCCACTAGCTTTGCAACAAGCATAATAATAGTACCTAAATAGAGGTACAGTCACCGGACCAGGGACTAGTGGCGCTAACGCCTGAAGAAGTCCTGAAAACTCCGCTTCGCCGAGTGAAGAACGGGCAAGATATCGGTACAGATAAAATCATCATCATATTCATAAGTGTCTGGCCTTAACTAAATTCTCTTTCTATCCTTTTTTTCTACCTGTCAAACCAAATAAAAATCTTTATCTATCGAATTATTTGACAGTAGAATAGCAAAATTAATAAAATTGTGTAGAATAATGTGAAATATTAAGTTAAATTAAAAACCTGCAAATAAAAAGTATTAAAATGCTCACATGTACAAAACTTATAAAATCAAATGCTGGACTGAGGAAATACAGTCTATGCTGTCCTCCACGACAGCCACCGTGCGGAGGCTCGGGCCAGGGCGGCGGCCGGCGCATCTCTCCACCGCCAGAATGCAAGCCAGGCCCAATCCCGCCTAACCCCTGCGTGCCTCGCTTCCATCACGGCAAGGACACTTGGAAGAAGTTCAAGTATCTTGCCTTGTTCGTATGCTTTCCCCTAATTATAGCGCAAGCAATACGGTCATTTGGACAGCAAGAGCCTCCCCACAAAGAACCTTGCAGAGATTACGAGTATATGCGTTTACGCTCGAAGAAATATCCTTGGGGAACTGGAATGGAAACTCTTTTCCATAACGAGCATGTGAACCATCTGCCCGGCGATTGTGAACCACCGCCTCTCGATTGTGATTAATCAGACCCAACCTTTTCACAGTTACCAGAACATCTTTCAGGACGTTAAAAAATGTAACATTTTGTGATCTGAACGAATAAATAATATTTCAACAATGTGTTAAAATTTTTATATTCCTTATTATATTTTATATCAGGTTTGATTATGTATGAGGATAAGAAGTGGATATGGCATACCTCTTGGGTGGGTAAAATGGCATACTTACCATTTTATTGGGCCTACCCTTAGATTACCTCATACAAAACAGCGGAAGATACAGCACGTCCCCTTCAATTAGAGAACTGAAAACGGGCTTGATGCACAATTACATGCATATTAACAGCTCCATAACACATTGGTTTAAAGTTGTAAGATATTGGAAGAGAGAGACAAACCTATTTTTGGACATAAGCGCGAGTGAGTCAAGCGTACTACGCGCAGCTACGGTTCAGAGTTGAGTTCTGTCAAAACGATTTTACTCGTCAGCTCGTCACACATTTAAGTATCGTATATTTCTATCTCGCCTTGCAAAATGGTGACCAAAACATTATTAAGTTTAGAAATATCATAAGAAATTAAAACTTTTCTTCTGCTTATGATTGAAATCTGATTCCTTGAGATTTTTTATTCCTTTTTGAATAATTTGCACAATGCGTAAAAGCACACGAAGGTATTTTGGTAACCTTAAAACCACTTAAAACAATTAAAAATATTTTTCCTGACACGACCGCTTGTCAGACTCGCTCATATAATACTACTCTTTGGACTCGCTAATTTGCGACTGCGTGCAATTAGGCGACGGGGACCTAATTTATGCGGTCCACGCGGTTGAAACAAGTCACCTATCTTCTGCTATTTTGATTTAATCTAAGGGCCCACCTCTTGTTTTCCTTCCAAACAATTACACATCGGGCCTCGTAATTATAACAGAAAAACAAGCCTACAAACCTGGGATATAATATTCCTTAAAAAAAATATTGTAGCCGTAAAAAAATTGGTTTGATTTTTGGTTTCTAAAGTAGGTACCACATAAAGGTCATTAAAAAGGCATGCACAGAAAGTAAATATGATCATCTTGTGTAGAACTTTCCAAAAAGACAAGTGATTTAACTTTTGATTTCAACATGTAACGTAACCCTATTTTGAGTGGATTTTTGGTAATACCATTTTACTCGCCTAGGACTGACAAAACGGATTATTCTCGAGTTTTGTTAAATTACTTATAATTTTGTGGTTTTTGTTTTAATTTGTTAGATCTGTTTAAATTTAGTAGGCAATTTAGCAAAGTATATGATTCCACTAAAAATATATGATGATGGAGTCCGGCCGATTTCGACCACGGCGACCGCTTCAACTCCTAGCTAAATGTCGTTGGTGTGCTCGCATGTGGCTGACCTATCTTTTTTGAAAAGATTCTCATACGGTTTACTTATGTTTGGCCAAAAAACGTTTCGCAAAATATCACATCGCAAACTATTTTACGCAAATTTTCATTTAACAAAAAAACATTTGTCAAAACAACTTAACGCAAATATGTAATTAGCAAATCCCTTTTTTGGCAAATTATTGTTTAACAACTACCTGTTTTGTCATGTTTCATTTTACCAAATATGATTTCATCAAATGTATCATTCGGCAAAACATACTCTTCCCAAAATATGACATGGCAAACGATTTACATGTCATGCATGGGTTCTGTCACAGCTCTCCGGTGCTGCGGGCCTCCGGCGGTCCCACGCGACCTTATCGTCGCAGATGATTTTCGCTCACCCCCGCAGCTTCGGCTTTCTGGCCGACTACGCCGGCCAGCCTCAACCTCACCTGCTCCTCAGCTCGCGGGCCGCCTCGCCCCTTCGCACCTACGCGGGCTTGTATTCCACTCTAAGTGTAGGGCAGACAAGACTACGCGAAGTCAGGTTTGCAGCTATTCGCTTCTGTCAATACCTTTTGCCTAATACCCAAGAACAGACCGTTATCACTCTATCGTTAAAAATAAGCATTATCGATAGAGGCGATAACGTGGGCCGCTGCCGCGGCACGCTCACTGCGCTCGCTTTGCTCGCTCGCCTTATTTAGAAAAATCGTTTCTGTTTCTACAAGCTGTTCCTTAAATCATTAGTTTAATAAATTCTATTTTCGGCAATTTATTTGTTTTTTAAATTTCTACATTCCAATATCAGCACAACTACCTAATCATTCTTCTAACTACACTATAATTTGAGTACCTAAGTATGGAGAAGTGATAATTTGACCAAAGTATTTTTTGGCATATCAGATTTTCCAAAAGAAACCATTTGCCATATGAATTTATTTCTAAATAAAACTTGTCAAAGTAAGATTTTGACAAATGATATTTTGACCAAATAAATGAAGTGCGAAATGTGCATTTGCTAAAGATTCATTTGCGAACATAGAATTATTATTATTCTATGTTTGCGAAATGAATCTTGGGCGAAAAGTTTTTTGGACAATGAATTTTGACGAAAAATAATTTGACCAAACGGAACGAGAAGGGATCCCTTCTCATACATAGCGGGCATGTGAGCACACCGCCGGCATAGTTATAATTTATAGCCGTAGGTGGTCGGGCTTTCAACTCATCCTGCTTAGATTCCGATTCAGAGAGCCTTTGTGTTTCGAAGTCTCGGACTTTAGTTTTCACTAAAGTCCTCCACTCGGGTCGCTCAGCAGCCTGTTCCTCCCAGCGAGATGAGTCAATCTCACACTTTTTCATGTGGCGCTTAAGCACATCTTTATATCTGAGGAGTTGTCCGCCATGCTTACGCTTGCCCACCTAGAATTCAGAATAGAAGATGCGCTTTGCCACTCCTCTGCTCTGGCATCCGAGACACGTGCCCGGACAACCGAAGCTGTCGCCGCATGAGATATGACTCAATGCCACCTACATTAGCTCTGCGAAGCACTTCAGTATTCCGCACATAGTCAAACCAGCGAATCTTTAATAAAAATATATGAAATAGCTAAGAAATAAACATTTTATCAGCGGTTTTATAGAGTAGGTATGTCGTTTTGTACGCCTTTCCCCTACATTTAGAGTAAGACCAGCATTCCTCTTACGCTAGGGCTAGGAGAGTAGTAGAGAGATTACAGTCGCATATGCTAGAATTCATTCTCCGGATAGACAGTTTAATTAAGCACAAGTGAATGGCCAAGACTAAAAGTATGATAGTCAATAACGCAAATAAGTAACTCCTGCCTCTCCTGCGCTTTCTGTAAGTAGGGTACCTAAATAATTATAAAGACATTTTATGCCCGAGTTTTGTACCAGCTTATCTAGGTATGCACAAACATAGCCTATTTAGGTATGCACGCACAGTACTTACTGTGTTTTTAAAATAAACAATATAAATGAAAGTTATTAAAATACCTCATTCAGGTCAAGCGGTACTTTAAGCCTAAGTAGCTCATAAGTTTATATCGAGCTCAGGTTCGCTCCTGCTGGGAGTAGGTTGGTACTGCTGTCATCTCTGGGACGGTTCTGCCCGGTATCAGTTAGACGCTCTGGACTCAATAGAGCGGACGTGCGAAGAGGCTCATCGGTGATGACGCACTCTCCGAAGTTGGCCTGCAGAGGCTGGACCATCGTCGACGTGTGGCATGCCTCTCGGTCTTCTACATGATTTGATCCCCCCCAGCCCATTCAATCACCGGACAATAAGGCGCGGCGAGGGCTTTCATCCTTATGTGGTAGAACTACCCCTTATTCGCACGAAGCGATTCGCTTCCACATTTAGAATGCGGACGGCTAACGAATGGAACTCCCTGCCGAGGTCAGTTTTTCCTAACCACTATAATCTGGACGTCTTTACGGCATCATCTTGACCTCATCGTCGCTTTTCATCTGGTGCGATTGTGGTCAAGCGTTAGCACCAAGTTTGTCACTGTCCTACCTGTAATTTCTATTACTCGTGGTCACACCGCATCGCGCTTTGCCGAAATAAATTTAGTGGTCGTGAAGTATGTAGGTACGAGATGTATGTACCTACTTGATAAATAAATAACTTAGTCATCTAGCGTGCCTGATCCTAAGTTTGATTTTATGAAATTAACTTACATATTATTCGTTTTTTTCCAATGCTTAAAATTAAAAAGTACCAGGAAATTATAGTTCTATAGGAGGCATTTTCATACTCGAAACTCGTGATGACTCGTGTCCTTTTAGATAAGACGAAAAATACTTTTTGTATTATGATTAGATAGATTTGTACTAAGACGTCATAGCTTTGTAGCAAGTACATCTTATTGCTAAACATGTCACTAAAATCGACTGTGTAGCTAAGGCAGAATCTCGGAACACACAAACATTTTTTCTTATGACTGACTTAAATCATAACATTTCTTTTTTGGTTTTGCCGTAGTCGGGTAAAAATAGGTTCTTACTTAGGTATTTCATGTAAAATAAACTGTACCTATAGGTCTGTAGGGATATTTCTTATAGGATGTAACTCTGGGCGATGAAAAAAACTCGAATCGATGATTTTTAAAATTTATAATTTTCTATTTATTCGCAAAAAGATTAGTGCGAACAAATAGACAGTGAAATTTTCGCGAAAAGTCAAGACTGACTTACTATTTACTATTCGCCACCAACGATTTTGCCCCACCTATTTTTTTTATTCAATTCGAGGGAGCGTTCTAAGATTCAAGGGAGAAAACTCTAAGGCTCCTTGTCCAGCGGAGCGGAGCAGTACCTAAGCAAGATCAAAATCCACTAACAAAAAAGCTTTGCTCGTAGAAAAGCGCAGTTTTTAAGCGATTCTATTCCCAGGTCCGCACTGGTGGACTAAGCCTAATGGTTTTTTTTTCAGAGGCCCAGATCGGTTGTATTTGAACGGTTATTGTAAAAAAAATATGTAAGTACAAAGATTCATATTATTTCGGTTTCTTAATAACTTTTCGATATTTTAGGTTCCCGAAATTGGACCAATTGTCAGCATGTCATGATCGGATGATGTAATAAATCCAATGTAATAATTTTACACCTGATCGTGAAATCGGTGTTAACCGTGAAGGATAAATTATTTCCATACTGTGCGCACATTTAGGCTGTTAGTTATTTGGTAAGGGGGAGTGTAAAAATTATTTTAAAATTTATGCATAGTTCGTGGTTTTGGTAGGCGGTTCTTTTTTTATATTATATATTATATTCAATAATATTTCTTTATCTCCCTCTCCACTTGGACAGTTTAAGTACATACATGAGATTTTAAACTTATTGCTTATATGTAAAAACATTAACAAAACTTGAGATCACGCGCTGAGACGACTTGCGTCGTGCGTGATGTATGGCGACTTCGTCTAACAAGAAACGACTTGAAAGTGTGTTCCGGGTTCGTGATAATTCAAATCAGTTAAACCGAGACATATTTAATCGAGTTTTCACTTCCACATTTGGTGTTAATAATTAATTACATTTTTTTTTGTGGTCCCGGTGGAAAATGCCGCCTTAAGCACACCCGACCGCTGGGAGACGGCCGGGTAGTGTGGGGCTCTCCCTTGGGGTGCTCCCAGGGGCCTACCCACTAAAAACCACCGGGGCATTTCCTGCTACGTCCGTGTGGGGTGGGCTACGGTGACGGGTACGAAACCAAGTCCGCGGCCCACCCTCGAAGGACGAGAGGCTCGCCAGCACGGCCTCTTCAAAAACGGGCCTCGCCGAAAAACGAGGCCTAGGGCTACTCCCATGGCCCACCATTCCACCCTCTCCGGAATCGTCCACGTTGCTGGATTGCAACGCAGACGCTCCGGAAGGGACGACTGCAGACCCCTCCCCCAACCCATACCCTGCTGGCTGCAGGGCAGAGAGAGGAGAGAGCACCCACAGACTTTAAGCTATACCCGAAAACCCTCCCGTTCGAGCATCCCCGCTGGGTTGTGGATACAATCGACCGGACGGGAAAAGCGGGGGTGGCGAGTCGTAGCTGCATCCCACTGGCTGCGGGACTCAACACAGACCCACCAACAAAGCCCCCGCCATAAAGGCGGGGAGAGCGCTCCCGAGAATCGGGGCGCAACAGACTGTTGGGAGGAATTCCACCACCGTGGAACTCTCCAACACTTGAACGCGCCCGAAGGCGCGACAATTCCAGGCCCGAGAACAAAATGGCCCTCATACGGCACCATTACACCAGGAACACCAGCCCACCGCACGCCAAACCGCCCGACAGTGGGTGCCACCACACCCCAACGCCAACCTACGGCAGAAGCGGGGGCTGGATAAAGAAGGCAGCCTCCGTGCCCGGCCCTATTGTGCTCCGGTCCGTAAAGAGAGGCCGGTCCTCTAAGCCCTCGGCGGACAATGAAAGCCCCCCCCCCCCCCCCCCCCCAAGTGATGTGCGCTGCGCGCGATCCACTGCGTCGGGGCTGGTCCGCCGGAAATTCTGTGCATCCTTTGGCCGTCGGGTAGGAATCCACGAATGAATTACTACCCGCCGTTGCCCAGGGAAAACCGTGCCCCACGGTAACCGTTTCTGCCTAATACCAACCGAAGCTGGAATCAGGACAGAACTAATTACCAGCGGGGCCGCTCTAGGAGGTAAATAAATACACCTGAGTCCCCAATAATAATTAATTACCTAGGTTGACTAGGCTAAGGTACGCGAAAAATGCACATGGTCGGTAAGTAGATCTGTCTTGCAATTTTGCACCAAGACTGATAAGTTGGCAGGTTTTGATATCCTAAGTAATCTTCAGCATCATTATTATTCTGCAGAGTCTAGAGGAATAAACAAATTTGAAACTTGGCAAAGGCCCGAACAATAATTTCATAAGGAGAGTGGAACAGTGCAACATAAATGTGATTTCTTGATGTTGCATTTGACAGAATCTTGCTAGTGTACTGTTTACTCTGAGCAGGGTTACATGTTATGCGCGCGCATCGTCGATGTGGAGCGGAACACGACGGCGGTTTGGGCAGGACGCGCGCCGCCGTCGCGCCGCCGAGCGTCGATCAATAGCTGCTCTGACGTCAGTGGACGGGCGAGCGCCATTGGCCCGTACGGCATTATTAAATAAACCTCCGGACGGAGTGGCGCGCAAAGCGTCGCGCCGCGGGCACAGCACCGCAGCACGCGGCGGGCCCGCGCACCGCACGCGGCTCGCCGCCGCCCGCCATGGCCGACATGCCGGACCTGTCGCACCTCACGCCCGAGGAGCGCGCCATCATCGAGGGTGTCATGATGCGCCAGCGGCAAGAGGAGCAGCGCGAGCACGAGATCATGAGGTGTGCCCGCACCCGCACCCACGCCCCGCCGCTCCCTCATCCGCCTGATCCTTCCTTTATCTTCATGATTCCCGACTAACCCAACGCACCATTGTGATAGTGTTGTGTCTCTATCCTTTACAAACTCTGCCTGCAACAACCCAACAGTGTTCGATGCCATCCTTCTGCACATCAATAATGGCCGCTCATCCCACTTGTCGTTCGCCTATGCGGAGCTTGTGCTTACATAGCCATACTTGTATAGATTGACGTACGTAAATACAGTCTTTCATCTGCGCGATCTATAATCTCTATTACGCCATGATGATATTTAGTGTTTTACCCAAAAATAAGTGTTTCAAAGTTTGATTTGTTATTGATTTCAAGATTCTTTGGGGCGTTAGTTATAAAAACTGTATTATCGTTCATTCGCGAGCCTATTTATATCGGATACCTGACTGTCGCATCGAACACGCAGTAGATGTAAATGACGCATCACTGCACTACAGTGGAGAAATAATAATACATTAATTCAATTAAGAACCCTTTGTGTCTTTGTGCTGAACTGCTGACTCATAATCCTACATATGAGAGCCTAGCCTAATAGTTTTCTTGATCGTCGCGTTACAGATGTGTTCAATACAAGTAACACAATTGCAGCAGAAATCGATTTCTTTTATTAAACTTTATCGTTAAAGTTATTTATGTATAATTCAAGTTTTTCTTCTTAAACTAATATATACCTATATAATAGTTTGATGTTCTATAAAAGGTTTTGCAGTATCTTATCTTGCCAGCGATTAATATGAATATGGGCGTGTTTGATTATTAGTTTAAACTTGAAAGCTTACTGCATTGGTGTAGAGTTTGAGTCTGAAAATTCTGAATATTTTATCTGACCTACTTTTGACCTATAAAGAAAATACGCAACTTGTGACTGGGTGTGAATTGCCTCCAGCTTTCAATTAATCTGATTGGATCAGCGCGGGTGTTGTGACAAAGACTGCTACAGTAAGTGAGTAGGTGTCTTTATATAGCTTAGTAAGTCATAAGAAATTATTTGAAATAAAAATAAGCATCAATTCCATTTATACGTGAATTATGACGTTTACGTTAATGTATTTATTTATGTAGATGTTGGTGATAACTGTGATAAGTACTGCGTGTCATGCCCACGAGAAATAAGAAAGAGTTCCTTTTCAACGCTCTCTTATAGATATAAATATCAAGGCTGCAAGGTTCCGAACCTTACAAGGAAAAATGGAACCCTTATAAAATTACTTTGTTGTCCATCCTCCTCTGTCTGTCCGTCTGGGTGTCAAGACCCTTTATCTCGGGAACGCAAGGAGATATCGAGTTGAAATTTGAACCGTACACTAACGTGTACATGGTCTCTTAAAGTCGTTAATAAATCCGACCACTAAGATGATAAAAAAAAAAAGATACAGAGCCCAATTGTAGTGCTCGTGATATTTATTATTATACGACATATATCATCACTAAAATATAATTTTTTGAATGGATTTCATGGGACATCCGATTTTTTTTCAAAATATCACAAGAATTGGATTCATGGTCGCTTATTTACCGAAAAACCTCTTTAGGGTTGAATATTCAAAAATCTCTTCTTAGTGCTCACTTTCACTATTAAAGGAACCCATTCTCAAATTTCAAGTTTCTAGTATCAGTAGTTTGAGCTGTGAGTGCATTCCTAGTCTATGAATACTCAGTCAGTCTTAGTCACTCAGGTTCTCAAGTGGCCCGCCCTCGCTTCGCAACGGTAATTTAATTTCAAAACAAAAGATTTATAAATAGTATTTTTCCAGACCAAGATGTAGCTAACCAATGATGAGATTATAGGTAAGTAGGTAGGCATTGAACGGAGACTAAAAATTAGATAAAAATACTGAAATGTCTTTCATTCATTTTGCATATATTTGCATGAATGAGGAGCACTAAATATGGCGAATCTTCCATAAAACGTTTTAACCCCTTTTCACTTTATTAGGACTGGAATAAAGAAATGCTAAATAATTTATATAAAAAGACCAACATAATTTTAATGACTCTAGCTTTAAAAATAAAAACACTTCTATACGGCGTTTTAGGAGTTGAATAAAAACATGTTTAAAAAATTCTGCAAGAATATCTAAATTACAGTTTTCATAACTCGAGTATCAAATATTGCGAATCTCCCATACGACGTTTTAACCCCATTTCTCATTTAGGAGTTGAGGAAAAAATGCGAAGTATTTAAATTTATATAAAAAGCCCAAAAATCAATTTTCCTGACTCTACCTTTAAAAATTACCAAACTTCCATACTAAGTTTTAACTCTTGTTCACCCCTTTTAGGGGGTTAAATATAAAATATGCTGTAAGTACTGATTTTTATTTTGTATGAACAGTGCAAATACCAATTTTTTCGATACTAGCTTTAAAAATTACCAAATTCCATGCGCGTTTTAACCCCCGTTCACCCTTTTTAGGGGGTTGAATATAAAATATGCTGAAAGTACTGATATTAATTTTGTACGAACAGTGCAAATACCAATTTTTACCACTAGAGTAGTAAAAATTGGTTTAAAGCTAGAGCTTTAAATATGACGAATCTCCCATACGACGCTTCAACCGCCATTTCACCCCTTTGGGGGTTGAAGTAAAAAAAAATGTCCAAATTACTATTTTTAAACTTGTATGATGTGAGCCCAAATATCAATTTTCATGACTATAACTTCAAAAATAACGAATCTTCCATACAATGTTTTTTTACCCATTTAGGGGTTGAATTGAAAAAAAAAACTGAAACAGGTCAGGTTATTTTTTTATTAATAAACCTAATCAGAATTTTCAAAACACTAACATCAAAAATTATAGACTTTTATACTAACTTTAACCCCCAATTTCACCCATTTAGGGGTTGAATTGAAAAAAAAAACTGAAACAGGTCAGGTTATTTTTTTATTAATAAACCTAATCAGAATTTTCAAAACACTAACATCAAAAATTATAGACTTTTATACTAACTTTAACCCCTAATTTCACCCTTTTAGGGGTTGAATTATTAAAAACCCCTTATCAGTGCGCGCCTACATAATAAAAACTACCAATGTTCAAATTTTCATGATTAATTAATAATTAATTTCGGCTGTGCGTTGATCAGTCAGTCAGACAGTCACCGCCGAGGCGTTACCTCTTTATTAATAGTATAATTAAAAAATAGGGGGGGGGGGTCTATATTTTTATTGATGGTCGACATTGAAATGATGCTATGAGATCAAGTGGGGTATCATATGAAAGGGCTTGATGAGTATATTGTAAAATTGGTATATTTTATCATTTTTATTATTTTATCAATTTTTTAAAAAAAACTTAACGTTTTAGATTAACTTCGCGAGTCTTGAACTATTTAAGAATGTACTATTTATATATAGGAACCCTCGGTAAGCGAGCCCTACTCGCACCTAGCCGGTTTTTTATTATTTAACTAACATATTGACTGATGACGATATAATGCTGTTTTTTGAAGGGTGTGCTTCTGGTAGATATCGACTATTATTATCTCACTCTCTCTATGGTCTCTATGTGGAGATAGTCATGTAGTAGGTACTTATCCAGGTCTAAGTTATTTATCAAGTCCGAATTTGGTGCAAGTAGAGATGCTACTTGCTCTACTCGTTTGTTATTTTGTTAGAAATAGATATTTTTGATAGGTACTTGAAAAGTTTGTTCCCCGAACAGTTTTTGTAAAAAGGATGTAGTTGATCAATTGTTTGTCTAGTAAATTAACTTAGTATACTTATAATTAATTATTAATATGTTTAATATTCCTATATGGAAATTGGCGGTCTTGTACTCCCGTGTCTCGGAAAGCTAGTTAAGCCGTTGACCCTGCGCCCGATCTCTCTCCGGTCGTATCAAAGTGGAGTCGCATCTGATTATGAAGTTAAGGGAATAGAGAGTGCACTTGTGTTTGCGCACAACCTTGAGGACTATAATATCTATGGCCTAGGTACGTACCCGATCGTTGAGATTGGCCGCAAAATCTATACTTATAATGTTAGTAACAATGTATGTAATGTAATGTAATTCAAGGCCTGGGATTGGGGCTCCGTCGTTACAATTTCGAGCACGTAAAGCCGGGCGTGCCGGCGCGCGGAGGCCCGACACCGATCCCGCCTCGATCGACATCTCCTATTAATTGACTCGTCCCATGTCCTCATTCTCATCACGTACTCGCTGTAAGCCATAGACGCAGAAGTAAACGCAAAAAATCGAAGCATAAGTCTCCACTTCTACAGAATTGCAGTTCGTATCGTATCTGATGCTACCTCCATGCCTACATTCGATAGAAAATATCGGAAAAAAGATGTATAATTATTTTTATAAATCAATCATTAATATGAACAAGGACTGCCCTCGCCGCGTTGAATTACGCACACATATACTATTCCAAAACGATTTATAAAAAAAGTTCCCGCATTAGGTAAAATAAAAAAATCCAAAAAATCCTTTTTTTATATTACCGTTTTGTATGGTGTTACGAAAATATCTAGGCTTTCTAGATGAACCATTTATAAACGAAATACAATGTAATTGGCAACAGGCGC
Organism: Marasmia exigua; assembly: GCA_019059595.1. Taxonomy (NCBI): domain Eukaryota; kingdom Metazoa; phylum Arthropoda; class Insecta; order Lepidoptera; family Crambidae; genus Marasmia; species Marasmia exigua. Next base: position 5,807,061 of record CM032464.1, on the reverse strand, counting down.
AAACAAGATGAGGTTGCAGTGTTGGAGCAAACTATCCGCAACAGGAGTGAAATGCAGCGAGCGGCAGGAGTGGAGCTAGCTGCCACCTGCCACATTTGCCTCAAGACCAAATTCGCAGACGGGGTCGGCCACTCCTGCCACTACTGCCGCGTCAGGTGCTGCGCGCGCTGCGGCGGCAAGGTCACTCTGCGCTCTAATAAGGTAAACCTCTAGAAATCTACTAGACCCCAAGTTACACCACGTTTCAATTACGGTTGACATAATATCTCCAATCTCCATTATGACCACATACCATTGCAGACCGCCATCTTCGGCCAAAATCAGGCGATCAAAGATAATTTTTAAATTTATTTGCTTTATGTTTTTGAAAACACGTTGATGTAAATTCTCCTCGCGCGGAGGGTGCCTACAAGATTATCAACTCACACAAGCCACATATTACAGGTTATTTGGGTGTGCATTCTATGCCGCAAGAAACAAGAACTTTTATCTAAAACTGGACAATGGATACATAAAAGCGCCGGCCAAGATTCTATGTTATGGCGAATGGAATCGGATTTGCGGGGACTACCACCCCAGGCCGATGCTTCACTGGACAAGAGACCAAAATTAGAAAGAGCACATAGTGCAGCAGAGAAAGAGAACCATCCACTCCAACGATCTGGGAGCGCTCTGCGGCGACAATACAGCCAGCAGGAGCCGCGCTGCTACGGAGAGCTGGAGGGCTTGGCTCGCACGCACCCGCACCTGGTGCACCCGCGGCAGAAGGCGGCCTACGGCGTGGAGGACCCGCTGGCGCCGCCGCCCTCGCAGCTGATGCCGCACCCCTCGCACCCGCCCATGCCGCCGCGCTCCTCCTCCTCCGACGACGAGGTGCCCGAGTGCGTTTCCGACGAGAACGACGAATATCGCGATCGCGGTAAGTATACACGCTGACCCTCGCCAATTACCCAGTCCCGCAACCCTCGTCACAACGAAATCCTTTCAACCCGAGCTAATTTTGTTTATCACCCCTAACATACACAACACTACATAACATACAAACAAAAAATAGCTAAACATGGTCACACTTTCTGACCCAGCTCGTTGTAATCATAATACATTACGTCTTCATATTCACAATTTGCATAATGATAAAGTTAAGGTGTTCCGTGCGAGGTATTCAATAATTTAAGTATTTACTTATACATTTTATTATGTTCTAGAATAGTTTCAGGTAACTATTTGTAAGTTATTAATGACATCTTTCACAGAAGTGGATAGTGTTGAGCACCTAAACTTATCTGTATTTGTACCCATCATGTCTACTCATGTAGTACACCTGTCTCATCGTTACATCGACTTCCTCCTACGATTCAAGAAACACGTCTTCGATTCAACCAGTCGTTTATTTTCAGACAATGACCGCCGTTAAAGGTTTCTCACTGGCATCAAAACTCGCACAATGTTCTATGTGCTAGGTTTGAAGCTGACACAATGCGTGATGTAGTATGAATGTTGGTGCGCTTTGAGCACCGTACGCGCCCGGGCCGCGCCGGGCGGGGCGAGCCGGACTCACGCCACTACCACTGTTCGCAGGTAATAGAGATAGGAGCAGCTCCGAGAGCTCCAGGAGCCAGCGCCAAGCGATGTTAAACGAGAAAATGAAAAAGTTTTTATCGGTGAGAAGGGCGTGTTTTTCGGGAACGTTTGCGTTTGTAATATATTGCTGAACTTAGATGTCTCGATATTCGTTATTGTTTTCACAAAATACTTCTTCCTCTGGTGAACCAACTGTGATTGCTGTTTAAATCTATCTTTCGAATACAATCATTCTCTCCAGAAATACATTTACGCCTCTAACAAAGATGAGAAGATGTGACGAACGAAGCACCACTCCACATTAAATAACGAGCATTATACTTTATCTCACTTAATACCTCTCCAAAAATAAACGCTATACTAACTAACTAATTTTGGAACTGTAAATGTATTTCTACATACGATCTAAGTATTTTCGTTGTTTGAACCATAAAATGTAATAATATTGTTTGAATTTGTTTCCTTTCTTAATATTTAATTGCAATAATGTTTCTGATGCACATGTGGTTCAAGCAAAAGTCGCATGCCTGGGCGAAAAGAAGTGTACTTGATATCGTTTCTATTACAAATCGTTAGATTTTGTGACAGTGTTCTTTGTTTCTAATTGTTGTTTTTGTATGACCTGGATGACTTGACATTGTGACACACGTTCTTTCCGCTTGTGCGTGATCACTGCTTTCAATTACTTCATTTGTTTTAATCTCATGGGATTTTTTGTCGCTCAAAACAACACATCCACTTAACAACTGGAAAGCAAAAACAGAAACAGTCGGTGCTGGAGTAAGAACAATTTGATTCTCCATTTTAAGTGTCCCGGGCGCGTACGGGTGCGTAAGTCGTTCCACGGGTGCAGAACTTAGTAAGAATACTCGTTGCTATTGATGCCATATAATTCTTAGGACTACTTGAGGCGAGCGGGTCTCTCCGGCACCCGCACCTGCGCAGCACCAGCGTGACTGTCAACAATTATTACAATTTGACTAATCATTCGCCGGGCGCTTACGAAGCAGAAGCGCGGGGGCCGTTCGATGCGACGCGGAGCACGCCGGCCGGGGGGCGCAGCTTCGACTCCGTCACCGACTGCCGCTGGCGCGCGCGCGACGACGGCGAGGGCGCGTACCTGCGCCCGTACGTGCCGGACGAGGGCCCGCGCCCCGACAGAGCTGTATATAAGAGTGCCTATTTGTGGGAGGATTCTTCCGACAACAGACGCTTTACTGAGAGGAGAAAAAAGACTGTTCGCTTTGATGGGCACGAGGGGGCGGCGACATTCCCGCGGGGTGGTCGGGACGCCTCAGGAGCGCCTCAAGACTGGGCCTCTCTCCGCTGGGAGTCGGAGCGCCAAACCAGCCAAGACTCCGCGACCAAAGACTCGGGCATCGATACCTCTAGCACCTTCACGTCCAGTGAAGACTCGAACAGAGGCGATTGCCCTAAGGTATACAGCATTCAATTATAAATACACAATCAAAACTATATAGCTACCTAACTATCTTCTATTACCTACGTTACTTCGCATTAATTTACTTAAATTACTTTCTGCAACATCTTTGCCAAAATGCATAAACTTTCAACTTAAATAAAACTTATTCAATGTTAACATAAAAACGCAATCCATTATATAAAATATGTAGATAGTTTATTGTCTAAATGGGTTGTGGTCTATGTGTTTGGTTGTTGCATGATTGCATTAACGGGCATGCAACGGTTAACAATAAATATGCACTTTCGTATTTTGCCGTACACCCCTCGCCATTCGCTAACAACTTGGGAAATTCTTATTGCTGTCCGAAATTTGACGTTGTTAATGAAACGTTAGTTGCTGTTATTGTTTGTACTGACTTGTGGCATTGTGTTGAACTGATGACGTTGGAATGTGGACAGTTCCCGCAGAGCTGGCAGGTGTCTTCGGACGGCGGGCGCATGGTGGGGCACATGGTGCTGCGCAAGAGCGTGGTGGAAGGTAGTTCGCACTCTTCCGCGGCTATACTAGGGCTCAAAGTGGTGGGCGGCAAGCTACTGCCCGACGGAACGCGCGGGGCTGTCGTTGAGAAAGTCAAGAAGGGCTCCATAGCCGACTTAGAGGGCCAGCTTAGAATAGGTAAGCAAATCCATTTTTGCATTTTGTTATTACGGGCAGTTATATGACTTAGATATAAGTTTACTGGCATTAGAACTTTGAGTAAATTTATATAAAATCTTTTTTAAAACCATGCAGGGTTTAATAGCTCACGAAAACAGTGTAGATACCTAGTGCTTCTGCCAATTTTAACTGTAAATATTTCCTTGTTGGAACTGATAGTGCTCCAGTTTTTTGAAAGTAGAAAAACATTTTGATGTTTCATGAAAGTTCTAAAATTATCATAACATTTAAGTAATTGTTTCGAATGAACCATTTCGTCTGATGTAGGAGATGAAGTGTTACAATGGAACGGAGTGCCGCTGCAAGGCCGCAGCGCCGAGGAGGTCGCGGTGGTGGTGGCGGACAGCAAGCACGACTCGCACGTGGAGCTGGTCGTGTCGCGCCCGCTCGGCGCCACCAGGCCTCCTGCCCAGCCGTGGAGGACTCATAAAGGTAATTCTAGTCATATAGCCGTTTGACCGCGTACAACGTAGGGCTGCTCTATTGACTCTCTCTAGTCGACTTGATCCTCTAGCACTGCAGCGGGATATAGCCTACCTCAGCATTCTATACAGCATCTATCATGGAGAGTGCTCTGAGGAACTGTTTGATCTACTCCCTGCAGCTGAATTCTTACATCGACCCACACGCAAGCGATTGTCATTCCATCCCCATCATCTCGATGGATGGCAGTCTAATACTGAGCGTTTTTTGCGGAACTTTCTACCACGTACCTCAGTCATGTGGAACGGTTTGCCTACGGGAGTATTTCCCGACAGCTACGACTAGGGACCTTTTAGAGAAGAGCGTACTCCTTTTTACTATGTATGTATGTATGTTCATCTGTTACCATGTAACTTCTAAACTAGTTATCATATTTGAAGAAATGAGGTGTCGTTAGAAGTGTCTTGGTTGTCTTCTGGTTATAGGCAACATGACGTCACGTTAAATTTATTACAGCGCCCTCTAGGGGACTTAAGAGTAAGGAACTAAAAAAAAAATTTTGCTTGACGGTACCGTGTGGGTCATTAACTAGTACACATGTCTCCTTCCCACTCTGGCGAAGAAGGGAGCGCCGTCGGGGGTTTAGTCGGTAGGCCTCCGGCTTCACCGGAGGAGACCCCGACATAACCCGTCCACCCCCCGGTGGACGGGTATGCATAAGACGGCCACGTCGGCCCACTACACTACGGGCCGGCCGCATTCCCCCGACGCAAACAAAATAAAATAGGGGACTTAGAGTAAGGAACTAAAAAATAAATTTTGCTTGACGGTACCGTGTAGGGTATCAAAGGAAAGAGCTTTTTAGCACATTTCAAATATGTAATTATATTTACATAACTAAAAATATGTTAAATAAAAATAAAGTTACAAACTAAAACCCGACTACCAGAAAAACACGATCTAAGAAGTACAAAACAAGAAAATTGTCTCTGCTGAAATGAGATATGCCGTATCGCCGTAGTCGTATGCCACCTACTGTAGCAAAACAGAATCATTATAATAATAAAATAAAATCAGTGTGGCATATTTTTTTCTTGTTTTGTAGGTACTTTTTAGATCGTGTTTTTTTATTAGTCGGGTTTGATCTCTCTGATTTCGGGGATGTTAATGGGCGGCGATGATTGCTTTCCATCAGGTGACTCGCTTGCTCGTTTGTCGCCTCAAGCATAAAAAAGCATGTACAAGACTTTGTACATGGTGTGGTGAGTCAGCAAATTACAAAGAAGCGACTGCCGACGTCGACCAAATCAAATAGGCGACAACGAAAAGATCTCCAATTGAATCTAATAAATCTGACTATGGCATTGCTGACAGAAGTTGCATGTTTGAGTGTCTTCCACCGTACATCGTGAGTGTTCCGAGAAGGTTTGAATTATAGGTTGCCGAGTTTTACCATCTACTAGAATTCCATCCCGGAATTTAAATTTGGTTTTTCTCAACTTCATGGTACCGTAGATCTGAGGTCATTTAAAGCAACCTTCATGCGTTCTCGAAATAACAGGTTTTGACCCACAGACAACAAAGTGCTCTATTTCCTTACTTTCCCTCTTGAGGTATGGAACCCTAAAAATAAGCGATTTGATTACTAAGTCTTTTTGGTTTTTAAATGCTTGAACAAAACCTTTTTCAGTTAAGACTATTGGGTATCTATTCCCGGGCACGCGTGAAATTCAAGGGGACTGAAAAAAGGACGCGAAAACTTTATTAGGTATCATATCATATGGCAAGAGTAGGCTCAAAATGCTGATGCTAATGTTTCTATGCAGAAGTGTACACGGAGGTGATGGGCGGGTGCGAGAAGCCGAGCGTCCTGGTGACGTCACCGGGGTCTCCGGACGTACACGCGCGGCGGCGCCCCGCGCGACACAACCACCACAACGCTAATGTTGCTGGGCGAATACAGGTCAGTATGCTTCAATACTGTCGTTTTAAACAAAGGCAATATTTTTTTGGGATTGGATTGTAGGTGGGCTCTTTCTTCTGTGATGCTCAGATTTCCAAGAATTTTAGCGTCGGCCATCACGTAAGTGTTCTTTTTTTTTTAATGTGATAGGTGGCAGACGAGCAGACCTGATAGTAAGCGATTGCTGTCGACCATGGATACCCAACAATCCGTTGGAGTGACAAGTGGAATGACAACCTTTGATCCCCCTTCTTTTCCCATATACCCCCGGTACCCTCTCTCAATTGCCAAAACATAGCGCAGGCGTTGCTTTACGCCGGTTTTCTGTGTGGCCGCTGTATCTACTCCTGTCGAGCTGGACCATTCATGCCGAAGCCCAGTTTTCCCACGCAAAATATTTTCTAAGAACTGGATTCTAGGTAGGTACTTTCTTCAGCTCAGTTTTCTAAGCATTTTTGTATTTGCCCTCAGTCATAATGGTGTCCCATCATAGAGTAAGATAACAATATTCTGCTTCCCATCTTGGAGCTGACATGGACTGCTGAGAACTATTTTTTATACTCATAACATGTGATTTTTATATCAAGTTTTGTCAAACATAATATGGTTGAAAACTTACTGCATAGTGTATGTAGGATATTTTATAAGCAATACTAATCAGGCCCTGCTTAATTTAAAACAGGATCCTGTACCTTGAACATAGCAGGAACACAATTAATAGAAAAAATGCTTGTTCTATAGCTGAAAGTGTACTTCGACATCAGCGCTCTCCAGCTACTAGTAACAGTGGTGTCGGCCAGCGGGCTCACCTCGCGCGCCGACGGTTCGCCCCGCTGCCCGTACGCCAAGATCTTCCTCCTGCCCGACAAGAGCGAGAAGAGCAAGCGCCGGACCAAAACGCTGGCCAACACTCTTGAGCCGAGGTGGAACCAGACCTTCGTCTATTGCGGCATCCGGATCACGGATATAAAGAAAAGAACTTTAGAAGTAAGCAGAGGCCGTCTTTCTTATTTATTTCAAAATTTATAGGTCGTCTAAACTTAGAAACTGCCATGTAGCTGCCGAATCGGACACATAGGTACATAAACATCCCTAGTGATGAACGTGGTGGAGTTCCACCACTTTTAAGCAGACACAATGGACAAAATTATATTGATCCAGTTGTTCTATACTTGACGAAACAGACTCTAATTCCTTCTTTTCTACAGGTCACAGTCTGGGACTTAAATCGTTACGGCCCAAACGATTTTCTAGGCGAAGTCTTGCTGGACCTAGATAGCATAGTGATGAATCACGAACCCAACTGGTACACCTTGAAACCACATGAAGAAACTGCTAGTTTTAGTGTGAGTATGACATACTGCCATTCGCAGTAGTGTTTCGTTGGTTAATAGTTTCTAGTAGGTAAGAGGTAATCAGAATATTTTTTGTGCTTGTCCTTTTTCGAGGTTTCAAGCAAAGTAACACAGGGTATCCTAGTACAGGCACATATTATATAGTTTACGCTTCATTTACTTACTAAGTAGATTTTAAGTTTTATTGTGTAACATAATGATTTTGAATAAAGATTTTTTTAAGTTATGGCCATTACTTGGCAAGCAAAATACCAATAATGCCAACAAAATAAGTCGTATATTGTATGTTTTCTCAATAGAATCTGGTTTTCCAGACTCGTAGGTACACTTTTTTTTGCCTTGTCACGCTCCAACAACAAACGCAAAGAATTTGGCTACCAAACATTTTACCTCATTGCTTTTGCTTTTAAAAAAAAACTTATAAATTTAATATAAAATTTAAATTTTGTCCCGACTATGGGAGTACGAAAATCTAAGTCAATATATCTAATATCCGAGATCTTACATTATGAGGGAGGAAGCTATCTTCATCAAAACTTTGATTTCCATCGACATCTTTTCCGCAACCTAAGTAACATAGTTGATCAATGTTTATATAAGTAAAGTTTAAAAAACCCGACTACTAAAAAAACACGCTCTAAAAAGTTCAAGCTCAAGAAAATTATTTCTGCTTAAATTATTATACCGTATCGCCGTGGTCGTATGCCACCTACGCCTAGCCACCTGTAGTCGGGTATTAGTTTTTAAACTTTATTTTTATATAACATATTTTTAGTTATGTAAATAAAATTACATATTTGAAATGTGCTAAAAAACTCTTCAAGTCACAAGTCTTCTGTCAAGCAAAATTTATTTTTTAGTTCCTTACTCTAAGTCCCCTATTTTGTCTTTTTTGCCGACGTGGCCTTATGCATACCCGACATAACCCGTCCACCCCCCCGTGGACGGGTTATGTCGGGGTCTCCTCCGGTGAAGCCGGAGGCCTACCGACTAAACCCCCGACGGCGCTCCCTTCTTCGCCAGAGTGGGAAGGAGACATGTGTACTAGTTAATGAACTTGAACTACACGTTCCTTCCCAGAGAGGGCGCTGTAGTCAATTTCACGTGACGTCATGTTGCCTATAACCAGAAGACAATCAAGACAATCTAACGACAGCCTCATTTGTTCAAATATGATTACTAGTTTAGAAGTTATGAGGGAACAGACGAACAACCATACATACATACATACAGGTCAAAAACATAGCCCTCCTTATTGCTTCGCCGTAGTTTGGTAAAAAATGTTCAATAGAATAACTCACGTATTCCACAGAGGTACCGCGAGGAGGAGGCGGACGGCGAGCACCTGTCGCCGCCGTCCACGTCGACGTCGCGGCTCTCGGACTCCGACACGCCCAGCGAGTGCGACCTGCGCCGCCACCACTCGCTGTCCAGCCTCGCCTCCAGCTCCAGCCCACCGCCGCCGCATGAGGTGATCGTAACTGTAACTTAAGCATCAGGGAGCAGGGACCTTAGCACGAACCGGGCGTTACTTACGACCGACTCGGAGTTCCCCACACGCGCTGTTTCTCCTTTTGTTTGGGTGGGATAGATATATTCTCGATAGTTCCGGGACGTATTCGCGCTAACACCCCAGTTACATTCTTGACTGATTTTTTTTTTCGAAATTCGATCTCAAAATTTTGCCTTTCCCATCCAAATGACTAAACAGAACGGCCGGCTTTTTATAAAAAGTTAGAATTTTTTTATTACGAATATTTAGAAAATCTTATAAAAAAAAAACAAAATAACGGGTAGACACAACAAAACAAGAAAAGCGGACCCCGGGGTCCGAAGCGACAGGAGAAGAAAAGGGTAGATGTAAATGTTCACTGATACACCCTGTGTATGATTGAATTTAGAATACAGATGAGATAAAAACTTTAGGTTAAAAATCTCAAACATAGAATACAACCACTCGGGCTTCGTATTCCATTCGAGTGCAAGAAGTGACAGTGGGCTGACCAGGTCAGCCATAGTTCATCAACCGGTGGAGTAAATGGTTCTGGAGTAGAGACCGCATTTCTAAACATAATAGGATACCCTAGCCTACCAGGTGGAGTGCCGAGATGGCTGGCGTGAGTAGCCGAAGATCATCAAAGTGCGAACATTTGGAGATGTCTATGTCCAGCAGTGGACTTAGACAGGCGGATGATGATAACTCCATGCCAGGTACAAATTGCGGATTCGGGTTTTTATGGGCAAAACTCTAAAACAGTTAACCATCTGTAAAGACAAGTTAAAGAAGGCTACAGAATCTCAACCAAGCTCAAATATATAATATTAAATTTTAGGGCACATTATGATACCAATTTATATCTTACAGCGTATGGACATGGACGGAAATCGGAATAGCAGACGGGACATGTCTCCGGCCGGGAGAGTGCGCGCCGCGGGCATGTCCAGGGAAAGGGTGAGTTTATTCACTATAGAATTTTATTTCCTTTGAAGTACCTAACTACTTATAAGTGTATGATGTCCTGTGAGTAGACCACCCGCCCATTGCTTGGTCCGACGATATTGTAACAGAGCGGGGAAACAGTGAATGAGCTGTCTGGTGACAGAAACCTGTGAGCGAAAGAAGTACCTAAGGTAAAGACTAAATTCCAAGTATTATATATCTAAGTTTATTACACAACTTGTAACACCCCGTCGATTTTTCGTCGGGGGTTAAACTAGTGGTAGATAAAAAACTTTTCAGCACAACTCCTTCTTTTTAGAACTTTTAGGGGCAAGAGATTCTTGTTTGCTTAAACAAGCCAATGCGTGTCGTGCAAAAAGCAAGGAAATTTGGCTTCAGCATATCGTAGATTCTATTAGACGTGAGCCACTTACAATATTTTCATGCGTCTCATTAGCCCGAGTTGATCATCTACTCTACGTCTTCAAAGAATGTTACCGATTACGCTGCAAAAGTCAAACAATGGCGGTAGACCGCAGTTCTAGATCGTCTTTGCAGCCTGGTGGCTTACAACGAACCCTTCCCGTAACGAACGACGAATATACCTGTCGCATCCAATCGAAGGAAACCCACGGCACACATACAGGGAAAGGGAACTCCGATGCTGGTTCGTTGTAAGCCATCTGCAGTCTGCATCTGCGGCTTCAGTCGGCATCGGACGCTTACCTTCAATGACTGCGGCTTCTGAGCTATAGTTAGTGTGTTTGTCATGCGCAGAGCGGCGGCTACAGCGTGGCGCGGTCGCAGTCGGCGGCCGGCGTGGCGCGGCCGACGCGCGCGCGCAGCAAGTCGCCGCGCCGCTCGCTGTCCCCGCCCAACGACCGCGACTGGCGTTACACAGGTGCCGCGCGAGGCGCCAGCTCGACCCCACCAACCAATCAGATCTCGCATACTTACCGCCCACCCCGAATCCGATTGGTTGATTTGGAGGTCGAACTACAGCGGGACCCGACCCCGCACGGAACACTACCATCGAGAAACGCACGTTCTCTCGTTGCGTCCGCTCATCACCACTTTACTGCAACTTACTGTTTTAACTTCCTCGTTCTATTCCACCTTATCTTTTTTTTTCACGCATCTTCCGCTGACCTTGTCCTTGTACCTGATAAGTGCACGCTGTCATTGGTCGTCGCCTACGCCGCGTCCACGCTGCGACTCTGTCCTCGTGGAGGCCGCGTACCCACTCGGATCACTCCATCTCATGAGATTTTGCGATTGCATGAAATTTAAATCTAATTCTTACCAAAGAGAGAGCCTGATTTTCCAGTTTTCGTATCTTTTCTAACGTATCTTACACTGCTCATATTTCATATCGTATTTCCTTATGAACCATCAAGTTACCATCTCTAAATTGGTGGGAAGAGCATAGTTGGTAATCTTCCAGTAGGCGAGGACCGCGGCGACGTGTCGCGGCTGCCCACGCACGCGTACGCGCCGCGCTTCCAGTCGCGCTCCGCCACCGCCACGCCCACCACCAGCCCCAAGAAACGCCAGCTGCCACAGATCCCCCACCAGGTAAACTGCCTGACAACACCTTCATATAAACTCAACAACTCCTGACCGCATTTCAATGAAAATAGTATTTTATGTTTTATGACGCAGTAAAAATAGCATTTTTAGGGTTCCGTAGCCAAATGGCAAAAAACGAAACCCTTATAGATTCGTCATGTCTGTCCTTCTGTCCGTCCGTCCATCCGTCCGTAAGTCACAGCCATCTTTTCTCCGAAACTATAAGAACTGTGCTATTGAAACTTGGTAAATAGATGTATTTTTTAACCGCATTACGATTTTAACACAAAAATTGGAAAAAAAATTGGGGGGGTCTCCACACTTGAAAATAAAACTCAAAAAAATTTTTTTTTCATCAAACCTATACGTGTTAGGTATCTATGGATAGGTCTTTAAAAATGATGTTGAGGTTTTTAACATCATTTATAATACAATACTTTACCCCCCCCCCCCCTCTTACTTCTAGAATAAATTAATTATAAAACTAAAAAAAATATTTTGATGTACATCATAATCATGAAAACTAACAACGAAAATTGGTTTTTAACTAGATTTATTTCTTTTATTACCTACGTTATAAACCGTAAACCGCAATTTACCTTCCATATATCTTACTTGCTGCTATGGAACCCTTCATGGGCGAGTTCACTTGGCCGATTTTTTAAATAAAAATAACGAGATAGCCAAATTTTCGTAACGCCGAGTTAATTATCTCCAGCAAAAGGAACACAGATTAACAAATGTTGTGTTATACAGAGTGCCCAGAGGGCGGTGCGAGCGCAAGTGTCGGCGGACCTGGAGGAACGTAAGTGGATCGCCCCGCATCACATTGGCGCCACACTCACGTACCGCAGCACGCCACAAGGTCAATACACGCACACCCGCCCAGTGCCTGGTTTCACTCACTTGTGATCTACACGTGTAAGCCTGTTTCGCCACTCCTTAGTAGCCCTGTAGTCGCTGGCAGCTTCCTTGGCAGATTATCTAGCAAATCTTCCATTCGAGCTACCACGAACTCACAAGTGGTGAAACAGGCCGTTGATCTTGTAAAATACAAATATTTGTACTTGTTACTTGTGGAACGTAAGTCACAATTTCACGCAACGTGTGTCTCTGTTAATGACCTTTGAAAGCGACATCGTCCCACATAACCGATCAGAGATCTTACCATGAGTTTGAAATACTATCCTCGCCATCCAAAACTATTGCTCTGCCTCTTTCACATGCACCACAATGAAAGGGACAAAGCGATAGTTTTCGATAGCGAGAACAGTTTTTTTAACTCATGGTAAGGTGCTGAATATCATTTAGCTTTCATCGCATAGATTAGTGGTAAAGTGATAATAGCAATTAGAGGTTCTAGATTTAGATGTGGGTAGAGAAAATATTTTGGATGGAAGAGCGCGTATGAATGTGTAACGATGGATTTAGGTTGGGAGAGGCATTACGCGGGTTTGTCGGACTCGGAGCTGGCGGCGCGCGGCGGCAGCGGCTGGGCGCCGCGGCGGCGCCTGTCGCCCGACGCTGCTGCCGCCGACTCCGACCTAGAGTCCGTCGCCTCCGTCACCTCCAGCGCCTTCAGCACGCAGTCCGAGCGGCCGCGCCCCACTCGCATGCTCAGGTATCCCCGCTACCTACTCACCCTTTCAATCATCATCGATGCTCATCGATGATGACACACTCTCCGAAGCTGGCCTGCAGAGCCTGGACCACCGTCGACGAGTGGCATGCCTCTCGGTCTTCTACCGGATTCATTTCGGGGAGTGTGCGGAGGTTCTACATAATTTGATCCCCCCCAGCCCATTCCATCATCGGACGACAAGGCGCGGCGAGAGCTTTCATCCTTATGTGGTAGAAATACCCCTTATCCGCACGAAGCGATTTGCTTCCACATTTATAATGCGGACGGCTAAGGAATGGAACTCTCTGCCGAGATCTGTTTTTCCTGACCACTATAATCTGGGCATCTTTAAGGCAAGAGTGAACAGGCATCTTTTAGGCAAACGCGTATCATCCTAGACCTCATCGTCGCTTTCCATCAGGTGCGATTGTGGTCAAGCGTTGGCTTATTGACCAAAAAAATAAAAATAAAAAACAAGACAAACGAAGGATCCGACGATTTGGATCCCATTCAGGGATGTAGTATTCAATACTTTATCTACACTCATGTCATAATCTTCAAATTAAGAAATCAAAAGTAAACACATTATGACAGGCTTTATAATATAGCTTTAAAGAAAATTAAAAGGTCAGGGTGTGGCACAATGTTTTTGTTGCAAAAAAAAGAAGGCACTTCAGTGACATTGACAGGGGGCGTTGTAAAACGTTTTTTCTATGCGAAATTGTCAAAACAGCATTAGTTCCGACTTTTGCCACTTGCCAAATACCTAACCGTGAACGGACTGTGCTTTCTGCAACAGCAAAAATAACAATATTAGGAAAAAGTTATCATCATTCATTCATACAGACAAAAAATTAGACGGCGTCTTCACACGATGATGCAGCAGATGCACACTATGTGCAGCAGTGGACGTCTATTGGCTGAAATGATGATGACCAAGAGTTATAGTCTGTGCCAGTCAGGTAAATTTACTAGATTGTCAGGTAGGTATATGTACCTACAACAAAGAGTAGTAATATATTGATGTACAAACCTTGTTGTAGATTTCCCTATAATTTCTTACTTTGAAGATTAAAACATGAATGTAGATAAAGTTGTGTATGTGACTGCACATAACTCGGTATTAAAACACTCACGAATACTATTAAAAAAAAACTCGCCAATGCTCATTTTTTTAAATCTCGCTCGTGTTTTAATAACGCTAATTAAGTGACTGTCACATAAACTACTATTTTCGCATAATTTGCAGCCGGAGACGAATACTTCCCCCTAACAGTACATCCTCCTCGTGCGATAGCGCTACCCCCGTCCCTAGCCATCACCGCCGGCGGCTCCCGCGCGTGCTGCCGCGCGTGTGCGTGCCGGCGGCGGCGGAGCGCGCGGCGCGGCGGCGCGTCCGACTCGAGCCCCCCGCCCCCCTCGCCCCGCGCACGCGCGTCCCCCGCCGCGTGCGCCGCGCGCTCGCACGCAGCCGCTCCGCCGGCTCCTCTAGAGAATGCTCCCACCGTCACGCTTACGAACGAAGTCACAGCTGCCCCGAATATCCTGTACACGTCAACACTTATAAGATAACTGAAAATAGAAAAGAGTACATTTTTCAAGTAGCTTTACCTCCTAGGCATACCCATATAGTACCTAATTCAGTAGCTAATAGGGAACAGAGGTGGGTGGCACCTATCAATGTTCCCCACTATGTCCCGCCCCTGTCTGTGAAACCGCAAACTCATCAACACAAAAGAAAGTTACAAATTCAAGAGGAGTCCACGACTGCGTGGCACTCTTCCCGGCCACAATCGTTCGATTGTAGTTACTACCAGCATCAAAAACCTAAAGATACTTTCGACTATAGTTATTACCAGCAACAAAAACCAAAAGAAATTAAACGAAGAAAATTGCCCAATATAGAATGTATACATAGTGTACATTTAGGATCTCTTCCTAATATTCCTTCAGTAAGCTTAGAAAACACAAAGGACGAAAGATCCAATGCTATCATTCCAGCAGGGAATCGGGTTGAATATTCGACACAAAATGATGAGACGACTTCTCAATATCACGGTTACGATAGTGACGGCAGCGAAGCCGAAACTACAATACACGTTAGTATTGAAAAACAATTGAGTGCGGACAGCGGTAAATGTGACCCCGCACTCGAGCCTGTCCACGCCGACTGCAGGAGGCCTTCACTCGCCAGCATCACGACCGGAAACGATAGAAAGAAATTTCTCTCACTTGATTTAAAAACAAGCTACGAACCCGTTAGTTCTATACAATCACAATCCTTAGATATACCAGAACCAGATGATAGCAAAGTTAATCGTATAACCAAACAACCATGCGAAAGTAATAATCCTAAAAAATCAAATACAGGGGCAAAACCAATAGAAAATTCAGCAATACGAAGAAGGCATTCAGATTCATTGATGCTAAGGAAATGCACGCCAGAGTCTAGGACTACCCCGGAAGAAATAAGAGATATTTTTAAAAAGATGAGCATCTCATCCAACAACAAATCAAACGAATTTTTGGATTATGTCACAAGGAAAGAGGAAAGTGAAAAAAATTGCAAAAGGCCTGGCAATGTCAGCATCAATGAAATACCATCCTTTCAAGAATACTGCTCGCCCAGTTCTTTATTCCCTCAGTCTCGCTTAGACTTGCCTATACTAAAACCTTTACCATCTATTATTAAGAAAGCTCGCACCCGTTCTCATTCTTTAGCATCTACTGACCATTTAGATCATGAATTACGTATAATGGCTAATACTGTGTTTATTGCTCTTTCTCCCCCAAACCTCGGCTCGCCCCGTCGCGTGCTCACTCCTGTTGCCTCACACCTGCCAATCGATGACATCCATCACAACATTCATACCGCGGCGACTGAATCACTTACCTCGGAACCGACCACCGCGCAACCCATGGCACAACGCAACTGCAACCGGACCAACTCCGACCGAAACAAAAAACCCGCTGCGGGGAAAAAACATCGGGGCAAATCTGGACCACGACGGGAATCCAAACGCAGCAACGACTACGGCGGGCGAGAGAACGGGCGCGGCAGCAACCAGCCGCAGCCGCTGGAACGGCGCGAGTCGCGGCGCGGCCAGTTCACGCGCAGCCTCAGCAACGCCGACGTTCCTCCGGACGAAAAAGCAGGTACAAATTTACCAACTTTATAAGTTACACCAATGTACCTGCGCAGAAGTCTTATTTTCTAAAACTGCTATCAAAATCTTAACCAATCACAACGCTCCATTTACACATGCCTAAACGCGTCAGCGCCATGTTCGGTGCGAGGGCGGTTAAGAGAGAGAGCATTCCTCTCTGGAGTTATTGTATTTAATCTTAACGTAACGCAATAAAGTCTGTATTTCAACTGCTTTCGCAATCGTAATTTAACTTGCTCTTTTGCGTAGACGTATTTTGCCGATGTAACTTAAAAACGTGGTACAGCTGTAAACACTAAATCAATTCAACTTAACCTTATGCATGTATTGTAAGCTTTACAGTCACAAAGTCGACTTTCCCCATGGACAGCGGGACTAACAATTGAAAAAGTTTATTTTCTCTTTGGGCCAATCAGTGGGTCGCACTATCCATTTGGAGCACATTTAAAAACCATAAACTTAAGACTGATATAGAACTTAAATGCTACCAAAATGGTGTGCTCGACTAATTGGTTCTCTTTGGAGCTCGCGTAGTCGCACGGTTGTAACTGCGAACGTCATTCTTAAAGGTCGGATGTCGACCGTCGCTGTCACAAACTGTTGATTGGCCCAAACATGATATGAACTTTTTGGATTGATCGAGCGCTCTCCGCGCCCCGCGAATCATGGGAAGGTCGACTTTGCTGCAGTAGAACTATAAATGACATCTACATTTGCATTTTTTTGCCAAAAGACGGCAGCCTCAGCGACACAGCGCTCAGCGGCGCCAACGAACTGGAGCCTGTCAGCGACGACGTGCTTCTAAAGGCAGAGCCGCGTGACTACTTCGGTCCCGGCATGGGCAAGAAGAGTAACTCGACTTCCCAGCTGTCTGCTACAGGTGATCCTTATTGCATCCCATACTTTCATCTACTCTCGCACTACCCCACACGCCTGACTGACCTTTTCGCATTTACTTAAAAAAACATTTCAAAATGCGAAAGGGTTGGCCTTAGACGAAAATGACTTATATCTGTGTATAATAAAATTATCGACAGGACGAAAACGGAGGTTAGGTTTCGGTAAACGTGGGAAAAATTCGTTTACGGTACAACGCAGCGAGGAGGTGGTGCCCGGCGAAATGCGCGGCGCCGGCGCGGGCGTGTCGCGCGCCTCCTCCGCTTCCAGCGAGAACGACGAGGACAGGTTGGCCTCGGCCGGCGACATTGACACAATAGTGCGGCCCGGGCGGCGGTAGATCTCGCGACGCGCTCAGCATTCGTTGCCTCCACCCATCTGCTGAAATATATGACAATGTGTACGATACACGGCATGTCCAAAACGAATTCAGAATGAGATGGAAAGGGTCATAATATAACACGAAATGCTAGCTTAGCTACTATTACTAGCTACAAAAAGATACTATTGGAATTTATGCATCGTGAACCTTTGATCGTGTCGCGATGTGCATCGGTAGCTAACCCCCCAACCAATTAAGTATATATACTTCCATATAATGAATAAACCATTATCATTACTCTCATAAAGTTTCAAGTCACTATATTTTTTGGGTTGCACATCTTTAGACAAGCTTGCTCGTATCAGATTTGACTGTGAATCTAATAAGGTCAGTAAATAATATTGGGCCTACACACTGCCTTTCCACCTGTTTCTTTATTCCGTCGAGTTCAAAACAACACGACAAGTTTAGAGGAATGTGCGATGTTGCTTTTGTGGAACTAGTCATTATAGTGCTTTTACTGGTAAATGTACCATAATGCTTCTAACGAGCGAATATGAGAAAACAATACACACTATAAAAATAGCAATTTAGTTACAATATTAAATGGAGAATTTTGAAAACAACAGTTGATATGGATTATAGAGGATATGGAATAGTAAGTAAGGTACCTGCATATTGTAGTCGTGAGGTATCGGAGGAGGTGAGTCGCCGTGGAGGCGTGTAGTAGGCGTGACTGACTGTGGTTCGTGTGGGCAGCGCGCGCGCGCGCGGAGGGCGGCGGCGGCGCGCGGCGCAAGCGCTCCGGGCCCGCCACCACCACGTTCCAGCGCTCGCACGAGGTGTGCGCTGCGAGCCTCGTCTCCATATCTAGCTCGGAGGGATCCTCGTAAGTCCCTCGCTCGTCCGCTCCGTACACGCTGCAGTCCGCCGAGCGACTCTTGTATGTGTGCATCGATGTTGCTCGCGTCTTCTACTTTGCCCCTCTGTGTGCCTCTCGTCTTGTAAAACGCATGATGCCGGTATTTATTGGTGTTTTCACTTCATTCTATTTTCTGTTCAGCACGCACGAGTCTTCTCTCGCATAGGCAACGCACTCTCTCGATTCCTTCAGATTACTATATTTTTCGATGTTAGACGCTCTCGGTGGTTTTCCATATTTCTATTTTTCAGTCGGATTTTATCGATATGGATCGGAACGGAGTGCTATAGCCGTGGCTGGGATACGCTTCACAGTATGATGCACGAGTGTGATTGGACGATAAATGTTGCCTGACTGCCTAAAATGTTTGCACTTATTGTTTTAAATCGTTTGACAAATACTGATTTTTTGTCTTATCGACGTACACACCCGCCACAACACCCATGCATGTTTTACTGGACAATCACATCATCTTTTTTTTTCATTATTTAGTAGAAAAGATATTATATTTTAGGTGGTCAGAATTTACTCAAGATATCAAAGTAATAGTATCGTTTACTGGTTATACCTAATGAAACATTTTGTAAATAGATACTTTGAGGGTTCGTACGAGTTAAGTATTTAAAAAGTGCAAGAATATTTCACATTAATTGAAGTTTTGTAACGTAAACATGATCCTATAGGTACCAAAAACCATCCTTGTAACATGTAAGGAGGTCCTTTAGATTTAAACTAAGTGTACCATTAGGTTTGTATTATTATATAACTTCAACCTCTCTAACTTAGTTAAACCATTCTCTAGTAATTCTTTAGCACCTATAAGATTTATTCTACTAGATGTCTTGAAATTTTCTATATACATAGTACCTAATTTCCACGTTTTACCTAACTTTTATCACTCGATGCATCCGAAAGACTACCGCCCTCTTCTTCACTATTGTATCAATGTTGTCATATTTGTAATGATTTATACCTAATTATTCTGTATTCTCCTATAATGTAGTTGCGAAATACGATGTCTGGTGACTTTATTTTCATTTTAACTACCCATAGATTAGAACTTGTACCTGACATTAAAACCCTGTCGTTTTTGCTATAATCCGTTATGCATTGGATCATAATATCAAATTTTGAATGAAATGATATATATGTAATATTTTTAAATTAAATAGTTATTCTGTAAACGATACAGGTAGCTAACAAAATAACAGATACGCCTTGTCGATGTGTGGCCAATGCATAACCTAACTCCTGAGTAAAGTTACCTATTCACTTTCGATGATTCCTAAGTATCAATGTTAGATGACGTGTCAATTCAATAAACAGTATTCATTGATACGTCTAATTGCTTTTTATGTACAAATGATAAACAGCATGTTCTATAAATTCATAAAACATCGAATCCTTGTCAGTAGAAATTTTAAAGGATTGAGTTGCTGTACCTTAGAAGCTAATAAGATAAAGACCAGTAGGTGTTATCGAGCCCCCATAATTGACAGATGGTCCCCGGGAATGCGGGGGTCGGGCTCCTCGGACGGCGGAGGCCTGTCGGACTTTATCGACGGCCTGGGGCCCGGGCAGCTCGTCGGCAGGCAGTTGCTTGGAGCACCTACCCTGGGCGACGTGCAACTGTCCATGTGCTATCAAAAAGGATTTCTTGAGGTGAGTGGACTTATGAATGCTTCATTAGCGAAGAGTGCAACAAAGATAGTAGACTGCATAAAAAATCAAGAATCCCAAATCCAGATTTTATGACCTACGATTTTGCGAGATTACAAGGCAACAAAGCAATATAAAAGTAAGTTTTAAGAGCATAAATAAATACTACTATTTAGTAGTTTTTATTTATGCTTTATGTAGGTTTTCTTGTTTTATAATATGTTATGTAACAAAAAAGCCTTAAAAGACTAAAGAACAAACTATGAGATACTCTTACCACAAAGTAAGAATGTATGTGTAGAATGTCCTGTCTATATTCTGGATCTTACTATGCTGACGCATAATGCGACAAAATCGAATCGTTCATCGTAAAAAGCCAAATAATACACTGTCGATTCATCGTTACGAATTACGATTTTGTTGCGATCTCCGATATCGTCCTCTTTAACGATCTTGACATACGAATATAGGTACAATACATTCGTCGGTTCGATCGGTGGTAAGCGACGATTCAAAAGACAACGATGAATCAGAATGAAGGGTCCCATTTACGATAGACCCTTTTTACTCTGAATTAGTTTTTATGATAACCTACATCAACGTATGCCACCAGGTGGAGGTGATCCGCGCGCGGGGCCTGCAAGCCCGCCAGGGCAGCCGCACGCTGCCGGCGCCCTACATCAAGGTGTACCTCGTGAGCGGCAAGCGCTGCGTGGCGAAGGCCAAGACCAGCACGGCGCGCCGGACCCTCGACCCCCTCTACCAACAGACCCTCACCTTCAGGGAAAACTTCAAGGGGTGCGTTTTACAAGTAAGTAAATTCCTTACCCAAATGCTACAGAAAGATGACTCGGAGCCCAATTCTCGTGCTCGTGACATTTATTATTATACGACATATATCACTAAAACATAGTATTTTGTATGGTTTTCAGTTTTCCATGTTTTGAAAATATCACGAGCACGAGAATTGGGCTCTCGGTGTGTGCTCTACAATCGTTAATATCGATAGTTGATGATTTATTTGTCAACTTTTCTAATAACCAAATCATTCGACTAAATCTCACTTAGAAGCAGGTCGGCTAACAAACAAGAGAATAAGATAGTATCATGATGACTTAACTCCTACATTCAAAGAGCTACTGGTTGATTTTGACTGAAGATAAAGACGAAAACGACCCACTTCTACTTGCTCCCTTTCTTAAAAATGGACCTGCTCCGAACAATATGAGTACAAAACAGATTAATATATCAAAAAACAATAATAAAAGTAGTGATCTACGGCGGAGACCATACGCCAAAAGTCATGAAAATAAATAATTATGTCGTTAATATCGTAGAGGTAATGGTTACCTCGGTGGTATGACATGGTATAGGTACCCCATTAATTCTTCAAACATTAGTTTCCCCGACTTTCTTGACGCGTTGTTCTTTTTTTAAGTTAGCCCCACTGTTGGGCAAAAAGCACTGTAAATTATCTTAGAATAATCCACTTTAGTACTTTTATCACATTGTTTTTTGTTTCATATTACAGGTGACAGTGTGGGGTGACTATGGACGTATTGAGGGCAAAAAAGTGTTCATGGGCGTTGCCCAGATAATGCTCGATGACCTAAACCTTTCCAACATTGTCATTGGATGGTACAAGCTTTTCGGAACTACTTCTTTGGTAAGTTCTTCTAAGTGTAAATTTTGCTGAAATATATTTTTTGTGTACAAAAATAACATTAAAAAAAAAGATTTTGCTGTAGCCTTATATGTCGTAGAATACTTTCGCTTATTATTATTGTTAATCTCGCGTGTTTTTTTCTATTTCAGTAACCGATAATATCAGCACTATCTACAAAGAGTTTGGAGAACTTATATCATCACAATAATAAAATAAATTGTCCAAATAATAAATTTAGTGATACTGCTTTAATATCATGATAAATCGCGAAATATCTTGAATATAGGAAATTTTCTATAAAACGAAAGGTATAAATAAATAATGATTTGTAAGTTTATTTTCTTTTGGAATGCCTACCGGAGTTTTGAATAGATAGCATTTTATAGCAATGAAACAAATGTATAGTGTACTCAATAATATGTAATTAAGTATTAAAAGCCAAATGCAATTTCGCAATTTCTTTTTGTTATAAAAAACCTCCCGTTTAAAGATAAATTTAACATTGGTCTCGTATAAATTCATCCGACTTTATCACTTCCTTCATTTATCTAAATTTTATATTATATTATGTAACAATATAATATTCTTAGAGTAATTAATATTATATCAAAACAGTTGAAGTTTATAGGTTTATTAAAAAATAAAATGTGAATATTTCTACTATATTTATTTATTTATTTAGACAAGGTATTTATACACTTACGGGTATTAGCTCTCACGCCACTCAGTCTGTCCGCTTACACTTCATATTCAGTCATATAACGCATACCGACAAGTAACCAACATGGTAATCACTATTTTATTATTAATTTTATTAAAATCGACCGAATAATTATAACAGGGTAATCAGCGTATAAAAATAAACGATTTATTCACAATAATCAAAAGAGTCAATGAGATTTCATTTGAAAAATAAGGTAAAAGTGTACTAACCGTGAAGGCGAACGATTTTTTTAACTTAGTCGACTGTACATAACTAAAAATATCCTATGATAAAATGTCAAGGGAGACTAACACTTAGTGTATTATCTGTTTCGGCTGCTTGGAGGGCGACGCGCCCGGTAGCCGCCCTTCGCCGGCTCGCTTTACACCCGTTGATTTGATATCTGAAAATGTTAGAGAATACCATAATAATTACCATCTGTATTTCACAGTGTATGATGTTATTTTGACGCACGCATGAGGCGGTAATATGTGATTCCATTCCTAGCGCGCGCACCAGTCTACGTCTTTAGCAGTCGGTCTGTAAAGTAATCGAGCGTGCGGGAAGGGGGAATAGGCTTGTTGCCACTATTTTTATTATTTGATAGAACGGTTCCTTACGATATTACGCCATAATTTTTTTTAACACCTCTCCTAATATATTTTAAATTATATTTACGCTATACAGCCATAAAAGCCGTCCGCCATGATGGTCTATTTAATAATCTGTGCCGTGACGTCACTGTTATTGTAAGCAATACGCGTGACTGTCATGACTGGTATAAATGAAAGACCACGATTAACCTGAAACTGGCGTTTGACGTTTTGTTGTTTACAATAATGGTGATGTAGAACCATGGCGGACGGTGTTTTCAATTAAGAGAAAAAAAAAGTAAAAATATAACGGGTTTAAGTTGAATTTTTACAGCAATCCTTTATTTATATTTATTGAAGTTTATATATTTTGGACCCTTGTACGGAATAATATTTGAACTAATGAGGCAACTTGCCTAATTCAGCGGTGGGCAAGTATCCTTACTGTATGTAGTGCCCATTATTGTACTGAGCCTATGATTTATACTACCTTTTACGACGCGTATATGTGTCTGTCTGTTTGTTTGTCCATCTTTCACGACAAAAAGGAGGAACGACTTGAAGTGATGGAGAGTGACAGAATACTTTGTGACAAACCGAATCCCACGCGTGCGAAGCTGCGGACGACAGCTAGTTTCATATAATTCAAGCACAAAGAACATAAATACTTCTTTTTTTACTTTAAATAAATAAAAATTCGGTTGTCTGTTTACGGACGATAAGTAATTAAATAAATTACGTACTTTTGTCACAAGCCAGATGCTCAAGTCGATCGTGGCTCTCTATGGCTTGCACGCCAGGCTCAGGCAAAACATGACAACTTTTCTTGCGTGCGTGTCAAAAACATGCTCTTTTATTAAGCATTTGAAGTTAACTTGTAAATAACTTATACAAATTTCTAATGACCATTGACTTTTTAATACGCTCAGCATCCAAAATGATCTTAACGTTCAATTCTACCCAAAATATCTGAGCATTCGACAAATTAATAAGGTGTACTTTCATTTGTTTTCGAACAACAAATGAAAATGCACCCTAGCATGTACTGATATACAGTCGTTTTTTTTTCAAATGCTCATTTATATTTTTGGTAGTTTTGAACACTAAGACCATGACTGATTTGATGACTGTACATTGTAATTTTTTTTTAATAAGTCTCGTCAAAAAATAACCAACCTCCGCTTACGCTATTTATCGGATTTTTCACTCAAAACCCTCATTGTAGATCACACGTACGTCATACTAAGTGGAACTAAAGAGTTGTTATATTTTTTCTGATTAATCATCATCATATTAGCGTTTTGTGCCGGTTGCGTCCCAAGCTGTAGCTTCGGAGCCCGGGGTCCGCTTTCCTACTTCGACTCCTCCACTTCGCACGGTCATGTGCATCCCTTGTGGTCAGTTTATTAGCATGCATGTCATCTTTTACGATGTCTAACCACACCTTTTTAGTTCTACCCCTTCTGTCGGGTCCCGGCAATGGTGACATGGGCAGACAGTTGTTTTGAAAGTAGCTGTCCGGTTTTTAAACAAGACATTTTCCGACATTCAAACTCCCAACAGAGGCAAAGAACAAATGTTGTATAATGATGACAATATCGCAAAAAAAGCGGCCAGCCTATGAGTTTAACGAATGAGGTCGCGTCTGAAAAATCCGCTAGATGACGTACTGTTGGACTGAGGTCCAACATCAATCGCATTGGTTGTTTAGTTTGTCAAATTGAGTTTTGGCAGATCACGTTTAAAAATAACCAATCACATTGTATATGGACCTCACTCCTATAGTACTCGATCTGGCAGATTTTTCAAACACGAAAACCCACATTCCGGCTAAACAAAAAGAGAGACTCACCCTGCAACCACCTGACTTGCGTGGCGGGCCCGTAGCCCTTCTCGTTGCGCGCGGCGATGCGGAAGATGATGGCGGGCTTCGTGGACGAGTCCACGTGCGCGGCGCCCAGCGACGACTGCGGCACCACGCACGTGTTCGCCTTGCCGCAGTACACGCGCACGAAAGCCAGCTGCGACTTCGACGCCTCCTGCGCATCAATAATATGGATTCATGTTTATTTATTTAAGGACAACCAACAAAGCATACGCTTTACAATTTTAACTTATGATTTAAAACACATGATACAGTGATGCCTTAACGGCATCATCATCAGCCCATTTAAGTCCCCATTGCTGGGGCACGGGCCTCCTTCAATCACATGAGGGGTAATTGCCATACTCACCACGCTTGGCAGACGGGTTGGCGAGGGTATTGATATAAATGCAGAGTTTTCCTTCTCTGGGTGCTGATGATCATGCCAGCAGCTTTACCTTAGTCGCCTTTTACGACACCTCGGTAAGAGTGAGGATGGCCTATTCTACTCTGCCGGGGACCACACGGCATGCAAAGTGCATAAACACATATAACAGGCTGTCGTCAAAACCGGTTTTATTAATACTAGGTAAATTTTAAGAACTAGCGTAACCACTATCAAAATGGTTACGTATTATTAAACATTTCGCTGTGCTGCATGTTGAACAACATACACCACAGCGAAATGTAGAACAGAGAAGCTAAACATGCTAAAGAGGAAAAAAAGAATTTAAAACCAGCGTCAGAGTTCTCTTGGATCAGCACCGACTGTGTGGAATGGAAGATCAGACCATAGACCACATCGTAAAGCGATGTCCTAAAAGACGCTACAGGGGCGACCCTGGGGACCTTTATAATCTGACACCTGAAGCTGTCGATTGGCTGTGTGGACTGGATTTTACTTGTAGACATAGT
This sequence comes from Marasmia exigua, assembly GCA_019059595.1. Classification (NCBI taxonomy): domain Eukaryota; kingdom Metazoa; phylum Arthropoda; class Insecta; order Lepidoptera; family Crambidae; genus Marasmia; species Marasmia exigua. Next base: position 5,781,258 of record CM032464.1, on the reverse strand, counting down.
TATAATCAAGATGAATAATAGTATGTCTTATATAATATAACCGCCTACTAAAATGTAAAACGCCATACGATTAAATAAATAAATCAGCACTGATTATTGCTGAGCGGCCGCCTGTTTGGCACATACAGGGATAATGTTTTCCTACTCTTCGTTTATTATTTGTGTCTAGGTTATGTTTCTAATAATTAAGTTTTCTTGATTTGTATTGTGCCAAGTTATCATTCATTCATTCAGTGTTGCCAACTTAATACCACGAATTTGTCCAGGTGACATGTGAAAAGGTACTAGACTGTTAAAAACTTTCAAAAATAGTGCTATTTGACAATAGTAATACAAACTATGCTAAATCAATGAGGGTTCTCGCTTGTGAAAAATCCGCTAGATGGCGTACTGTTGGACTGAGGTCTAACATCAACCGCATTGGTTGTTTAGTTTGACAAATTGACATTTTGACAGATCACGTTAAAAATTACCAATCACATTGTATATGGACCTCACTCCTATAGTACTCCATCTAGCGAATTTTTCACACGCGAAAGCCCTCATTGTTAAATAACGTTTAAGGCCCGATTCGGCCAAACTTTATTGGAGAATTTATCTAATGGTTTAATACTGTCATACCATACAACTCGTAGCGTTATTCCATAGATTATACCTTGGAAAAAGATTGGTTCTCAGTATAATTAAATTAAATCATTATCAAACGATACGTAAATATTTAGTCTTGTGAGAGGACATCTCTGCTAGTAGTGAAGTCGCCACCGCGCCAGGAAGGAATGTGACATGCGCGCCGAAAAATACGGCACGCGTTGCACCCAATGGGGATGCGCCATTGGATGCAACGCGTGCCTTATTAAGTTTGCACGCACGTTGGCGTTTCTTTGGCAAATAGAAATGGACAATACTACAAACACAAAGTATGTGAATAGGACAGACAAAACGTGTTTGTATCTATCTTTTGTTCCTTGGTGAGTTTGCTGCCTGCAGTTCTTTTTGCCACGCGTGCTGATGGGCCATTAGAGAATAGAGTTCCTCACGGAGGGCTGATCGTCCCTTTTACAAAATAGGCACTTATCAAAGCTATAAAACAGCCGAAATTGTACACTAAATGTCTGTTATAGTACTGTTTTTCTACACTACAAAAAAGGGTATATATCTTAAATACATGAATATCGTTACCTTTGGTTGTGAATTAGATCTGACGGCGAGGTAGACTGAGTACTCGAATATTCCCTCGGCGGCCACCTGCGGCGGCTCCCACGATAGATGTGCTCCTTCAACGGACTTGGATATCTTGATCGCGGACGGCGCCCCAGGGAATCCTGGTAGACATGTCTTGAATGCCGACTCCTGTAATGCAATTAGTTTAAATAACACTTGATGTCTGTAGTTTAAGATGGATATTCACTGCTTTTAAACTAATGCCTCCAATATCTTACTTACCAATAAATTTTATAATGGACAACACGACATATTTTTTTCCAAAATGAAAAATACCGTTTTCTAGATTAGCCTTATAGAATTGTAAGAAAAATTGTTTTGGATTTTTTTATAAGATATTTAAGGAAAAATTAAATAAAACTTAAAAAACCCCGTGTGACGTCACAGCTCGGCATGACAAATTAATGACGCCTTTGCTCACGTTGATTTAAGAAAAAAGAAAATGGCTGACAATGACAGTTAGTGAATAATAACAGAGAGTCAACTTTTCTTATTGTCTATACAATCGGAGTCCAAAGACAACACCTACGTAGAGCCTCAGGACTACGTCACTTCCTGCATTTTTATTATTTTTCGAAAAGCATAGAAAAATGGTAAAATATTTTTGTCGTATTGTCCATTAGGGTTGACCTCGATTTCCCTAAGATACCTACATACTATCCCATATATTATACCAAAAAAATATACAGTCAAAATGAGAATCTCCTCCTATTTTGAAGTCGGATAAATATCTACAAGAGCCAGGCAAAGTTAGTACTGCTACAACTTTTTTATACTGTAAATATGTTAAGATCACATAAATAAAAGTATATTTTATAGTTTACCATTTCCAGTGGTCACTTTTTTATGCTTGTTCTCAATTTTCTTTTTGTGTTATTTCTTGCTTATGGAAAAGCATAAAATAGTCATTCTGGACCACTGAAAATGGACCATCCTGTATAATATTTAACAATATCCCACACATCCACATTCAACCGGACACTAAAGTAAGCAGCTTACGCTCTTAATAAATAAACTATACAATAAATGTACTTACTTCACTGAAATCTCCCCGTCCACAGGAATTAATAGCTGAAATTCTGAACTTGTATGCAGTGCCATGTTCGAGTTGGGTTGTCGGCATTCCCGTAAGGTCCGGCAGATTGTCCAATGACAAATTTGATAGGTCCACATTTGGATCCGATATGTAATTGTGTACCTATAACAATTAATATGAAGTTAGAATTTTTTTCACACATTATTTAATTAATACATTTGTACAATCAGAGCATATTTACCGTGAATGTAGTTCCTTTTACAATACCAACGGTATACCACGCATCTTCATCATTCTGCTGCTGTTTCGGCTCCTCAGGTTCAGCCTGTTAACAAAAATCGCAAATGATTTTGAGTGCAGGATGAATTGCACATATTGGACATCACATATATTTACATGATCACAAGGTAAATAGAAGCTTATGCACTTAAGTTATTGGTATTAGAAACAACAAAGATACCACAAAATTATACTTAAATATACACTGAGAGGCTTATAATAATGATAGGGACAAACACGGGCCACTGACCATTAAACAAACACTTATTCTTATTAAGCTTAACCGATAGCCATCATTGCAGGTTGATTCGACGTCGCTCCTCTGTCACACACGTATTTCTTAAATGCGATGTTGTGGCTACCCAGCGTGAACAAATTATCGGATCGGTAAGCTCGTTCCGCGAAGCCTATGAGGTTCCCAGGCAACTTCTGCGCTTTTGGGCGGAGCTGGGTTGGTTTCCGCTGACCCATCACGTACAATGGACAATGGATATAATATATTTAAATGTATGGAAACTTCACATTTGAATCTTACAGTTTAGTCCAAACTTGTAACCTGACATTAGTCACACTTTATATTAAGGGCCCGGCGAACAACCTATTTCCCATACAACAGTAATACCAAAATAATTTGCAATTTCAGGATATCATCACATTGCTGTTACTCGGATTAAGTTAGTATTTATCTTTGTCTCGGTTAACACCTGCTCTTAAAAATATTTACCCACTTAAAATATATGCGATTACATTTCGTAAATACAAATTACGGGAACGGGATTTTAATTTAAAAACTCAAATATTCATTATGAAAATTTAACAAAGACACAGCTTGTATTGTCTAGTTACACAATGTCATCAAGAATATTAAAATATAATCAAGTTTCATTCATAATTTTTGGTAAGTACTCGCAAATGCTCATACTTTTCTTACTAATTTCAAACGCTATCTTGCTGTTTGTACTCGCACGGAAGGGTCGCGGTGGCGCAATAGAAAAAGCGAGATGTCCGAAGAACGGCGAAGTTCGCCGCAAATTAATAGATGTCGCCAGGCGTCGATATAAGTTTATATGAGCTCTTGAGCGCAACACGGAACTCGTGTCTTTTTAAGGGCTCAACGCTTAATAAGACAAAGTACGACGTCTATCAAACTTAAAGTTTGCGAATCGAAACGTAATAAATAAATATTTCACAACATCACATACATTGATCTGACTCTGAGATAGGTAGCTCAAGCACCTGTGTTACGGATATCAGAATCAACAGTGGGATTACAAATATATACACATAATACTTTTCTTTTGTAAATACATAATTATAATACATATAAAACACCCAGACCAATACAAACAGACATGTTCATGCACACAAAAAGTTTGCAGCGTTCGCTATCACTGTTCCAAACTGTGTAATCGTCGTAAATGTGAGATAAGTATCACATTTGTAATATCACTATGAGCCCAAGAGCCCAATTTTCGGGGTTGTGATATTTTGAAAACATGGCGGATATCACCTGAAAACTATGTTTTAGTCATTTCTTATTCGTACTGCGAAACAGTGGAATCAGTTGCCTGAAGGGGTGTTCCCTAGTGGCTACAATTTGGGGGTTTTCAAAGCGCGAGTGAATAGGTATCTTCTAGGTAATCGTGCTACATCTTAGACCATATTATCACTTACCATCAGGTGAAATATGGTCAAACGCTTACCTATCTACAGTAAAAAAAATATATATATATATGTCGTATGAAAGTACATATCACGAGCACGACAATGGACAACATTTCAAATTTTTAACATGTCCATATTGTTTTTTTATATGAAAGTAGACATAAAATGAACAGACCCATATTTTTTCTTTTTTCAAAATTTGTCCATTTTTATGCATAAAATAATTATTGAAATTCTTTTTATTCTAAATAGACGTAAGCGCCAAATGACGTCATCGGACGGCTGAATACAGCGATATTCCTTTGCTTATCATTGTTTTAATAAAAAAAAGGTACTACTGTCAAAGGTAAATAATACTAGTGTCAACATTGTCAACGTCATTCATACATTCAACGTTGACAAGTTGTCTTTTTTTTGACAGTTACATGTCATGAGTTTGGCAATACGTAAATTTAAAACTATAATGTGCTAAGCAAAGAAATATTTTACATTCTGCCGTCCGATGACGTCATCTTACGTTTTTTAGTTTTTAATTTTTTTCTCAGTAAATAAGCAATATAAAAAACGAATAAATATATATTCGAGCAGCGGAAAAGTAAACAATGAATTGGTATTTTTTGTTTCAGAGCTTAGCAATTTTGAAATGTTGTCCATTGGGCTCAATGTAATATTACGTTCCGCGTAATGTCATATGGTGTGATATAATGTGTTGCGCATGGCTAGAGGGTACCTGGTCGTGCTGGTGGTGCAGCGCGGCGCTGGCGAGCGTGGCGAGCGCGTGCGCGGCGTCGGCGGGCGGCAGCGGCGCGGCGGCGGCGGCGCCCGAGCTGCTCACCGCGCCCTCGCCCTCCGCGCCCTCCGCGCCCGCCGCGCCCGCCGCGCCCGACGACGACACGCCCCCCGCCCCGCCCTCCTCACCTGACACACCCCACCACACTTTTCAATCAACACTCTCAACTATACTCCATTCGGTATCTCAAGGTGGAGATAGAGAAAAATATACCAAGAAAGCCCTGGTACTTCATGCTGGACTCTCCAAAACCCAAATACGGTATTTGACTATTTTTTTTTCATTTGTGTAATCAAAAGACCTCTCAATGATAGAAACATCGTTGAAAGAATTACTTGATTCTCATTTAAACTACCTGAGATATCACAACTTTAAAATCACATTATTTTGGGCAAACCCAAAACGCTCCATACAAATGGCTACTGAGATGTGACGTCACACGCAAGTATTTTGTATGCATTTCATTTGAATTTTGTATGGTAGCTATATCAAATGTTTCGTTTATGTCAATGGTTCCATTATAATAGTTGGTGTAAATTATATGGGTTATTCAATGGTATAATATTTTTTTTTAAATTTCATACTTTTAAAATGGACTTGCCCATGAATCTTTGAATGACCATAAAACCGGCTAGACGTTATATTTTTGATTGAGAATTTTTGCTATTGGCACATATTTACCTATATTTTGATAAAATATTTATATTTTGTAAAATCTCGAGCTTAGTCAAATACCCTATTCATAACCACCATGAACAGACTAAGATTTGGTCATGGAAAATTCCCTGCCCACTTAAAGCGAATAAATCTCAAGAGTTCGGCAGATTGCGAATACTGTTCATGTAATGATGCCAATCTGGACCATTTGATTCTCCATTGTTCCGCCTTTAATATTCAAAGATTAATTCTAATAGATGGCCTAATGAAGATTTATAAAAATCAGGATATTCCCCGCCTCTTGCCATCTATACTCCAGAACACAGAAACTTATCCAGAGATTTATCAATACATCACAACAACATTTTAAGAACTATGAACACAACTTGTTGATTAGAAAAGACTAATATAATCTGAAACCTCTTTAAGACTTCATCAACAACTTTAAAGAAAATCGAATTAAAAAATTGCGTTCAAACATCTTATACAAACTGGCCACACCAAGAGAATGACAGTTTACGCTGAAGATTAGGCTGTATGGTGAAAACCCAAGCCGTGAAACTTTATAAAAAAAAAATATCTCAAGGTGAATGGGACACTTCTAATTTGACATTAAAAGAAAAGAGTTGTCTATGAAAAACAGTTGCTTTTGTAGTGGTGGTGGTGGTTAAATTATATTGTGTGTGGTAAATAAGTGTGTTTTCTTTTATTGACGTGCTTTAGGGACATTAAGCGCGATCAACATTGTGGTGTCAGTGTGCGTGAAAAGTTTTTATTAAAAACAGTTCCTTTGGTAGGTGTGGTTGTCTAATACATGTGTGGTAAATAAGTGTGAAAAGTGTGTTTTCTTTTATTTAACTGGTGCATTAGAGACCTTAAGCTAGAGACAATAAGTGTGATTAACATTGTAATGTTGATCACGCTTAATGTCCCCAACTTAAGGTCCCTAAAGCACGCCAGTTAAATAAAAGAAAACACACTTATTTACCACACACAATATATTAGAAAACCACAACCACAAAAGTAACCGTTTTTATAGACAACCATCCTTTTAAAGCTAATCGATATTTTTAAGAATCGAGAACATTTTCTTTAGAAATCTAATCGACTTTTTATTTGTTTGATATTTAATTTTAATCAACTTTTTATCTATGAATTTGAACTATCTGGATATGGAATACAATATGTAAATATTCTTAGTGGTCTCATCTAATTTATCTGAAAAATAACAACACTCGCTTGACGTGTCGGAACCACCAAAAGAAATTACTAATGCAATCTATGCGGATATTATTTTGCAGGAGACAATAATCGTGATTCGATGGTAAGATAGTCGCCATACCGATTACTGATTTATTGCGATTGTTTGTGTCAATCCCTATGAGCAAAAATTCCGATTAGCGATTATGCAATTCATAAGATATTGTTTACAGATTTTATTGGTAACAACTATTCTATGTTCTTGTTTAATTGAGAAAGATTAATACTTGTTATTTTGGAAGAATAAGAACACAAAAAAGTTAATGAATTTTACAACTTAATATTTTTATTTGTAGAAAAAAGGATGCAAGATACGAAATGTTTGAACTGTCCTATTCACTTTCATATACTGAATGTGTAATATTGTAATATACCGAATTAAAAGATTTTTTTTTTCGTTACGACAAACAAATATTTGACTTCAATCCCACCTAAGTGGAGATGAGGTCTTAGGTGGGCAATGCTTGCCTGTGAAAAGCTATTCATTCTTGCCTTAAATATATGGCACTTTTTTAATCTTCATCTTAGCGTGTCATTTTTACATAATTATGCAAAGCCATTAGGTTCGGAGCTTCTGAACCCAAAGCACCCAGGTGGGCTTTGGATCATAACCCAGATTTTTGAATACTAAAAATATTTTTTTGTCAGGTGATTTCAATAAGTTGTCGAATTTCGTGCATTTCTATTCCCTACATTTTTTTAGGCTCGTAGTATAATCTCATTGTACCTATTGATATAAATAAATTACCTTGCATCAAGGTGGGCGAAAGTAAAGCCGACCCATTAGCGGTCATAGTGAGCAGCGGCATAGACTCGCTAACCGTTGGCATGGTGTCGGCGGCGCCCTCCATCTCCGACGTATCCGCGTCCCCAAATCTAGCAGAGAACAAATTCAGGTATCTTTTGAAATTTAATATTTTCGGCCAAATTAAATACAGTAGAAAGTAATACCAACTCATTTGCCTGCTGCTGCTGTGGAGTGATAGAGAAAGAGTGTAATACTGCCGGTCCATTGGCGGTTGACGAGATCAGGGTGGCTTCTGTTTGACCACTGCTCGATATGTCCGCTCCACCTTCCGCTGTGCTTGAACTGCAATATTTTTCAATTTAAAACAAACTACAGATAACACCATGCATAAATTTTATGTTTTGCACTATACCTTATCCCTGTACTGAGTACTTCTTGTGCGGCACTACTTATATCGTTTACGTCATCACTGCTAGCGACTCCTTCGCCGCCACCCATATCCTCATCCATTGTACTTGATTCATCTATAAAAAGGGTAATCATAATATTTATATACACAATAAATATCATCAAGGCATGGGTTAATTGAGATAGTCTCAAATTTGATGAATCCATCATATCATAACAAGAATTATTTAGGTTTTATATGGATCAATTTTATTCTAAGGTTACTTATGTATAACAGAAATATACAATCAAATAAACAAGAAAAATTTAATTTTCAATGGATTTGAGATATTGGTTTTTGGAATAGAATAGAATTACAGGATCAAGAGTAATTAAGACAATAGCCAACTTAAGACCGTTTTTGATTTCGCAGGGGGAATGCCGCCGGCTCAAGGGATGAGCTAATTACCATCTGCATACCAGGCCACCAAGGGGCAACCGGGTTTTGTGGGACTCTCTTTTGGCGGGGGCTTCTCCTAAAGAGCCAGGCAAAGGCATACCCCTAAACCCCTTGCGGTTTTCCCTTAAAATCACCTTAATTAATTAGGGCCGATTCAACCAACCTTTTTCTGATACTAAATCTATGGTTCATTCATTCATTCATTTTATTTCCAATTCATTTTTAATTTAGGATTAAGGTTGGTTGAATTGGAGCTTACTCTAGTAATTATTTAGTAACTAGCATATTGATATTGGTTAAATAGATGTATGTAATTAGATAACTGGATAAATAGTAAAAAAAAACCCTCTTATTAATATTTCAATGACAAGTAATAAAAACTTACCATCTTGAACCATAGGTGCTCCATCACCGTCACCCACGCCACTGTCAATAGGCATTGCTGAGCTTATAGACTGGTCTGGAGACTCTTCTGCTGCAGGATCCCCTCCTTCGGACTCATCCAATCCAGGCTCTTCCTTCATTATGGGGTCCAGTTGGCTTTCCTCCTGAGGGGAATTATCTTCTGTTGCTGCCTGTTCCAGAAATTTGCAGTACTCTACTTAAGACTAATCTCAAAACCAATCAAGTTCTTATTTGTTGACAATTTAGAATTTTGTTTTTCAATCAATGTTATTTCCAAGCTGTTATATTTTGTATTAAAACATATGTTTCTGCATGCATCTGATACAAGGCAGGTAAGACATAGTACTTCTCTTGCAAGTCCTATGCCACTGGTATAATAACAATGGCAGCAAAATAGAAATGGATATCTACATTAATGCTTGAACTGTCAATATCTATTTCTACATTGCTGCCATCAATGTTAGAGAGTACCTAAATGCATATGCAATTGGAATAGTTAGGAATTTATTATACAGGTTTCCTATGTTAGCTGTACCATATTGTTAGTTGAACCCATGCACCTGTCAATGGAGAACTATGTCTATTTTAGCTGCAAATTCAGGGTAACTGATAGAAATACAAAAGACATCCTTACAGGAGTGGACAAGCAGTTGTCTCCAATGTAAGCTGATTCATCAGGTACTGTACCAGCTGTGGTATCATCAATATCCATTTCCTCTTCAGCACTTGCTGTGAAATAATAGTGTAGTTAAAAATTAATAATAATATAGGCCGATATACATATCATTTGTATATCAACTGAGAATTGGCAAAAAAGTGAAATGAGCAAAAACACTTAATGTATTACGAGGGCGACACTGAAAGTTTATAGAACTGGCCACTTATAAGACGATGATTAAAAAAATAAGTTTAAATTTTGAAAATGGAACTCTTTGCCTAATATTATTGTCTATGCATTTAATTCGATTCTCTTTTTTTTCCGATTTGGCGGCTAATTGAAAATAATCTTTAACAAGTGAGCATGAATTTAACGCGAGAAAATTTCCGTGCAATGATTTTCTATGACTTTCGATGTCAAATAAGTCAACAAGAAAGTTATGATAGACTTCGATTGGCCTTTCACGATGAAGCTCCATCTCGTGCCACGGTTTACAACTGGTTTAATGAGTTTAAACGTGGTCGCACTAATCTCAGCGATGATTTGCGTGAGGGACGGCCATGTACGCCGACTACCGAAGATAACATCAGTGTTGTGCGACGTATGATAGAGGCCGATAAAAGAGTGACCTATCAGCAGATGTGGACAAGTTTAGGCATTGGTATGAGTCAAGTACATAAAATCATTCATGAACTTTTAGGGGCCAGGAAGCTTTGTGGCCGGTGGATACCTCATAATTTGACAGAGGCCCAAAAACAACGTCGTGTTGATTGGTGCCGCGAAATGACGTAGAATTACTGGGTCACCCGCAATATAGCCCAGACCTCACACCCTGCGATTTTTATTTATTTCCAAAAATATAAGAAAAACTAAAAGGAAACGTTTCACAGACGCCGAAGAAGCAGTGGCTGCGTATCAAAAGGCCGTCGAAGAGACCCCTAAAGAAGAGTGGGCCAAGTGCTTTTCTCAGTGATTTCATCGAATGCAGCGATGTATTGATGTGAAGGGACACTATTTTGAAAAGATATAATAAAAGTAACAACTTGCTAAATTGTTCAGTTTTTGATTTTCTAAGAACTTTCCGTGTCGCCCTCGTACAGTAGGAGTAGATCAAGATATTTTCCTTCTCTTTTATAAACATTTAAGGTTAGACTGCACTACAGCATCGCGGCAGAGTTGCTTCCAATTTCATAAAAATCATATTTTGATGATATTATGCAGAGACCGGCATCGCCGCGATGCGATCCTGTAGTGCGGTCCTACCTGTAAAATTAATTTCGTAGTACATATTTTACCTTCCTCTGCAGCAGGCTGATCCTCACTATCAGCCAACGGGACCCCCGCATCAGCATCTAAAGCATCACTGCTGCTTGTTGGAGCACCACCGTTTGAAACTGCATATTATAACAAATCTTTTGGTTAGCTTCTAAAATATCTTACTTTCTCAAGACAAGGCCTCTGCTAAACCACGCGCGGATGCACGGTTAGGGCGCACGCGGCTAGCGTTTGTCGTGTCCCGGCTCGCATGTACAGTTGTTTGCGTAATAGATTATTTCAACTAATAAAAAAATACCTAAAGCATCAGCTTATAAACTGTCTCACTGCAGGGCCTCCATCATAGAATTAAAATCATCGCCGCTATGATGGGATTAGGCTTAATCACCACCTAATAAATTGCCTAATGCGGATTGGTGATTATAAACCTGACTTATGTTTGAAGAACTTGAAACATACTTTCTGCTCGACCCAGGAATGGAATTCAGGACCCCGAGATCATGGCCCAGTACTTAAACCATTAGACCATAAGGCGGTCATAAAGTAAGTCTCATAGATTATTTGTTAGTTTATTATTTGGCCAGTAAATGTAGCGTATAAACTACTAAGTCGAGATTATAATAATAATAAAGTAAGTAAAAGTAATTAAGTAATAAAACTCTCAAAGTTGAGTGAAAATGAGGATAACATTTTTCAATATCAAAAAATTACTACAAAGACAAGCTAAATTCAAATTTAGAATTTTGAATTCATTTACTACATAATCTATTTTTGTTGCAATAGCACATATCAACCTAAAACTTTATGTCAATAACTTTCCTGCCGGTCGCGTGTGTGGTGTGGCTGTCATTAGCGTTGCTCAAACAAATCTTCGATATAGCCATGCACCCGCGCGACGTTTAGTGGAGGCCCTTAGATAGGTGTACATGTCAATCGATCATACGACACTAAGTAAAGTATGCGGATACCTCAGTGCTGAAACCTTAGCATAATAGGCTAATGAGAAATACAGTTTATAAGCTGGGGATCAATAGAAGATTGATACACGCCCCTATTGCTGAAACGAACGAGCCGAAATCTTACACATTGAAAATATACGGCAGCCTTATTCGAAATAATATTTATATTGTCGCGGTCTAATGAGTTTACGTACTAAAATGAAGTTAGGATAACTGAACAAAAATACTGATGACCCGTCCAGATATGAAATTTTGAATGCTTACCTGATTCTTCAGCCGTAGCCGACTCAGATTCTTGGCTTGTAACATTATTTTCAGACAAATCTGCAACACTATCAGTAGGCTGGCTTTCGGCTAGTGGAGACACTTCCGCGCCATCAGGAATATCACCATGTAATCCAGAATCAGACTCCATATTAATAGTAACCACGAAACTAACTTACTTAATATGATTAAAGATTGAAACCTAACAAGTAATTATGCACAAACACATATCATTTTATCAAAAAACGAGAAATTTACAATATTTTTGACAATACTCGAAAACCATAGTGCCAAGTTGGCGTCAGAATCTATTTTTTAAATTTTGTCCATTCTTTCAATAGCAATAACATCGAAATTATTGCTGTCTTAATTAAGGATGGGGCTTACTATGAACATTAATTACCAACATCCTTCTTATTTAAAGAACTTATCATAGAATATAGTGGAACTTATTTAACCTTTGCTTTCTAAGCCCGCTTCTCACTATATAAGCTTATTCTCGAGCACTCGATTTTTAAGTCGAGTTAGAGATTTGTATGGACAAATGTATAAAATCTCTCAAATCGACTTCAATGGCTACAGTGTCCGGCTTTGCGGGCCACAAAAAAAGTCCCGTATAAAGCGCGTTTGAGGATTATGCGCGCTCCCTAAGAACGACACTTTGCTATGTTTTGAAATAATGTTTGGTTAAAAGTTTCGATTTATTCATATTCACGATTAAATAATAAAAATCGGCTGCTAATAAAGCAGAAATATGAAGCATAGTTGCGATCCTCCATGTAAAAAAAAAAAAAAAAAAAAAAAAAAAAAAAAAAAAAAAAAAATTACCGCGTAAACATTGTCTCTTCGAATAATTTTACTTTAATATTGCTTTTTCCTCATAATACCTGCCTAAATAGTTTACATTTCTGCATTTTATTACATAAATACCGGTAATACCGGTAACTGTGTTGTTTGAACCATTGACAAAGCAAATTATATGGAGAAGTGATCTACCAGTTGCCAGCAGTTAATTACGATTGGAGTGCTAACACAACACTGTGGACGATTCAACGTTATTGCAGTACCCCTTCATGAACTTTTATCCAATTCCATCAAGTAATTAACACCTCAGAGGTAATTAGATCAATACTTATAGTATCCAAGTTCGTTATCATATTTTCAAATTATTAGCGCGTCCTACAGCCTACAGCAGCATCCGTCATAGACAAGAAACCATAGACAACAATTGAAAAACCCATAGACAAAGGCTGCAACCATAGTGAGGCGCTTAATCAATTGGACAAATAGACGTATAGAGCGCCATCTATTCTGAGCAGTTCCACGATTGGACAAACATTCCTGTTTGCCGCTATACAGGGTGTAACAAAAAGGGGGTATCAACCCGAAGTGAACCGATTCTGACAAACTTTACAAACCTCATATTAAAGTTTTAAACCTTCCAAGTTAATATTGTGATTTTTAATATTTAATTGAAATCTAATCCTTCGTGAATTACATTTCAATTCGCACATCACTAGTGAACAATACGCTGACAAGGTTATTAACCTTTGCCCGCTCCTTTTGGAATAGTTACAGCTCCTTGCACTCCTGGCTGTGCTCCTGGTTATTGAACACAATATTAAAATGGGTTCCGAACATTTTTATAATTTTCTTTTATGTTAAGAGAAAATAAATACCTATATGAAGTGGAAACAATAAAAGCAGTACTGCTTTTATTGATAAAAAATATTGTAAAAAGATGGGAACATAAGTACTTATGTACCCATCTTTTTACAATATTTTTTAATTATGCACAATAAACAAGCGTGAAAAGAGTGGTGACAGACAACCAGCAAAAGAAACCTTACGATCGAATGAGATACATTGACCAATCAGGTACCTAGTCGGTATGTATCCGTGTACATAATGGACGACAAGTAAAGATTCAATCAATGAAATTCACAAAATAAATGAATCAAGAAAAAATCCGCGTAATTGTAAGAAAAAATCAATAATCACAGGCCTCGGAAAGCACATCAAGCCTACTTACTTACTTCTTATCTGAATAGTTATCGACCAGAAAACTTATCCGAATCCTAAACTAAAAACCGTATCCGAATTACATAAAAACTACGCTGGTCCCGCAAAGCGCGACCGCACATTACCACAAAAAATACCTGGTCAAGATTACCAGAAATACAATGTAAAACAATAAAAATTGGAACCAGCACGTATTTTTTGAAGTTGAACCCTAATTTATGTTAGAACCTAACTATTGTTCAATAACAATACCATTATCAATGATGACCAATCACGATCAATAAGATCGCCGCCCGCCCAATGAAATGTCATCATTCACCCGCCAAAAAGCCCGCCATATTATGGGCGCGGTTAGTCATTAGGGTAAACACACCAATAAATGACAAAGATGAGTGTTAAAAATAATGTGTTTTTGTTTTAAAAGGCATTCAAGTATTTCAAACACCTCCAAAACTAGGGTTCATGGTTTGATTCCCAGTACGTACAGACACCCACACCAGTTACCACAATCTGTTTAATTTATTCCATTGATATTGAGTAGTTAACCAAATGTGTTTGACATACCTACCTAAAGGTGAGATTCGATGGAAGAAATTGTACATATTTGTATCCATTGATGTGTGGCTGTCTGTACTTACTAATTATTGTTAGATGGGATACGTGTCTTCTATGTCAAATATTTTTTACGATCTTGCATTAACGTTGTTATTTTTACTATCACAATTGTAGTACATATTAAAAAAGTCTCACAAGTAAACTAGCTCCAACCCAAGGAGCCTAGAACCCAGGACCTTACACTGTCCGGGCGAATATTCTAACCACTGAGCTACAGAGTCACTATGAGTAACCGCTGTTAGTTGTGAGTTATCGCGTAAGAGGTAAACCTCTGACGCGATAAAAACTAAGTACCACATTTTACATATTTTTCTGAAGTTTTAGGTATGGCATTTGCGTCCGGCGATCATAAGTCCTTAATTATTAGAAGTTAGTACATAGTTCTTTAAACATTAATAACATTTTATAGACATATTTTAATTGGTTTTGTATTGTTTTTCAAATCTGCGTCAGTATTTACTCCTCAACGTAATAATTTGGAAGTGGATGGGCTGATGTTGTAAGGCAACTTATACTACTAGTCGTTCAAGGCTTAGAATCAATCAACTTAATTTGAAAAAAAAAACTATGTTCCAAACTTAGTTATAATAAGTATTCTTAATAATATTATTTAAATGGAATATGAAAACATAAAACAAAAATATCGTATTTTGCCTATTAGAAATCATTCATAAAAAATTGCGGTAGCGTAATAGAAGCTCGTTTAGCTGCAAGCGCTTTACAGCTTGAAAACAAAAGACATTACCCGCCATGTCTTTTTCTATTCATTTTTTACGCCACTATCAATGATTTATCAAACAAAACAAATGATTTCCCTAAGTCGATCAATTTTTTTCAAAGGGTACTTTTTTCCCTATTTTAAAGTGACAATTATTAGGACAGATACCCTAGTACTGGGAGGCTAGAAATCGGAAGCGGTAAAAAGGAAGCACACGCAGCAGGTGCGCGGGATTTACAAAGCAGTCGCACTCTATCCGCTTTAGTGTGAACAAGTTCGACATCCTAGGTTTTCAGTTGTGATAAAAGTGACAATGTCTCTAAATAATCGGGATTACTATGAAATGATTCTATGTGTGGGTGCTACCGACGGCAATTTGAGTGCAGCACGGGAGCTGTACTTTCAAAGCTTCATTGAAGATAGACCAGCACATGAACGTAGGCAACTTCCTTCATTGCGTAGCTTCAGACGTCTGACGCATCGGCTGTTTACGACTCGCTCGTTCCATCCAGGAGCTTCGACCGGCCGTCCTTCTACCCAAGATCCGGATTTCGAAGAAGCCGTGTTAGAACACTTCGAAAATAACCCGCGGACCAGTACGCGTCGTGCTACCTTGACATTGGGGCTGGCAACCACATGAATGTTTGGCGAGTGTTGCACGTAGATGGCCAGCACCCGTATCATTTTAGCAAAACGCAGGAGCTGATTCCTGCTGACTTCTTACCTCGCGTGTCATTTTGTGACTGGTACAGAACGCAGGTCGAGAGTGCACCACCATGGGGCCACATAAAAAACATTGTTTATGCAGTCCAGTGTTCATCCAAAGATGAAATGAAACAGCACATAATCGATGCATTTAACACAGTGACGCCAGAGATGCTGCGTAACACCAGAGAGTCTACCTACAGGCGAGCTGGTTTGTACATTGAACGAGGAGGTCGACATTTCGAACCTTTCTTTGAAACGTAAGTAAGTTTATTACGTAACTTTTTTATGTGTTAGGTGGCAGACGAGCAGACAGATCACCTGATGGATGATGCCGCTGCCCATAGACACCCGCGACACCAGTAGAGTCACAAGTGCGCTGCCAACATTTAAACCCCCCTTTCCCCCGGATTGGGCCTCCGGTACCTTCACTCACGCGGCCTATTTTCTTAATAAGTTAGCTAGGTGATTTTTTATGTGCTAACCTACTTTTACCTACCGCCATTTACTAAACTAAATACAAATAATACCTACTTAGTTGTACACCTGTTACGCAAGCCTAGACTAGGTAAAGCGCACACGCAGCGCGACCCCGATTCCCGCTCATAACAACAGCTGCATACACGTCCCGCTGACTCCGCGCAACGTGCCTTCGCCTCGCGCCGCGATGACGTCAATCACCTCATCGCATCGTTTTTCATACATCGTACTTGCATTCTTGTACCTAGCCTCGGTCGAGTCTCATACATTGTTAGATCGTAGAATTAAGCATTTAATTGTAACTTTTGAATTAAACCTTTATTTGAATAAAATCATTTTTTTACATCCTCCGCTGCGACCATACAAAACTGGCGCAGTCGGTAGGATAGTCGTAAAAGTAAAATCATCTCAAATCGATAGGTTTACCGCGACTATCTCGAATCTACAACAAGGCCGCAGCTGAGGAGAATCCAGAAATCGATTCGGTGAAAGAAGTGATACCCAGACAATGCTGTAAGTACTTTGAAACTTTCAAGTCCTTGCTATCCTTACCTCCTAGTGACAATCCTAAAATTAACTATTACCTACATATCTATCCTTGAATCTCCCAAGGTCCTGATATATCCTTATTCTATTTTATTCTATTATATATAAATCTATAAGTGCATGTTAGTTCTACTGTATCCTAAATTATCCTTACTTATTTTAGCTTCTTTTTATATTTTATTGTGTGTCTTTTATTGTGTGACGGTTTAGACTATTTGCCAAAATTTTTCACCCAAGAAACCCCCGTAAGGAAAGTGGTAGAGCAGATCGTAGACTTAGTGCTATAGACGAGAGTAGAAACTTAGAGGAAATTATGGCTCAGGACGATATTGACGTAATTTACAAGTCACTTAGACTGTTACCCGAATTCGACGGGAACCCGCACGTCCTGACACGGTTTATTAATCTATGTGATAGAATAGTACTTGCGCACTTTAAAGTAGGACCCGGGCATGAATTAAATAACTTAGCTCTTATAAACGGTATCCTTAACAAAGTAACAGGCCCCGCGGCTCGACTTATTAATTCCGGTGGTATTTCTGATAACTGGAACGGGATACGTAGTGCTTTGATTAACAACTTTGCCGACCACCGTGATGAGACCGCTTTGTACAGTGATTTGTCAATGCAAACTCAAGGGTCCAGCTCTCCGCAAGAGTTTTACGAGCGATGCCAAAATTTGTACAGCACTATAATGACTTATATCACTCTTAATGAGACCGTCCTAACAACTATCGAAGCTAAGCGGACTCTCTATAGTAAGCTTACCCTTCAAGCCTACTTACGTGGCTTGAAAGACCCCCTCGGATCTAGAATTCGTTGCATGAGGCCAGAGACTATGGAAAAAGCTCTTGAATTTGTTCAAGAAGAGCTTAACACTCTTTATCTTCAGCAACGTAATGAAGGTCCAAGTAGGAAAGAATGGGCACAACCATCTTCGTCTAACCCGAATTTTAATCTGCCTCTTAATAATTTTGCTCAAAGGATGCCAATATCTATGCCCAACGTCCCTGGTCCTTCCAGGCCACATATTTTAAACAATCCTGGTCCATCCAGACCGCAACCCATTCACCCCGCTCAGGGTTGGAAGCCGCATAATATGCCGCAAATGCAACCACCACGTGGGCCATCCAGAACACAACAGATGTTCCGTGCTCTCCCACCTAACTATAATCCCCAAAGCAACGTGTTTAGGATGCCAAATAAGCCACAGCAGCCATCATTCAACTATGGCGCTCCACGCCCAATGAGTGGTGTGAGCCCCTATGTCCCTAAGCATTTGCCCCCGAGTGGTCATGACTGGCGGAAATTCGGTAACCCACCGCCAACCAATTACTTCAAAACGCGTGAAGTTAACTTCAACGATTTTGAATATAACTATGACCCACAGTATTATTATGATTATGATCAGCACGATTATTATCAGGACTGTACTGGATATGAACAGTATCCTGACGTCCCTGACCTCTACTATAATTACGAATCGGCCCCAAATTACGAGACCTCAGTAGTCGAGGAGGTCGATCAGGATTCTGCCCCTAAGGAAGAGGAAAATTTTCAGAAGGCTCCGAATTCAAACAAACGAAAATAGAAGTGAATTTTCATATTCAGAGGCAGTTAGGCTACATACAAATAAGTAACCCTCCTCTGAAATTATTACTCGATACAGGAGCAAATCAATCCTTTATAAGTCCCCAAGCCGTAGAAAAATATTATAACAATGTTCCCCTTAACTATGAACCGTTTCAAGTCACTAATGTCCACGCCACTAGCAGGAACGAACATTCTATAACATTGCCTTGCTTTGATGAGTTTAACCAGTCCGGTGATATTACTTTATTTGTCTACGACTTTCACAATTACTTTGATGGGCTAATAGGATTTGATTTATTAGACGCATGGAATTCTAATATAGACCTGAAGAATAAATTACTTATAACTAAAACCGCGAGAATACCTATTGAAATGTACGATTCACGTAATGCGAATTTGTATGAGGAGATAATCCCCGCTAATACGTCCAAATTAGTTCGGTTGCCTATCAATAGTCAAGACGGAGATGTACTCGTATCCAGCCAATTGATATGCAATTGTCTAATATCGGAATGCTTAACACACGTTAAGAACAATCGTGGTTGGGTAGAAATCTGTAACGAATCTTCAAATGATATTATATTCTCTATGGACCGTCCGGTTACCGCGGAACTATTTAATAACGAGTGCACGCGTACTGAGATCTTGTCAGATCGGGCTAAGGAAGTTTTATCGCGCCTGCGAACAAATCATTTGAACGCAGAAGAAGTTGCAAATTTAAAATCTCTATGTGCTAACTATGCGGATGTGTTTTATCTTGAAGGGGAATGCCTGACCTTCACCAACAAAATAAAACACAAAATAAAAACTACTGATGAAATCCCAGTACACGCGAAAAGCTATAGATATCCCTACGTCCACCGGCAAGAAGTCCGAGACCAAATCGAGAAGATGTTGAGCCAAAATATCATAAGACCTTCGGAGTCTGCTTGGTGCTCACCTATTTGGGTGGTCCCTAAGAAGGCTGATGCTTCGGGAAAGGTAAAATGGCGTCTTGTCGTGGACTTCAGAAAGGTGAACGAAAAAACGGTCGACGATAAATATCCTATCCCGAACATCACAGATGTTCTAGATAAACTTGGTAAGTGCCAGTACTTCACGACCTTGGACCTGGCCAGCGGATTCTACCAGGTCGAGATGGACCCCCAGGATATCCCCAAAACTGCATTCAATGTCGAGAACGGGCATTATGAATTTTTGAGGATGCCGATGGGACTTAAGAATTCTCCATCAACTTTTCAAAGAGTGATGGATAACGTCTTAAGGGGCCTCCAGAATGAAATCTGCCTCGTTTATCTGGATGATATTATCGTATTTAGTACGTCCTTGCAGGAGCACATCCTAAATTTAGAAAAAGTATTCCAGAAACTACGAGAATCGAACTTTAAGATCCAGATGGATAAATCTGAGTTCTTAAAGTTGGAGACTGAGTTTTTAGGACATGTTATTTGCAAGGATGGTGTTATTTGTAAGTATTTCAGACCATACCTTTTCGGCCGCAAATTCAAAGTAGTTACCGATCATAAGCCCCTTCAGTGGATGATGAACCTGAAGGAGCCAAATTCACGTCTCACGAGATGGCGTCTTAAGCTTAGCGAGTATGATTTCACGGTGATCTATAAACAGGGCAAGTGTAACGCGAATGCAGACGCTTTGTCCCGCATCGAACTTAACAATGACGAAATCAGTTCTATAGTAGTTAATACATCTGAAAAGGGTCTTGATGATTCTAGAACCATCACAGCTGTCGAGGATGCCGATGAATCTAGAACCATTACCGTTCACACGGACCAAGAGAATCCAATCCTCGAGGTTCCAATTACGGAGGAGCCATTGAATAAATTTTCTAAGCAAATTGTTTTCAATGTAGTAGGTGATATTAAGGGCCGGCCCACCGTAACAAAGCCTTTTGAAACGCACACGCGAACGACAATCCAACTATCAGAGTCCAACCTCGAGGAGGACGTTATTAACGCTATTAAAGAATACGTACATCCTAAAATCAAGACTGGTATTCTTATAAATCCACCCCTAGCTATGTATAGTATTGTACCTATCATACAAAGAACCTTCAAAAATTCGGCTATGAGCCTCACACTAGCTAAGAAAGAATTAGAGAATGTTAGGGAATATCTACGTCAACAAGATATCATAAATAAGTACCACGATGGTAAGACTAACCATCGCGGTATCAACGAATGTTACCTAGCATTATCTAATAAATTCTACTGGCCCAAGATGCGAGAGCACATAACCAAATTTATTAATGAATGTACAGTATGCGGTCAAGCTAAATATGACCGCAACCCGATAAAACAACAGTTTAAATTAGTTCCACCCGCTAACAAGCCCTTTCAATTACTCCACTTAGACTTATTAACTATACAGGGTGAAAAGTTTCTAACTATTGTAGATTCATTTTCGAAATATTCTCAAGCCTACTATCTCAGAGATGCCACAGCTCTGAGTGTGGTACAGGGTTTATTAAATTATTTTACACATCATGGCATACCAATAACAATAGTATCCGATAATGGTCCAGAGTTCAGCAACCAGCTTTTCTCTGAGTTTGTGAGGATACATAAGATGCAGCATCATAAAGTTGCTCCTCACACACCCAATGAAAACGGCATTGTAGAAAGATTTCATTCTACCATCTTAGAACATCTGCGAATCTTAAAATTAGAAAAGAAGGGTGAATCGGTAATTAATATGATGCCTTACACAATTTTGGGCTATAACAGTAGCATTCATAGCTTCACCAAGTGCAAACCGATAGACGTCATTACGGGCCATTTTGACCCACGTGACCCTTTCGATATAGATCTTTCAATACACTTGTTACAGCAATATGTACTTGATCATAAGAATAAAATGAGCGAAGTTTATAAGTTGATTCACGAATCCTGTTCTGACCTACGTAAAAACCTAATAGATAATCGAAATAAAGATCGAGAGCCGGAAGCTGAGTATTCACCGGAACAGCAAGTATTTGTTAAGAACCCATTTGCTGCTCGCCAGAAACTAGCCCCACGTTACACGCAGGACACTGTTATGGCAGATCTCCCGATCCATATTTATACTCGCAAAAAACGCGGCCCAATAGCTAAATCCCGTTTAAAACGGGTCCCTAAAAGTTCCCAATTGTTTCAGGACTCTTCTGATACTCCACCTACTCCTGCATCCTGCTCTAACGCAGGAGATAAAGCTTGAAACTCTCGATAATGGACCTGGTGTACTACCATTTCGTTTAGGCTCCGCTTACATTGTCTCTAACTATCATTCGTTCCTACAAACCATAGAACTACACGGCTTACAAGATAATATTAATTCTATTTCCTTACAGTTAAAAAATATAAGTCCCGACCTTAATAATAAAACGTCTTCCCTGTTTGAGCCTCACATTAATTATCTAAAAGAGAAACTTGTCATATTATCGCAACAGCTACAGACCTTTGAGACAAATCGTGTTAGAAGGGGGCTCATAGACGGTCTCGGTTCGGTAGTTAAAAGTATAACGGGAAATCTCGATTACACAGACGCGCTCCATTATAACAACGCCATCAAATCCCTTCAGGATAAGGAAAACGAATTAATAACAGAATTTAATAGCCATGTGACTTTAACGAAGGAATGGTCATCCCAATACTCGAAGATAGTAGACAGTATCGTGACCAATCAAAATAGGATAGGAAGTTTATTAGATAAAATAAGGCATAGTGTAGCGACTAACGATAATGACTTAATTAAGTACGCCCATCTGGCTCAAGTTTTTCTTATTCTTAGTGATAACATAGATACGGTATCGTTAGAGATAGGCAAACTGCAAAATATGTTAGCTTTTATTAGAACGTCTACTGTACATCGTTCAATTATATCTCCAACCATGATCAGACAAATGGTTACTAAATTAAGAGTCTTATACGGCTCAGAGAAAATTCTAGATCTAGATATTAGGGAATACTATGATGTAATAAGGTTAGGCTCGTACTACGTCGACAATAGCATAGTAATAGTGTATAAATTCCCCATAGTTTTGTCTCAGGTATATGATCTATATAAAATATCTATTATTCCCAATAATAACCATGAAATCCTTACCCCATCATCCCCTTTCCTTGCCATCCATTTGAAAGATTTCAAGTACATTGAGGCAGAATGCCCGAAGACAAGTAAAGGGTATCTATGCGAGAACACGGACCTGCACAGCAAAACATCTGAGGACTGCATCCACCAACTGATCACAACGCAGCGCCGAAGTCCTGTATGCAACCCCGTGACAGTCAAGATGGATTATCCAGCATTCCAGAAACTCGACGACAGGCATTACACAGTCACCTTCCCGCAACCTACCAGAGTACATCTTTCATGCGGACAAGACCTACATCGGACGCTTCATGGCAGTTATCTTATCATGATCCCACATCAATGTTACGTTGAAACGCCAGAATTCAAGCTACTCAATATACAAGATCGTATACGAGGGCAAGCCGTCAAGATCATGGACCTACCAATCGAAGATAAGCTGAGGACGTCATTACAACCATCATTCATGTTAAATTCAATCAGCCTGGATTACCTACATGAAACCAACTCCAAGATCTCTTTGCAAACGCCAATAACGCCGCGCTACAAGATCAAGATTACGTAGTCTATCACACTACAATTCCCATGTACCTACTACTATTCGGTGCATGTGCACTGGCTATTGGAATGGCGTACCGCAAATATCATACCAAACGGTTAGAAACTGACGCGATTAAGTCTCAAGAAATACCTCCCGAACTACAAGGAGTATATGCCATCCCTGATGCATCCAGATCGAAGTTGAAGAATCCTCCAGCGCAATTTACGACAAAGGTCTTCAATGGGCGCTGTTCTACGGGGGGAGGTGTTACGCAAGCCTAGACTAGGTAAAGCGCACACGCAGCGCGACCCCGATTCCCGCTCATAACAACAGCTGCATACACGTCCCGCTGACTCCGCGCAACGTGCCTTCGCCTCGCGCCGCGATGACGTCAATCACCTCATCGCATCGTTTTTCATACATCGTACTTGCATTCTTGTACCTAGCCTCGGTCGAGTCTCATACATTGTTAGATCGTAGAATTAAGCATTTAATTGTAACTTTTGAATTAAACCTTTATTTGAATAAAATCATTTTTTTACATCCTCCGCTGCGACCATACAAAACTCACCTAACGTAATAAAATAACAGTACCTATTTTTTTATTATTAATTCTCATTCATTGTCGCCATGGACCTAAAAATAAAATCTGCCGTGGCAAAATTACTTCTAACACCAGTAATTTAGTATCATTATTGTTTGTTACAGTTGTCAAATGAAGCGCGCCGACACAAGAGCAGCCGATTCTTCTGACAATGCCGCCGCGCGCCGCCGAAATCCTTTGCCGTTTGCCGCCGTGCCTCGGCACGTGTAACTTCCTACCTATGCAAGAGACGCGGACGCCGCCCGGTACCAGGCGACCAGGACACGCAAGGAGGATTTAATGTAGGGTGCGAAATGTGACGTGTTAGGACAGTGACCTCAATAGTGTTGTGCCACAATTGTTTACATGCAAAAATTAATAAATCAATTACGGTAAGAATGTTTATTTTTTTCTAAATTATTTTAAATTAATTTGATACTTTGCACATAGCCTCTACACAAGGTACACAATCGATTCTCTTATGGTTGATACCCCCTTTTTGTTACACCCTGTATAAACCAATAGAGAGTAAAACTTGTTGATACTTACTAAAATGAATTCAAGCTGCGGGAATTGCAATGACCCAATTATCAACAGGCAATTTTTGAATTGTTCAAAATGTCAAATCTCCTTACATTTAGACTGCGCTAACGTCTCAGTCGCACGCTTCTATCTAATGGAACCGGAGAGAAAATTCAATTGGAAATGCAATAAATGTCTGGTTAAAACTCAAGATATACACAATATAGACCGATATCCATACAACAACTCAAATATTCGTCTTTCTCCGCCTGCCCAAACGCAACCAAAGAAGACTATACCACAAAAAACATTTAAAATAAATGTTCCCACACGTAACTCGTTCGATTCCCTTTCGTCCAATGATAGTGATGGGATAGAAGACTCGATGTGTACAATTGAAAACACATCAATAATCCTAAATACTAAATGTCATGATCCTAAAAACCAAGAAGAGGATATGAGGAAAATAGTTTTGGAACTACGAGAAAAACTAGCAAGTGCAGAAAAGGAAATTGAGAGTTTGCTTTCTGAAAATATCCACCTAAAGCGACAAATGAACAAAACAGACACAAGCATGACTACTCCAAAAATACGGCTAGTTCTAAGAAAAGAATGAATAAGACGAAACTTGAATTTTCCGAAGAACTAATTGTACACTCCGTCTGTAAAAAGAAGACTTCGTGCATTCCCCAAGAAATGAACCTCCAAACATCAACACACATTCCACCACCTCAGGAGACCTATAAAAACAGCAGCACAGTAAACTCCCCCACAATTAAATTACATCCCCAACCGACAAAGTTATGTATTATCAGCAATGGAACGAATTACAACATGTTGAATATAGCCGAGAGAACCTTCCCACAATCGATAACTCACAGTAGCCCCCCTACAATATGTCACTATTCCTCACCAGGTGGCGGGATAGAACAGTTATTTCATGGACTAGGGAAGAAACTTACTAACTTTACATTCAACGATTATTGTATTATATTTATCGGAGAAAGTGATTTTCTGACCTCTGAAAAATACTCATCAAAAATAAATTATATTAGAAATTGTCTTCAATCTCTAGGACATACCAATATAATTATTTGTTTACCAACTTTCAAACAGGGTAAATTTGTCAACATCTTCAACAGACGAATTGAAGCGTTCAACAAATTATTATATGCAGACAATTTAAATAAAGAATATGCTTACATACTAGATTCCAATAGACATTTAAAATACACTAATGAAATGTTTAGTAAATACACTGGGATAGCTAACAAAAGAGCCCTCCTGACTATTTTCAATGACATAAAACACTTTGTTTATTATATTAGCAAATATCACAATAATAACACAGATGAACTGATATCACCACATGAAACATTTTTTCGTACCTAATACATTAACTAGAAATACTTATAATAACACAGTAAAAGATACAAATGTAACTATTAAAGACGAAATAAATAAAACAAATGTAAATACAAACACACATTATAATACAGTAAAAGACTTAAATGTAACTATTAAAAACGAAGATGTAAATAAAACAACACAATCGAGAAATATACACAATAACACTGTTGAAGACTTACATATAACTATGACACAAACTTCAGGACAAATAGCCACTAATAAATTTAGAATTCTACACCAAAATATAGCTGGACTTTGCAATAAAGCCGATTTATTAGACATTACATTAAGTGAACTAGTAAACAATAAGAAAGAGATAGATATTCTATGTTTTTCCGAAACTAATGTAAAAAAAGGTGCAGAGAATAATGTTAAGCTTAGCAATTATAAATTAATCTCATGCTTCTGCAGAGAAAAGAATAGGGGCGGTGCATGTATCATGGTAAAAAAAAACAATGGATCTGAAACCACTACCTCTACCCACAAATCTTGCTACGAAATTCTATTTTGAGTGTTGTGGAATAGACGTAACTTCATTGAATTTAACTGTTGTTACTATCTATCGGATTCCAAACCAAACAAAGTCACACGTCGGGATATTTCTCCATAAATTAGATCAACTTCTAGAATATCTAACTAATAAATACAAAAAGAGAAATATTGTAATATGCGGCGACTGGAACATTGATCTGATAAAACAAAGTATAGAAAGATCTTAAAAGTGTTCTTGACAACTACAATTTTACTATTCATATCTTGACCCCGACCAGATTAAACTCATGCATTGACCAAATAGCCAGTAACTCTAAGAACGCCAAATCAGAAATACTACATTTAAGTCTTTCTGACCATGAAACGGCTCAAATGCTAACTTTGAATATGAAAAAACACAAATTGTTCACTACATGGTTCGAACACAAGAGAGACTATAGTGCAGAAAACATACAAAAATTTACAGATTGCATATCTGCTCTTTCATTTTCAGATGTTTTAAACTGTAATAACGTTACTGAAGCATTTAATCACTTTTATAATACCTTGACTTTGTTTTATAATCTATGCTTCCCAACAGTTAAAGTAAAAATAAACATTAGACCTTCCAAACTTAAATGGTTGAGCAAAGGGTTGAAAAAATCTTGTCGAATTAAGCGCAAACTATTTCTTACATTCTGTAATAGTTCGCGAAAAAATACAATGGCAAAAAAAGAATTACATGAAAAATATAAAAATTACAATTCCATCCTAAAAAAATGTATAATCAAGGCACAAAAACTAAACAATAAAAAATATATACAACAAAATGGAAAAAATCCAAAAGCAATTTGGAACACGATTTCATCTGCCATAGTTAATAACGAACACATTAATAATATACGTAGTATACACATTAATAATAAAATACATTCTGATCCCCAAGAAATTTGCAACATCTTTAACAAATACTTCATCGATTTAACCAAAAAAGGAAATAATTCAAGTAATATCTACTCTCGAACTACTACCACTTCCATTAATACAAATACACTCTACCTCACACCTGTAACCGAAAATGAAATTTACAACATTGCTATGTCCTTAAAGAATAGTAAATCAAGCGGTTATGATGATTTAATTACTAAAATAATAAAAATAAATGCATCTATAATATGTCGTCCAATCTCCCATATCCTTAACCTCTCCTTTGAGCAAGGATTATTCCCGGAACAATTAAAATTGTCAATAGTGAAACCTTTATTTAAGAAAGGAGACAGAATGCTTCCTGATAACTACCGTCCCATTACTATAATTCCTATATTATCCAAAATATTTGAAAGAGCAATGTACATAAGATTAAATGATTTCTTCACCAAGTTCAATATCTTACATCCACAGCAATATGGTTTCCGTAAAGGTAGCTCATCATCTTTGGCCTGCTTCGATTTAATAAAATATGTAACTGAAAGCCTTAACAATAAAATTCCAATTGTATCAGTATTTCTTGACATGTCTAAGGCGTTTGACTTTGTCAACCATCAAATTCTACTCAGTAAGCTCGAAAATTACGGTGTCAGAGGAAGAGCACGGGAATGGATACAAAGCTACTTAAATAAACGAAAACAATGTACTGAAATTACTCAAATTGTACACACTCGCAATAGGAACAGTCTCGTAAAGCAACGTTACAGATCCTCCTTCATGCTAAACAATTCTGGAGTCCCTCAGGGCAGTATTCTTGCTCCAATTTTATTTTTAGTGTATATTAATGATTTGCCAAATGTCATTACACATCGATCTATTTTGTTTGCAGACGACACTACGCTAATAATAAAATGCAACAAAAATCAAAACATTCAAGAAATTGCTAACGATAATCTCTCTTCAGTCGTAAAATGGTTAGAGTCAAACAGTCTTCATATAAATCTTGCCAAAACGAAATTCTTAGAATATCGCTCACACAACACCAGTGAATTATGCCTACAAATAAAATATAATCAAAATAATATTGAAAAACTTCCCATGTTTAAATTTCTCGGATTAATAATTGACCAAAACCTTAACTGGAAAGGGCACATAGACTACGTATGTAACAAACTAGACCGCTATGTGTATGCATTAAAACGTTTGAGACAAACCATATCAACTGAAGCTGCTCTCACAGCATACCATGGATATGTTTCATCTGTCTTAAGCTATGGATTAGTAATATGGGGTAATTCGATTGACTTTGACAGAGCCTTTAAAGTTCAAAAAAAATGTATAAGGGTCATATGTAACGCCTGGTTCATAAAAAGCTGTAAGCCACTCTTCGAAAAACTTAACATTCTTCCCTTGCCCTGTTTATATATTAGAGAAGTGTGTTGTTTTGTAAAGAAACATCCAGAATACTACAAAAAATACAGTGAAGTCTCTTCTAGACAACTAAGAGATAAATTTAATCATCTATTACACCAACCACCCTGTGTTGCCTATATATACAAACAAAATATTTATAATATGTCCATATTGCTCTATAATAAATTACCAATTTCACTAAAATTACTAGAAGGAAACCAATTCAGAAAATCACTTACGTCATGGCTTACTCAAAAGTGCTTTTACAGCGTTAAAGAGTTCATAGAAAATGATGATTGAATTAAATACGGTACTTAAGTTTGTTTACAAAAAAGTATCGTAAATTAGTTTTCTTTTCTTGTTTGTTATTTTTCTTTTTTATTTAGTGTACTTACCTATGAATGTTTCTACAATTTGTGTGTAATATACAATATAAGTACCTATTACTTAATTGATTCATAGCTTCCTTTTGTATGTGCTAACATCATATTATCAACTCTATTAAGTTGATATGTCATAATTAAGTACTATCACTATTTGCACGCCTGCTTGCAGGCTGAATACATAAACTCGATACCATTTTGTATAAGATCTGATCTGTATCACACGTATTTATTTGCAAATAAATGATTGTTTGTTTGTTTGTTTGTTTTAATACGTATGCAGCTTAGGGAATAAGTTCCCAAAAGACAAAATTATAAACTTAAACATTTATATTGAAGACTGCTTTAAGAATAATAAAGCCAATTTCACTAGAAATGAGTTTTTTGCATCATTTTTAAACTACAAACTATTTTCCAAACAGTAAAATAAAATTGTAAAACAATCAATAAATTATTAAGTAGGTACCTACACACAGCTTTAGTTTTTTTTATTGAGAAATGATTATAATTGTATTGAAAAATGATTATATATTATTGATATCATTATTGTGACCAAGCCACATTTATCCCAAAAATAAAGAGAATATCATAGAGTATAGTAAACAGGAGAACTGAAATTTAAGATTCCTAGAACCTGTAATGAGCATATAAAAAGCTCTTGAATGTTGATTGGTAAGGCTTAGAGAATAGTGGTTAGAGAACATTAACCACTATCCCGTAAAGTTGTATGGAAAACTTTCAATATGTCGTTCTTAGACAGCTTCCAAAAATTGACACCAGATGTGCTAGTGAGAATCTTTGCCTCACCTATCAATATTCAAGACCTTTTTCTATGCTCATGGGTTCAAGGAATCTGAAATTTTAGTTCCGGGCTTTTCTGTGGGACTTCTTTTGAAACGCGGACTCCACAGTCCACACGTCACAACGTCGAAGTGTAACTGCTCTGCTGAAAAAGTACCCGCATTTTAGGACGATGCAGCCGGGACGGGCCGTATAGGAGCGCATTGATGGATTTAGAATACAGAGCGTACTATAACAACATATCCCTCGATAGGCGCCACTTCTGTCGCCTCTAGCATTCTGAGGGAATTTAAAATGTTAGTTTTTTGTTTTGCCGTGGTACTCCTTTAGAGCGCAAACTCTGCCAGAAAAGTCCCTCAATAGGCGCCACTTCTGTCGACTCTAACATTCTGAGGGAATTTAAGTCTTTAGTTTTCTGTTTTGGTGCAAACTGTGTCAGAAAATCGAATTGCCATTCACTCTATGCCGGATCAGAGCGAATTGCATCGCATTTCTAAAATCGGCGACGCAAAAATGTGATGCGCTTCGCCCCTCCAGGCCGCGGTGCGGCGCATAGTGTGCGATAGTCCATACAAAATAAATATACATGTCGTGTAGGCGGATATTTTACGCTTCGGCCCGGGCTGAGGCTAATCCTAATGTAAGCGTACCTTTAGACTTGTTGTGATGTTGATGGCCATTAGCTGGCGACTGCAGTGTGCTTTTCACGGGACTTCTTTGGTGGCGAACTTTACAATGATGATAGCTCATAGTATTCTCTACATGCCTATGGTTCTCTTACTGTGTTGCAAGTTGGTTAAATTTTGTAACTACAGCTTGGGCTCGTGATACGAGCACGAGAATTGGGCTCCAGGAGCCCAATTCTCGGGTTCGTGATATTTTGAAAACATGGCGGATATCACCTGAAAACCATACAAAAAAACCATGTTTTAGTGATATATGTCGTATGAAAATAAATGTCACGAGCCCGAGAATTGGGCTCCTGGAGCCAAATTCTGGGGATTTCGATATGAAAAAAACATGGCGGATATCACCCGAAAACCATACAAAAAAACTATGTTTTGGTGACATATGTCGTATGAAAATAAATATCACGAGCACGAGAATTGGGCTGGTGGTATAGCGCATGAGCCCAATTCTCGTGCTCGTGATATTTTGAAAACATGGCGGATATCACCTGGAAACCATACAAAAAACTATGTTTTAGTGATATATGTCGTATGAAAATAAATGTCACGACCGTCCTGAGAATTGGGCTCCTGGAGCCCAATTCTCAGGACGTGATATTTTGTCATCACACGATATATTTTCACCAAAACATAGTTTTTTTGTATGGTTTTCAGGTGATATCCGCCATGTTTTTTTCATATCGAAATCTCCAGAATTGGGGTCCAGGCGCCCACTTCTCGGGCTCGTGATATTTATTTTCATACGACATATATCACTAAAACATAGTTTTTTTTGTATGGAGCCCAATTCTCGGGTTCGTGATATTTTGAAAACTTAGCGGATATCACCTGAAAACCATACAAAAAACGGTGTTTTGGTGATATACGTCGTATGAAAATAAATATCACGAGCACGAGAAGTGGGCTTCAAGACCCCCATTCTCGTGCTCGTGACATTTATTTTCATTCGACATACATCACTAAAACATTTTTGGACCCCAATTCTGAGGATTCCGATATAAAAAAAAACATGGCGGATATCACCTGAAAACCATACAAAAAAAACTATGTTTTAGTGATATATGTCGTATGAAAATAAATGTCACGAGCCCGAGAATGGACAACATTTCAAATTTTTAACATGTGCATATTGTTTTTTTATATGAAAGTAGACATAAAATGAACAGACCCATATTTTTTCTTTTTTCAAAATTTGTCCATTTTCATGCATAAAATAATTATTGAAATTCTTTTTATTCTAAATAGACGTAAGCGCGAAATGACGTCATCGGACGGCAGAATACAGCGATATTCCTTTGCTTATCATTGTTTTAATAAAAAAAAGGTACTACTGTCAAAGGTAAATAATACTAGTGTCAACATTGTCAACGTCATTCATACATTCAACGTTGACAAGTAGTCTTTTTTTTGACAGTTACATGTCATGAGTTTGGCATTACGTAAATTCAAAACTATAATGTGCTAAGCAAAGAAATATTTTACATTCTGCCGTCCGATGACGTCATCTTACGTTTTTTAGTTTTTAATTTTTTTCTCAGTAAATAAGCAATATAAAAAATGAATAAATATATATTCGAGCAGCGGAAAAGTAAACAAAGAATTGGTATTTTTTGTTTCAGAGCTTAGCAATTTTGAAATGTTGTCCATTTTCTGTGACACCCAGTAACAGTTAGATTTTCCTATATAATATAGTACCTACTCTGTGAGTTAGATTTTTATTTTTAATAATGTCATATTTGTTGTCAGGTAACCTCAAAATGAAGTTTGACAAGTAAATTCGTATACGAACTCCGACTTCTACCGGTCCTTAGCACTCGAAGTGTTCGAACGAAGTTCGAGCGACGTTCATTCGAACTATTTCGAATGAAGTTTTCTTCGAAAAAATTCGATGTTCGATCTTTTTTCGAATGAGAACTTTGTTCGAGTTGCCTGAGAATTGTACCCCAGAGCGTATCTCGGAACGCGGCCTATAGTAGTTTAGATTTGTTATAAAAAAAATGGATGCACTAAAAAGAAATGTCAGTTTGACAAGCAAAATGTCAAGAAATGTTTTTTTGTTATACACAGTTAGGTATGTACATATTTACAATATTTAAGTATCTACATAATCCTACATTTTTAGTTGAAGATTGTCTAAAGTTTATAAACAGATTTTTTTCATACTTTACGGTAAATAATACTTCGTTAAGTAGTATTTCCCAATACCTCTAAAATATGTGTTAGGCAGAAAAGATATGAAATTTTATAAATTATTTTGTGACACTTAACCTCATCGAGTATAATCAAAGCTCATCGAAATATAAATAATAATAACCATATTACTTATTTGTTTATAGATCTTGAATTCCCAACGATGTCAAACCCTAACTCTTCAACCAATGAAAAACCTGGAGAAGGAATCCGATCCATGAGGTCTAGTACAGCATTCAGAGTCATTAACTTTGAATTGTATGCTAAGCCCGTAAGTTATTTTGTATAAAACTCATTGGTACCAGGATTGTAGAACCTGGATTTACATAGGGGCTGAATGGGCTATAACCAATTCAGGGAGCGACAAAATCTCGCCTAGACCTAGGAAGTTCTCGCCGCCCGGGCGACCGACACACACCTTACGACACTGGTTGAGGGAGCAAATTGTGAATAGCCAAGTGCAAATCTTCAAATTTCCCTCTAGGTAGTATGAATGTTTGTTTATTTATTTAGCAAAAATTGTTTTCTTTAAAGTATTATCAATTAAGGAGTGTCACATGTGTTGAGGGTATATTTATGAAAGAAGGTTGCGTTAGTTATATTATTTATAACTCAAGAACGCTAAACTGATTTGGCTGAAAATTGGGTTAGAGTTAGATTGAAATAACACAGGATACTTTTGACCCTGAAAAATGACAAATTCCTGTGGGATGAACAAAACATCTGTACTTTACTATATGCATGGAATCTAGCAATAAATAAGTATTATTAGTAAAGTATAAGCCTATAATATACTGTCCCATTTCAAGGCAAAGGCCTCCATTATAGAAATCAAGTAATCGCTACTATGATGGGATTAAGTTTAATCACGATGCTTGCCAAATGTGGGTGGTGATCACGAACCTGAGCTACGTTCGTAAAATTCGGTTTTTCAAAAAAGGAGTGTTAAGGTTTTTTAGGGGTCGGCAGCATGTATGCAGGTCCACTAAAGTTGTAATCGTCTATAGGCTGTGGTAATTGCTTACTATCAGGCGAGCCGCACGCTTATTTGCCACCGACGTAGTATAAAAATAAAAACATACTTTTTGCTCAACTCGGGAATCGAACCCAGGACGCCGAGATCACGGCCCAGTACTTAAACCACTAGTGCTGGTCTCGTCTAGGGAGTCCTAAAAATATATAAAAATATAAATAGCCATTACATTTAAATACATACTTAGATTTGTTTTTTATGGCAAAAGTAGGCTAGGTGGGTCGCCTGATGATGATGATACTAGGAGATGAAATAATGAAGATTATACATTTCACTGGTAGTGCCAAAGGGACTA
The DNA here is from genome assembly GCA_019059595.1 of Marasmia exigua. Lineage (NCBI taxonomy): Eukaryota > Metazoa > Arthropoda > Insecta > Lepidoptera > Crambidae > Marasmia > Marasmia exigua. The sequence continues at coordinate 5,747,171 of CM032464.1, read as the reverse complement.
ACAGATAACTAAAATATTTTTTAAAAATATTTTTTTATGTTGCAAAAATGTTTGTTTTGTTTCAGAATATAGTAATAATGAGCATTGGGCTTACTTGTTTTGGACTAACCTTAGGTTATATTGCATATATGAGAAGCAAATATGAATCAATGGGATATTATACAGCTGTAGACAAAGATGGCAAAGAGATATTTGAGAGAAAAAAATCTAAATGGGATTAAGAATAGGTAAATTGGTTTTCTGTAAATAGCCAAATAATATGTATGTATTTATGTAAGTAGGTGTAAATTAAATGAACTGCTTATTATAAATAAAGTGTTTTATAATAATAAATAGGAAACCATTCTCTTATTAGGAAGTAGAAAAAAATTACATCATAGCTGAACCTTCTTGATATAAAGTCAGTTAAAAGTGACACTGAACTCACTCAAATTTTCCATTAATCGAGTAAATAATAATGCTGTTGTGCAGTAGGTAAGTTTTAGTAAAAACTAGATATGCAATGAATTTTCGGCCGGATATTCGTATTCGGTACATTCGGCATATTCTTTCATGTTCGTATTCTGCCGAATGTTCGGTTAATTTGCCGAATAATTACCGAATATTAAAAGTATTGTTAACATTTAAAAAAATAATATTTGATTAAAGAGTAAGGTTAACAAATTACCAAATAGGTGTGGTTTATTGCGAAAGTTTTGTTTAGTTTTTAAAAATGAAACAGATACTACTTGTATCAATAATTTAATGTGAAATAAAAATATTAACAACCAATAAATCATTATTTTCTCATAGAAACTGCTGCTTCACAGACAATAAATTAAATCTTTATGAAATTGTAAATTTTAAGGACACTTCTTTGGGTAACAACTATTTTCAGAAAACATTTTTTTTAAATATTTATAATGATTACATTATAAATAAAATAAAATAAATAAATAAAACTTTTAAACTATTATATTTGAATATACTTGTGTTGGTTCCTTAAGATAGTCATTATTAAATTATTATCTTGCAGCGGCATGACGTGCTCCGGCATTGTTGATGTCTGTCTATGAGCGGCGGTTACCATTCACCATCAGATGGGCCGCATCCTTCTCTGCCTATTATTCGCAAAAAAAAAATACCTGTTTGCCGCGCAGAATTAAACCGAATGATTCGCCAGATTCGGCCGAATATTCGGTTCACTTTGAACCGAATATTCGGCCGAACATTCGTATTCGGTTGAATCTACATTCGGTGCATCTCTAGTAAAAACTCATTGTAATAAGAGCTCCCACTCTACTCCCAGGGAGACTTCCCTGTGATGGGCCTTGCTTGGCCCTTGCTTGGACTTTAGTATGTAAGCTACACGCCTAGTCGCCCTTCCCGCGACTGGGGCTGGTTATCTAAACCGCCACAGAGAGGCCACCTATTGAGGAGGACACTTGACGTACCTGGCAGACCAGAGAGAGGTCTTCACAAGAGGCCCGTGGTATTTGAAATGCCTGTGAAATGATTCTTGGAGTGAATGACCATGAAGTAGAACACTTGTAGGTAAGTGTAATTAATACATCATAATATATAGGTACTTAACTTATCTTATGGGGGCAAAGAGCACGCGTAGGCAATGGATGGTGTCGTTTTTTATACTCTAACATGTTTTCTCTGCCATAGAAACAATGGCATATCTACCATTAGCTCAGGAGGATTCGAAGTAGGAAAGCGGACCCCGGGCTCCGAAGCGACAGCTTGGGACGCAACCGGGACAAAACGCTAAGATGATGATCTACCATTAGCTCAGGTGAGGGAAACCATCGTGATCAAAACCTGCAAGTTTCGGATTGTTCTGAAATGTGGTACCATTATCATACGAAATTTTAAATTGTTGCTATTCATATTGAACAAATAGGCTAGTCTACTAGGTCAGAAATTGGCAGATTTTTTAAATAGCATTGAGAAATAACGATCAAAAGGAGCTATGTACAAATTTTCAGTTTGAAACCTTATGTATTATTTTTGTTATGAGCCCACAAAGGCAAAGATAGGCAAGTATATTTACGAAATATTTATTCAGGGTGTAGTTGTGAACATTTACATCCCTTTAACCACGTGTTCTACCAACCATTCTGAACAACATTTGTTCAACGACTTTTCGTAATTCATCAAAAAATTTTTCGACCACCCATACAAAATGACCAAGTAACGTGACCGACTTTGTATGAAAAGTTGATTTCTTGCGTTAATTTTCAAAAGTGATAGAACACATTTTGTTCATAATGGTTAGTAGAACACGTGATTAAAGGGATGTAAATGTTCACGGATACACCCTGTATAGCAATCGATATCTTAGCAACTTAGTTAAGAAACCATTTTCATAAACGCATAAAGCTATCGAACAAAGCTATCTAGCGATGCGCACAAACTAGTGAGGGCTGACGTCACGCCTCGCGTCGATGTTTGTATGGAGCGTTTTGGACAAGTCTGTTTTAAGTAATTTTCAAATTGTCCTATCTCGAAGAGTTTCCAAGCTAACAAATCCATTCTTTCTTTTGAGGGGTTTATTATATTACCAACAAGGGAAAAAAATAGGACACAAGCCTATTGCGTTTGTGATAAAATAGTGACGTTGAGGGCGCCCCCCACCGCACCACGCGCATGATCCTCCTCAACGACCTCACGCGAAATGCCAGCCTTGGTTGCTACTTTCAGGCAAGTTTGGGTGAATATGATAGGTGAGGTGTCTTAATGTTTTTGAATTATGTACAACAAACAAGTTCCCGGCAGACCACTTTTCGACCTAAAAGTATTGGAATAAGGTCTAAAAGTGGTCTACAGGGAACTTTGCCTGAACGGATGTATGTACATAACATCTTGGATACAAGTAGGTACCACGAGCCAATTTCAGTGTTGAAATAAGTAGATATTTTGGTATCATTATGTACAGTCAGCGTCAGATCAAGTTACCCCCCTGCAGTGGAAAAGTAGCACTTGTGCCCCAGACATAAGGACGGTCCAAAGGTCAACAAGGGTAACTCGACATGACGCCTACCTTACCGCATACCTATCTACTCTTATAACCTATAGAACCTATAGACCGGATGATTTGACTGACCGGATGGCGCAATTGGATGGCGCAATTGGTAGTGACCCTGCCTCTACGCCAAAGGGGGGATCGTCGTGGGTTCGATCCCCACCCTGGACAAACATTCGTGCGATGAACACTTGTGTTTGTTCGGTGTCTGGGTGTAATATATGTATTTAAGTATATATTTGTGTTCCTCTGTTGTCTGATATCTGTAACACAAGTGCTTAAGCTACTTAGTACGGAATCAGGTCAACGTATGAGATGTTGTGAGAATTATTATTATTATATTATTATTATAGACCGCGTGCAAGCCATGGTAGCTCAGTGGTTTACATCGCGTCTTCCAAACGGGGGTTCGTGGTTCGAATCAGAACATGCACCTCTGGATTATTCAAATATACTTATGTGCGTATTTCTACCATTAGTTCGGCGGTGGGTGAGGGAAAAGAGGAAAACTGCGCGTTTCGGAAAGTTTCTGAAATGTGTAACCAATTTACTAAGTCTAGTGTGGAACTAGACGTAACTGAATCATGTTAAAGGGTTGCGATGATTAGACAGCATTGCTTCTTTGTAATTACCAGACTCCCCAAATCCTGAAACATGGTCTAAACTGAATTCCACGCGAGCCAAGCCGCGAGCGAAGCCGCGAGCGACCGCTAGTTATGAAATAAATATATGTGGGAACTAGAATTATTTTCTATCATAATTTCCTCAACCTCCGATTCCTGGGAGCTAGCGCGCGGACTGTGAACTGACTACTAATAACAGGTGAAATAAAACAATCTTGAGATTTACAATAAATTTAATTATTAATCAAATCACATAACTCCCTACAATCTTGCTAATAATATCACGTAAATAACTAAGTACTGGTTGTTTCATTTTCATACATACAAATTAATTTATCATTTCACATAGATATGCTTCTCTCTCTCTATTCCGTGGATGCCTATGCGATTTTAAGATTAAGTACCTACTTACCTAAGCATTTTACACATATAAGGTAAAAATAATTTATTTAACTATTTTAATAGGTATAGGTACCTACTAAAAAGTGTTGTGAGTGAGGCTTACTTATCTTTTGGAATATAGACTGAGAGCAATATCACGTAAACGATCACAAAAATAATAAAAACGGCGCTATTGAGAATGTTGGCCAAGTTTATCCAGTCGGCCCTGGCGCGGTCAGCCTCATCGTTCGATTCTTGCTCAGCGAGATTCCTCTTGTCCTCCACGTTGCTTGGGTCGAACTCCGTGAACACTACGTATCTGCCGGGGCCGGTAACCACCATGGTGCTCAGAGACTTCAGCCAGTGCGGCACCTGTTGCACGCGCCTTCGAAGAGACATCAGCAGCAAGGTTAATAAAATCGATGCCAAAGTCACGATCATGGAGTCACGGATAAATAAAATTAGTACCGGCGTTTCCGCGCCGTGCTTTGGAATGGAGTAACCGATCTCTGTCAGAAACATAAAATGTCCAAACAGAGAAAAGCACTGCAATCCTAATCTACTGTTATCCTTAACATCCAATAGTAAGGAAACCATGGTCATAATTATTATTACTATCGACGGTACAACAATAATAGCCGCCAGCCCCGCGGACTCTCTCTTTAACATAAATGTGTATTTGAGCATTGGGTACGTTACGTTTGGAGAGGACTCGTATTTGCCTGGTAGACGCTCATTAACAACACGTAACAACGTCCAACCTGGTCCATTTTGATAGCTATCCGTAAGCACAGGACTTGAGTTAAAGAATTGGTAGTTAATCTGTTCTCCGGTGTGCATCCACGAGCCAAAGTATAATGTGCAGTTTTGGTGATCGTAAGGCCAGTATGCCAGCGTGGTGCGGCAGATGCCGGAGTGCGGGATATGCGGCACGCAAGTCACGCTGCCCGACTTTTCCAATAAGCAAGTGGAATAAATGTAGTCCGGCTGGTATGTTGATGCATCCGCATTATACAAAGACATGCGCGGTGTCCAGATATCTGAGCTCTCCACCTGCAGTTCAGTTATGTTACCATAATCGTTTGGCTCCCACGATAAGAATTCATCTCTCCATTTCATCGCCACCCAACTGTGAATCGTGATCGTTTCTTCCAAAGCGTCAAAGCTCATATACTTCAATGCGAAACGGACACTGATGTTAACAGCACTCCTATGATCTTTTACTGGACGGTAATTGCTGTCGTATGCACAAAATAGGTCCGTGTGTAACTGCTTCTCAAAATGCTCAACTTTTTCTCTGTCTGCAGGGCAGTCTCCCCAAATGAAATGGAATAATGTAAAAATCGTAAATACGAGAAGCGTGGTGCGCGGCGACATCGTTGTCAACTAACTGGCGAATGGTGTCAGGTCTCTCCAACAGGACAGATCCGGGAATACGATACGCCATACCGCCCCCTTTGATAACTATGAACATGTTACGATAAATATTTTTGTTTCATTTCAACGTTAATCATTATCGTCATGTGCCTAAGTAGGTAGGCTTTGTTGTGGATGAAATTGTAGGTAGGCTTTGTTGTGAAAAAAATTGGCCAAGTACCTACTACGTGTCGAGCCACACGCAAGGGTTTCATAATTGTTCATGATAGGTGACCTACTGCTATGGACTTATTTTTACAGGGATTATTCCCAACGGTCACCACCTAACGGCCTACCCTGGTGGCCGTTGACACCATTTTTTAGTTTTCGTCGCAACGGTCACCACTGGTGGCCACCACAATGAAAAATTAATTAAATAATGAATAAAGTTGATACTTTTTTTCGCAATGGATCCAGTATGTACCTACTTATAACTTTTGTAAATCAGTTGAATAAGTACCTTCTAACTAATATTATTCATGACCATTATTATAGCGCAGATTATAGTAAATAAGGTAGGTATACGGCTCCTTGCGGTTTTGTCAATTATTTTTAACGCGACTGCAACGGGAAGGGTTTGCTGTTTTTTCATAATGGTATTTAATGAATATTCCAAAAAAACTGAAATCTGAAGGATGATATCGATCATGATGATGACTTAATAAATAAAAATAAGTAAGTATTTTATAACTCAATCAGTTCAAAATAGGATATGGATTAAGAGATAACCAGAACCAGAAACCTACAAGTTCACAAAACATACACATCCTTACTAATATTATAAATGCGAAAGTAACTCTGTCTGTCTGTCTGTCTGTCTGTCTGTTACTCTTTCACGCCAAAACTACTCAACGGATTTAAATGAAATTTGGTATACAGATAATCTAGACCCTGAGAAAGAACATAGGCTACTTTTTATTGCGAAAAGGGGGTTGTAAGGGGTTGAAAGGGGGGTAAAAAGTTACTTTTCCACGCGGACGAAGTCGCGGGCGGCCGCTAGTTATTTATAAATATTAGTACATAATTTATCTTTATTGGTTTTTTTTTATTGAAGTAACCTGCATATTTAAATGTCTAAATATTGCAGTATTTTAGTGACTAATACTTATATTAGTAAGGTATGAATGATCATCATAACACCTGTTAGAAAGACCTTTTACTTTTGTCTTTCTGAGCTAACTAAAAAAGTTGGTAATAATGAATAACAATAAAAAACAAAAGCAAATTCAATAATAATAAACACAGGAAAACTAAATGCTTTCCTAGATGGTGGACGTTGCGACGAAACTAAAAAA